>FR989906.1:9497863-9825363 GCA_905404115.1 Pheosia gnoma | reverse complement strand
CCGGGTTCAACTATCGATAAAATAAATATGTAATATAGTAACACTGATCCACCACTATGGAAATCATATTATGTAACCTCAAAACTCTGTAACTCTTAACTTTAGTACCGAACTCTCTATCGGTACTAAGTCGACACTCTGTTGTCTTCATCAAGAGCCGCGCTCATCGCGGTACAGGGCTTCCCTGTTTTGCTTCTCTCGATTAACCTGAGCACCAGCCAGTAGGATCCTCTGATCCCCTCGATGAGCCTCCACACACACCCCTACAGCTCTTCCCTTCCACCATACTCTCGGTGCTCAGGACTCTCAAATGCCCCTCACATAACCTCAGTATGAGAGGCGGCCTTCATACAGCTCTATAGTCTCTCTAGCTAGACTATAATCAAGGTTACTCAATCGCATGACCACCACAACAGTGGGTCAGTGTCGTATCTCTATTTCAAGTAAGCAGTGTGTAATAAAGGACTTACCAAGGCCTTGTATAGTAGACTTCACTCTTGCACCACAACTAGACACATACCTATGCATTAAGTAGGCACACTAGTACACACAGATCATGATAGATATGCCGTGCGGTTCAAAATGTATGGGAACTCGCTGTCTCCGTTTTGTTCCCCACCACTCACCGCAAAACAAATGCAATTCCATAAAACCAACCAATACGAAGTCTCTTCGGTGCGTGCTGCGTCGTCGCCGTATACAGCGGCCGTACCACGCGACGCACCAGTTTATTCAAAGTATCGTTAGACGATCTGTCCATTGCCGCGTACATTCACTCAGTAGCGAACATAGGTGGTACTTAAAGAGCCATGTATTTTGTACAAAAATTAAAAAGTCGTTGTGCTACATAAAAACTAAAATAACATAATAAAGGCATCAAATATTTTTTGATTTGTTGTTTTTAATGATTTTAAAGACGAATAAATAAAATACTTAATACTGGCTGGTGAAATGAGATTCCACCTTTCGCGTAGTTCACGTTGCTGCTAGTATTTTGCCACACAACCACGGAATAACACCGCATTTAAAAAAAACCTAGAGCTCCGATACCGACGTGCAGTTGCAGTCGACTGACGGTGAAAACTCTATGTTAGCCTAATTTTGGCAAATTGTGTGCGCAAGCCCACCGCTTTCATAACATATCTCCTCTCATATATCTGTGCTAGTACACCAAGCAAAACCTTACATCTTGCTTGCTCGACTTCTCTTCACACCACATACAATTGCCGCTTGTCAAAAGCCAAAAGTCCCGCCAAACCATAGACAATTTCTTAGAGCAACTAATAAGATAGACTTTGATGGAGATCGCGATGAAATCCGCGACAATAGGATATACTTCAAGATTGGACCCATTGTTATCAAGATCTAGTTCTGATGATGGAACCCATGAGGAATTGAGAGAACTTCTCAAATATTATACTTCTTGTCTCGTCTCGTCTGGTGTAAACTTATTTCATCTCGTCTCATCTCATCTAATCTTATCTCGTCTAATCTCATCCTCAGTGAGGCATTACCCCTCAAGCTTCTGTCAAACTTCACTGGGGCTTCCGTCAGACTTCAGTCAGGTTGTACAAGAGGAATAATTACAAATTGTGCATTTTTTTTAAGATAAATATCACGAGACCATTATTAGATCACGATATCATATACAGGACATAGCGACTCCAATGATAGTGTTTCAATTTACGCAGCATTTTTAATTTGACTACAGAGCTTTTTGGGTAAACTGGTTTCAGTGAGGCTTCAAACAAGCTTTACTGAGAGAAACACCAATTTTTACGTTCAGTATTATATTAACTTTTCAATATCATTAAACTGCTATGTAGTTGGTGAAGGTGCGCGTGCGCGTGGTCGCGTCAGAGGAGCGCGAGCCGCAGACGCTGCAGCTGCTCGTCAGCATCGCGCCGCAGCCGCCGCGCGCATGCGCCGCTCAACGTGGCCAGCGCCGCGCAGCGCGCCGCTCGGCGCTGCTCCAGCCGCGCGCCGCCCGCGCCGTCGCTCCACACCGTCGCCGTCGTCTCCATCTCCTCTGCCAACAGAGCCGCGAACTTCTGTTACAATCACCGGCACTTCGCTCGAGCGCTGGCTGCACCTACGTCTTTAGTGACACTCGCAAGATAAAGACAAATCGATTGACGTAAGACTCATAAGCCTCACTTGACATTGGCAAAATTTTATTACTCAAAAGGACAGACAGAGCCACAACCCAAAACAAAAAAAAATCATCAAAAATAATCTTCAAAATCAGCCCAGTTTTTGTCCCTAGCGCGCCACAAATGAACACACATACATACATAAGTTGATAAACACATTAACCTCTTTTGCGTCGCGCAGTCGGCTATAAAATCGTTCCGGACGCTTTTAAAAACGGACCATAACCTTCCATGGATTCGACTGTAGTAAGTAGGTACCTATTTAGGTAGGTAAGTAATAAAATTGAAAGCGCACCGCAAAATGTGATCCAGGGCAGCAGCGGCAGCGCGGTGCAGGCGCGCGTGGCGACGCGCACGGCGTGGTGGGCGGCGCGGCCGTGGCGCGGGCCGCCCGCGTGCCGCGCGTGCGCCTCCACCGCGGCGCGCCCCGCGCAGCGCGCGCCGCACGCGAACGTCGCTGTGTAGCGCCACGACGTGTAGTTGCTCCAGTCCGACTCCAGCCGCCACGCGCCGCTGGGCAGAGCACGCACGTGTAATATCGCACCATCGACCTTACCTAGGAGCTCCCCTCGAATAAACTGACAATGGGGCAACTGCAACAGCAACTGCAAATGGTAGATATCGAATTATTGGAGAGTATGTACTGGCTGGGTGTCGGCACCGGTCACTTACATGTGCGGCTGCACGGAAAAGTCAGTGAGCAGTTGCGCGAGCGCGGCGGGCGCGTGCTTCGGGAAGTGCGCACGCGCAGTTTCGGCGGCGGGCAGATGCACGCACAGCGCCGCGCCCAACGTCACCAGCAGCGCCATCGCCCACCAGCGCCGAGTCAGCGCCCACCATGTGCGACGCACGCCCATCATGCTAGTAATGCATTCATTCGTGGGAGCTCAAAAGATATATATGCGGTGTCGATACTATGAGGAATTCTTTAAATTAAACTTAAACAGAGATGAATCTGTCAGACATTTTCGCACGTATTCGCACGCTCAGCTTGTCTCAGTCCATAATCCGAACGGTTTTTACTTTACGCGCCCCAAGATTATATCATTTGTGACCATTCACTTTCGACATAAATGATTTCAATAATTTTATATTAAGTGTAACCTTTACCCAAACTTTTCGTTACCATGTCCCTTACACGCTGTTTATGTACAAAAAAACCTTTTAGGTATTTAGAGATAAGTTGTGCATAAGAATTTTGACTTAGGGAGTGCTGTATATAGAATCGACACCACTGTATAAGAAATGAATTACTGACAACAAAGTAGCCCAGTGTACCTATTGTTGAAATAAGCATAGATGTAGTTAGGTACTTACCCAGTTTTTGTTATGATGCACACTCAATAACAAGCGAACACAAAATTGGCAACTGACGATGCGGTGGCGTTACAGATTTGGGGAGCTGGCGGAAGCAGATAGCGGCGTCCGGCCGGCCGCCTGCCGCTCGACATTCAGGGTCTACTATTCACCCTGACTGAAGTGTTCCACTGTGACGACCGGCACTCGACCCGACCTGCGCTACACTAGCAAGACACAGAGCACAGCGTCGCGGCGGCGCGCGCTATATTTAGACCGCCGGCGTCATGGAGTGAGCGTCGTTAATTTAAACAATGGCAGATCCGTTGCACATGGTACTTCACATCATCGCTATCAGAACCCGGTTCAGTCATTATTGTATACTTTGCTCACGAATGCGTTCGCGTGATCCCTATGTAACCCTATTTCCTGGTACCTATAAAAACTATCGTTTATAAGTAGATACTTAATATAAACGAAATAAAAATAATAAAAAAACACTAAAAACTTACAATATTGGCACTTGTCTGTGTCCTTTGCACTAAGCACAAGCTTGTATCGCAGAGACAAGTGAGTAACATACGAGGGTGACACTAAAAGTTCTTAGAAAATCAAAAACTGAACAAACTAGCAAGTTGTTATTTAAACTAGTGATACATTTTCCGCACCGTACGGCATTTTGCAAGCTCTCTACTCAATGACGCTCGTTGACTGACCGAGTGACCTACGGAAGGGCGACGAGGCGGCTGATGCAGTGCTAACGCATAGGCTCGGTGAGCGCAGGTGCCGGCGAATTCCAGTGCGATAATTCCAGTGCAATTCCACACCTGCGATCCAGACACGGGAGGTCGGATAAACAATAACACACATAGAGTATCGTAATCATTATATTCATGAATCGCTTACAATATTAGTTCACACTCGGGTCGTCATTCACACAGTCTACTTAAATCAGTAATTTTATTGTTAATAGTCATTATACAATTCATTTTAAATTCACTATTAAAGTAGATTACATTATTTCTATTACAGTTGTACAGTACGGTGAGGCGAGGACCCGTGGGTCCCGTCAGACACGCCGGCATCGACCCGTGAGGGTGGCGCCACCGCTGCCTACACTTCGCAACGCAACCATTGCTCGTCGGTAAATATTTATTATAAATTGTGACCTACTTTGTGATCGTCCGCCGCGAGCGACACGTCGCGCGGACCGCCCTCCGACGATCGGAGATCTTTCCGCTTTGATCGATTAAGAATTAAATTATATCACAATTACTTTTATAATAATATAAAACAGCGCTGAGGTACCGGACCGGTGACATTCGCAGCGTCAGTCCCGGCGGGGCGCCGCTACCGCCGCCGCCGCCGGCCCTTGCGGTACCCCTTGCCGTACCAGCCGCCCTCGTCGGGCGAGGCGTCGGGCGGCGGCGGCGGCGGCGGGTCGGCCAGGCCGCAGCACGCGCACAGGTAGCGGCGGCCGCGCACGCGCCGCCACGCGCGCGCGGCCGGCGGCGGCTCGCGCGGCGGCCCGTACCACAGGCAGCGCCGCGCCGCGTAGTGCCGCGCGCACCACGCGCAGTCGGCGGCGGGCGGCGGCGCGATGATGGTGTGCAGCCCCGGGTACAGCGAGGCGCGGCACAGCAGCACGGCGCGCCGGATGATGGCGGCCGCCAGCGCGCACGACGCGCCCGCGCCGCTCTCCGAGCCCGACGACGCGCTCTCCGGCTTGGGCTCCAGCTTCACCGCGGGCGGCCCGTCCGGCTCGCCCGCCTCGCGCTTCACCTGCGCCGCGGCCTCGATGCGCGGCCCGCACTCGAGCAGCCGCCGCAGCCGCGAGCCCAGCCCGGCGGCGCCGTCGGCCGGGGCGGGCTCGCCGGGCTCGGCGGCGGGCGGATCGCGCCGCGCCATGCGGAAGCGGCGCAGCTCGGCGGTGCGGCGGCGCGGCGAGGCGGGCGGCGGCGGGGAGGGCGCGTGCTCGGCCCGCAGCAGGATGGTCGCCTCGCCCGACTGCATGGCCACCTGGAAGGCCCGCAGCGCGGTGGGCGCGCGCAGGCGGTCGGCCAGGCGGCGCAGCGGCAGCTCCTCGTCCGAGTCGGAGGCGGAGGGCGAGGAGAACTCCTCCACGTCGGAGTCGGAGCGCACGCACGGGCCGCGCGGCGCGGGCAGCGGCGCGCGGCGCGTGGTGTGCAGCTCGGGCGGCTGCAGCGGCTCGGCGTGCGCCAGCAGCGGGTCGCGCGCGGCGCGGTAGCGCGGCACGCGCAGGCGCAGGCGCCGCGCCACCTGCCGCATGACGGCGTCGCAGCGCGCGTTGATCTTGAGCGCGGCGGCCGAGTCTTTGGGTGTCCATTGCAGGTTGACGATATAGAGCGCGGGGCGGGCGGCCGGCGAGCTGCGCATGCGCCACAGGCGCGGGTAGCGGCGCAGCACCTTGAGGCTGGAGCCGAGGCACAGCACGACGTCGGCGCGCGCCGCGTGGCGCAACGCGCCCGCCCAGTTGAGCGGCCAGGCGGCGCGGCCGCGCTCGCCGAAGTGCACGATGGAGTCGCGCAGCTCGGCGCCGCACGCGTGGCACAGGCGGCGCGTGCCGTGGCGGTGCCGCGCCGTGCGCTCGGTGGTGTCGAAGGCGCGCAGGTACACGCGGCGGCAGGGCGCGCACAGCTCGGCGAACATGTCGCCGTGCAGCTCGGCGAGCGCGCGGCGCGGCAGCCCGGCGCGCACGTGCAGCCCGTCGCAGTTCTGCGACACCACGAACTTGAGCGCACCGCGCGCCCACAGCGCCGTCAGCGCCATGTGCGTAAACGTGGGCCGCGCGCGCGACACCTCCACGCGCCTGACACACACATTTCGATGAGTACTGGACAGGACTTGGGTACGATCAAGCAAGGGGCGTAGCCCGGCAGTGCCAGTGTACTGACCCGATGGCCTCGCCGCGCTGCAGCCGCGTCCACACGCCGTCAGGACCGCGGTAGTCTGGAATGTCGGCAGCGGTGCTGATGCCTGCACCTGTGTACACCTGCACACACAATATTGATGCAAGATCAGATGAATTGGTTCACACAAAAACTTTTTTTTCTCTATACAAAAGAACAAGCTAAACTTGATATTGTGCATATTTTTATTACACAAACATTTTGATCATTTACATTTACTAAACAAATTAATAAATGTTGTTATGACACAGTTAATGTTGCTACATTGTACAATACTAGTTTGATTGATGTTTACAATATAAAATAAATCCCTCCTGACTTGTGAAGACTTATAACTGTTTTTGTGTGTTCTTCAAATTTTACTATATTAAGGGGGAAGCTCAGGGTCAGGGCGCGAAATTCAAAATGTCAATGGTTTTTATTTTTTTACGAAAAATTTGGACATCTTTACGATGTAATTTAGTGTTTTGCGATATTAGCATTCTGCATTGGATGTCTCGATGTATTAAGTTTGCTTAAAAAAGAACCTAATCCGATACAATACCATAAGGTTTGTAAAAACCGCTACTTTTACTAACTTAATGGTGTTGTATCGCTTTAGGTACTTTCTAGTTCTTCTCAGTGGAACCAACATTCCAAACTGGTAGTAACTTCTGACTATTCATAAGTTCTTTCTTGGCCTAGATGAACTGGATTTGGTCAATATTGAAAATAATGTCACCGACAATATTGGTTTCCAAATCTATTCAATGTAAAGATAAGCAACTTACAGTCTCATTATTTGTATATATTGTATACCTCCAAATTTATGGAATGGTTTTTTTCCATTTACAATGGCATACAAATCCCTTTTTTGATAATTGCTTTGTAATGTCATTGGAAATTTATTAAAACTTCTACATATACAACACTTTCCCCCTTACATTTTCATAATCCTATATACATAATTATGTAGAGTAATTTCAAAACAAAATGTGCATGTAAGCTGACAAATACTAAAGTAAGATAAAGATTCAAACACTACAAGGTATAAACAGTTTTGAAAATCATCCTTGGCCTCAGGGAAACTTCGTGCTTTACTTTGTGATAGTGACACACAGTGTATATGATGGCACTCAATAAGGATGACTGAAACATGGGTTCTCCAGAAACGCGAGGTCTCACCACGAGATGCTTGGCGTTGCGCAGCGCGCGCGCGAGCCTGCGGCACTTGTCGCGCAACACGCGCGGGCTGTCCTCCACTTCGCGAGCGCGCTCGGCGGCGCGCGCGCGGCGCTGTGCGGCGGCCTCGCCGGTGGCAGCGGGGCGACCTGCGCGCGCCGGCGCCAGTTGCGGTGCCGCGGCAGCGCCCGCCCCATCAGCGCTGAGGCGCGCGCTGGAGCGCACCCTTCCGCGGCCCGTCATGTCCGCGGCTACTGGCCCAGGGCGCTCCTCGCCAGCCCGCAGAGTCTCGTGTCGGCACTGTGTTCGCCCGTCGCCTCGCACATGTCGCTCGATTGCGGCGTTCGCAACCAGCCGAGGGTACCCGTTACCGTCAGTTTTAGAGTACACGGAGCGACGCACGGTTGATGCTGCGTGTAATACAGACTAATAAATAATAATATGCTCGTTGACCGACGCTGCATGTCAACGACCGATCTGTCTGTCTGTCAAACTGTACAAAAGTTTTTGTTGTCTATGAATGATATAGGTGATTGGCACTGACCTCTATGGTATACATCGCTGGACTAATCATAAGCCCGGTTATCGTGTGCCTATTTGATTTTCGCCATTTTGGCGCTGATAGCGGCAGTGAGGGGGAATGGAACTAATAATAGAGATGGGACAGTGATATGATACATCGATAAAAATGTTTATGCTTAAACCTACCCATGCAGTAAAATGAAAATAATTATGATCCATTCCTTTAACAATGGCTAATGTCCAAAATAGTCGAGTGGTTAATACTAAGATGAAGCAAATAATGATTAGCCGAATCGCTCATGGGTAGGGTAGGTAATCTTAGGATAAGCCGAAACCGGACTAAAGGGTGGTGTGTGACTAGCTAGATCCTACTTAAATAAGGATCGTTTTTTAATTAGAAATGAGGTAATGTAATGTTGTTTGGGAAGCAATGGAGTAGGTAAGGTATTAATAGAAAATAAAAATCATCAAAGTAGTACATGAGTTATGTTTAATAAAACAGTCATCAGAGAAGTGTTTTGAACAGATGTAATCATATTTTTTCGGACGCCAACTGGGCTTTTCAATGTTTTTGAGCCATAATTCTAGTCTTCTATTGTCAGTCGGAAACCTGTGAATTAGTAAACATTGTTTTAAAATAATGTGTATTTGATAATACAAATCTGTCTTCGGCGATTTTTACGTTCTTGAACGTTCTATCTATTTAAGATATTGATAGAAAAAATATCGATAAATTTTATCGACAAGGAACTTTTACAGCACTATTGAATTTTATTGTTTATAAAAAACCGATAATACAAAGACAAATGCGTTGTAATCACGTATAAATATGATTAGTAACATATTTTTAAGTGCCTATAATATCAATAGAAGTTTTAATTTCTTGAATATTAGCCGTAAATTCACTTACTTGTGGAATGTAACCCCACTTCCCTTCTGGTAAAGAGTTTTGCATAACACGCACTCTTTCATGGTTTACCTATTAACTAACACCACTTATTTATGTATTAACTATATTAATACGACACAACAAACAAGTTTAATCGCGTTAAACCTTCAAAATCACTTTATAAACACGGAGACAATGTAAACAAAACAACGGCCATTTGCATTTTACGTCAGATTTAGTTCCTTTCCCCCACGCTGGGGGCGCTTCAAATAGGCACAATAGATAGCTGTCATTTTAAAGGATATCATTAGTCTAGCGTACTTGTATCAGGGACGTCAGTGGTGATTGGATAGTAGGTTCATGATTCATGCATAGGTGCATGTGTTATATGGGTAAGGTTTTCAAATGGGTTTTATTGGCTTTTGCGTTTAACTTAGCTAAATGCAAAAGTAAGTAACTGGGTAAGCAATTTGCTTGACAGAGATAGTTATAGTGGCAACGAAATAGTGCCATTTTTGCCAGAGTCCATTAGAATATTTCTTCGTTAATTTAAATATTATGTACCCGTGATGACAATAATGATGTCGAAGACGACGATGATGGTAAAAATAATCCTCTACCCTTATCAGTGAAGCTGAGGATACTTTTTTAAATTTATCAGACATCTTGGGACAACTCGAATGTCAAGCTATACTGCTTCATTTTAATTTCCATTTCTCATGCACGTTCACGTTTATCATATCCCAATAATATTACACATTATATAATGTGTAATATTATATCAAAGAAACACAATTTTCAGAAAATAAAACAATATTGATAACTTCCCGAGCAATTTGGAATAATGTTGAAGGGGACTGAAAATCTGTTAGAACTTCATCTTATTCTTCCAATTCTAATTGATTTTTATGGCTCCATATTTTACCGATGATTTTGCCAACGACAAGGTTGATGAATGAAAAGAAAGAAGAATCTTATCTTCTTCTTCTTCTTCTTTCTTTACGAAATGAGATGCAATGAAATAAAATGGATATGAATATGGCCTCACCCGCAACTTAGCGGGTATTTTGCACAATGTCAAGTAATTAATAGCAATAAAACATTCAATAAATACACATTATAAATAAAATAATGGATGTGACATGATGAAATGAAAATGGCGTCCTTCGTAACCTTTGAGATTTTTTACCGAATCTTATCTTATTTCATCTCGTAGCCTGTGAGAATTCAGAAGTCAAATTTGACAGCAGTTAATTCGTTAGAAACCCTATCTCAACCCGTTCATAGGCTTACTGGGTTCCGGGCCCTGTATGAGTAATATTATTAAATAACACTGACAAAATCACTCTCCAGATTACAACTGTTATTGTCGTCATAATGAAACGTGACAATGTTTAAATTACTAACGTGACATTGGCAAAATAAATACCAATGGTGTAGCCAAATGCTAAAAAAGCTATAATTTGTTCGTCAAACAAACGTCAAAAATCCTTTTTCTTTTACGAAGTTTGACAGGTGAGATACAGAAGTGGATTGTGTTTATGTTTCTCTAAAATCCTGATAAATCTATTTAAACTGCAATGTTTTGTATATTTTGAGTTTTCAATTATATAGCGACAGTGGTTTTTTATTTCCAGGCAGTGATATTTTGGTAAAGAAACTTTGTTTTTGTTTCAGTTTGTCCAACATCGTATTGTCATTGCACCATGGTATGACGGCTTTTTGTATTATTAATTGTATCTCTGTGTTAAAACGATCGTATTTCTGTCATATAGTTCATTATAGAATTTCTGCATTTATGTATATTTTTTAAATAACTAGGTATTATATAGCTAGCGATATACTTGTGGATATTTATTTGTTAATTTGTGTTTATTTTGTTGCAGCCGCGTGAAATCAAAGATATCAAAGACTTCTTACTGAAAGCGCGTAGGAAAGACGCGAAATGTGAGTGTTGTGCACTTGTAATGGTTACGTTATCATTCTAATCTAATGATTAAGTGAAGAAGCTAGCCTGCAATAGATCTTTACTACATTCTCTGTATAAATAAACCTCACAATATAAGTTGAGGGCTGTCAACCCTCAGTGATTGCCTGTCTCTGGTGATTCATTATTCAGTGTTATCTCGCTGGTACTTTACTATTAACTGTTGTGTTTGCAGCTGTCAAGATAAAGAAGAACCCTGAGAATGTGAAGTTCAAGGTGCGGTGCTCGCGCTTCCTGTACACACTGGTCATCACTGACAAGGAGAAGGCGGAGAAGCTCAAGCAGAGCTTACCCCCAGGTCAGTTGAGATAGATCATCTTGTTTTTACACAATTGTGTGGGTACATTCCTACACATGTGGTGAGAGAGAGAGGGGGACTTATATTGGATGGAGGCCCCAGGTATAGATGAGCTGTAGCAAGCCACAACGCTCAATTGTATCGCCATTCAGAATTACCCTAAGGTTTCCAGGTAGCGAATTAGTCATGCACTAGTATTCATGTTCAGATTCAAAACGACTGCATTGTGCAATTGTCATATACTCTAGACCACTTGATACCAAATCTGAGTAAATATGCAGAAGCAGTGCGCACTACTGTAGTCATCCAACTGCACTTAATAGTGAGATGCTATAATGTTATTTCCTTGTTGCAGGTCTTCAAGTTAAGGAAGTGAAGTGATGTTTAGGTTAAAATAAAAAAATAGTAAAACTACTTGCCTTTTTTTAATAATGACCTTTGATGATATCTATTCACAACACTATCATTGTGTGATGCAATAAAAATTGCGTATAGATGGAGATAACTATCCACCTAGAGAATTTTGAGACAGATGTTTGGCTATTGTGGGAAAGCTGGGTCAAAAATTATACTACATGTTGTACCAGGTTTTAAACTATCCGTATGCTAAGTTTTATCTATATCCATCCAGTAGTTTTGTCATGGTGTTTGTATAGAAGGCAGACTACATTTCTAACAATGACTGATTGATGGATTTGGCTTGTGGATCACAAATGTGATGGTGTTTATTTATTTATAACTAGCTGTCCCGGTGAATGTACTGCCTCAGAATCAAATGTATGAGAAAATGAATAGTCTTTATTAGTGATTTTTTTCATGCTTTATAGTTATTCTGCTTTTCGGGGTTATAAATGTGTATTAGACACGACTTTGTCTTATATATATATAGAGGATAAGTTATGCATTATTTATACTCATTTTATATCATTAAATAAATAAATAAAATAAATATCGCCATACGAACACACCAACTATACGGTCCCACATTAAGCAACGCTTGTGTTATGGGTACCATACAATGGACTGAGGGCGAACTCAGTATATAATACTCGATACTCAGTTTATACATGCTAATCATTTGAATTACGGAAGATATGAAACTGTTACCATCTGGGCGTCTATGTCAGACGTGTGACATCACAGCATGAAAACATAGAATTAGTATTTACCGTAACGATATTCAGCATGCAGTAATCATCAGTTAGCATCCGACGTATAACATTTATTTCAATGTTAGTACTTGACTGATATTTTACTATTTGTGTGGCTCACTCAGCGCCACATCGAGAGCTTACAGCAAGGAAACTTCTCGGAGCCTAGTTTGCTACAAGTTTTTAAAAGGGACTGCTGTGGGCTAGGTACTACAAAGTAGGGGTTGTTACAAACAATTATGTTAATGTGATATCTGTACTATAGATTCGCTCGACTATGAAGAATGTAGCGTAAAAGTGATAATATAAACAAAGCGCCGAAGTCACGAGGCAGTGTAGTTAACAAGTGCGCGCGCTGGTGCGGGACGGCTCGAGTCGGGTTTGACGCGAAGCACAAACTGACTAACTTGTGGGAATTTGGACCATTATCATAATTACGCATATAATTCTGGATTCGATGTCTCTAGTGTAGGACTTTTCTAAATGTCCATTCGCACAGACATAACCTGAATCAATATTGTGCGACAAGCATCTAATTGGTAAAATTGTGATTAGTGACAAACTTGTTGCCCATCAAACTATCGTAGGAGATAATTAAAAACGCTTAGCCAGACACGCTATGTAAGTACCGGCGGTGCTGTTGCGACAGACTCTACTACGTACAGCTTTTCCGCCGCATCCGATTCTGTCCACCAGTCCATTCAGTCAGTCGGCATGCGGCCCTCCCCGAAGTTACACGCTCGTTAGGTGCCTTCCACTCGTCACTGCTCTCCGATCTGTGTTGTCGATGCCGTTCAATGGATTTAATAACAACAGCAGTTTAGTGTTGTGCGAAATTGTTAAACAGTGGTTAGACAATGTGGTATACGTAAATAATCGCTAAGAGCAGGCTGTGCTGTGAGTAATTCTAATAACTTAGGTACCTACTTACATACTTTAGACTTCATTTAAGTAGTTAGGGCTTACAAAAATGAATCAATTGGTGTAAAGGCGATAGGTACCTAGTGCACACATTGCCAAAAATATTTGAGATAATCCTTAAATAACTTATGAAATATATTATAATTAAATACTTGCTTAACTGCTCTCAATCTTTATTTGATTGATGTGTGTAAAATGATTACTGGTGGTACCTTCTTATAATTACCATCAGTAACTTACAACATAAATTATTACTTATATAGGTAATCGAGTAAAAGTAGCCTGTGTGTATATGTACATATACTTAATTAGGTATATATCCCTTACTTATTTCAAAAGCGTGTAACTAAGTAAACCAACTTTGAAAGCTTACAAATAATTTAAGGCGAATAATCAGTACAATTGCCTGATAACAGGGTTGAACACTGTTTAATTATTTAAAAAATCAACTTCTTTTTTTAACGTCGGCCAAAAATGCATTTATGAATCGTAGTCTAGTCGTATTGAGAAGTTACCACCGGTTCGGAATATTGGTTCCACTGAGAAGAGCCGCCAAGTACTCAGTGGTTTGTTTACCTATATACTCTTTAACAGACAGAAGCGGTTTGAAAACATTTTAAACAATTTTTTATTTTAAACAGGTTTTTTCCCCTAAATTATCCGGTCAAGTGTGTGTTGGGTCCCACAAGGTATAGGATATAAGATACCTCGCGTCACTAAGGTCACGATTTACAAGAAAAAAAGTTATATGTGTGATTCTTTTTGGTCTCCCTCTCAATTGGGTTTGTGATGGTTGGCTCTAGCTCGGGATTTACAGATTTAAGTAGACCCTCGTCTGTCGTGATAAGTATTGTTGTAATTGCATACTATATACATATTTTTGAATGAGGAGTTTGAGGATGAATTATGTAACTCTCATAAAGAGGACTCACTTAAGCGAAATATTTCGTAAACGTGATTTGATTTCGCAAACTGCCAAAGAAACCTTATTTGATGTTTATTATTAAATCTTATTCATCATAATTTTTCCATTGTTGATGCTTACGCTCTGAGGGTGCGTAGAACAGCAAACAAGCTGATAAATTAAACGCTTAAAATTACTAGTTCTTCTTATTCGAAGTATAACCGTATCTGCATTTCTCGTTACCTTTTCTTTACAAGTCCTGCTACCTAATTGCGGGCCTCAACATGTTTCCCGAGATTGAAATAACCGTAGGAATATGTAAATAAGATACCGATATTTTGTAGGTAAATTTTTTTTTTTAATATTACCTAGTTTAAACTTTTTCATCAAAGCTCCTGTTTCAGTAATGAAATGATTCATAGGTTAGTAATGGCGCATCTAAGTATATATATATGGCTTATGTGTCCTGTTGGCATTTACAGCGCGGCGGGCGGCGCGGCTCTGTCTGTCACATAGGTTAATGGAAGCCATTAATATTTTATGGGGATCTAGAGGTACGACGCGTACAAATTTTTCGCATTAATGACGAAAGGTAATGATTTAAAAGCCTTCGAAGGCATTATCTCATACTAGCTGTCGCGACGAACTTCGTACCGCTTCAGAAACACAATGAATTATCTTTATTATTATGTGAATTTTTCTCATGTTTTAATTGTTATCCTGTTATTCAAGGCGGAGACGAATTCTAAAAAAAGAAGATCTTAAAAATCGGCCCACCCGTTATTGAGTTATAAATGGTATAACTAACACCACTTTGTATTATAAACATGGATTATACCTAATGTTTATGCGCCTATAACGTGACTATTTATGATAAAAAGGGCTAAAATGTCCCGAACGAAGTCCCGCTTATTTTAACGCGTTTTTATTGGATGTAGTTGGACAGCATTGTTAAGGTGTATGCGGGGTGCGAGCAAGGGGCGGAGGGGGGAGGGAGATGTGGCCACGACAATAGAAAGGTTAATGAGCGGCACTCGCAACTGAAATTATGAATGACCGCCATGTAGGTATCACTGCTGCTAACCATCCCGTGTCACCGCGCGTGACGCTCGCGAATTTCTTCGAACAGAAGTGCCGGCGCGCCCAAAATCTCGTAAATAGAGTCAAATGTTTAATAAGATCCGACTTAAAACCATACAATTAGTTAAATTCATATTCGTACTTTCATTCGTAATTATGTTCTAAAAGTCACTAAATGTCGTATTCTGGCATGATGCCTAAATGTATCACCTGGTAATCGATAAACTGGAAGCAGATCTCAGTACTAAATCAGAAATAGAAAAAGGCTGGAAAGAAGGAGGTGATGATTACGATGCTACTTAATGGCTAGTCAATGGTGTTACAGTTCCTTTTTAATTGCTCCCTTTACTGGTTCACTATATACATTTCACTCTCGTCTGTTTATTGTCACGTTTTCTTTTCTTTGCCAACGCCTTCGTTGGGTCTGTTCTCTAACTAACGTTTTTTCATCCAAATAATAGTTATTTGTTTAAAAAATAATTGTGTAGTACTGTCTTATTCTTAGCATGTTTTCCGCGGCGCCGGCTCCCCGCGTGCCCGCCGCCGCGGCGCTCTCCCACATAATCTCAGTGCGCGGATGCAAACGACGGCAATTCCGTTAAATTCATTTCATTTTTATTCTCGTTTGTGCTTTATGTGCGCGCGACAGAACGACGCCATTTGATTTTATGTAACGGCTGAAGCTGCCGCGTTTCGCCTGTTGTTGTGTACTGATAATCTATTTTAAAACTCGCCTGTCGCGATGTTAGAGAGAGCCGATGTTTGCAACCTGTCCGGAAAACCGTCCACTTGCTAAGAAGTTCAGGCGATCCCGCACCTCTCGTATCGGAAATAGGTAGGTAAATAGATAAAGTGTGACTGGTGCAGAATGTGAGATAGCACTGAGGCCCGCGATGCGGTGGGTGTGGTGCGCGGGGCGCGCGCTGGCCGCGGCGCTGGCGGCGTGCGCCGCGCTGGCTGCGCCCGCCGCCGCCCCCGCCGCCCCCGCCGCGCCCTGCGCCGCCAACGCGCTGTGCCACTGCCGCGCCGACCACGTCGCCTGCAACAACGTGCCCTTCCATCGGTTCCCGGAGACAGGTTGGTTCCCTGCGCTCCCCATGACGACTCTGTTTCATCACGGTATACCAAATGTAAGGAATTCCACCGTCGTTATCATGCAAGTGACTGTTCTATAACAATGACGTTTGCAGAGGCTAGCGTGTGGCACGTATCGGTGTCGGCGGCGCGGCTGGGCGCGCTGAGCGAGGCGGCGCTGGATGGGCGGCGCCTGCGCACGCTCGTGCTCGTCTCCTCGCACCTGCACCACATCGAGGCTGGCGCACTTGTGTACGTACACATCCCACGACTACCACGCTATACCAGCTTCATACCGACTAGATCTCACTGGGTGTTATTTTATCATTCCGATAGATCAATGGAGTCGACGCTGGCCTCGCTAGATTTAGGGTACAACGAATTCACTGAAGTCCCTTTGGAGTCTCTGCGCGAGTTAAAAGTTTTAAACTGGCTCAATTTGCAAAAGTAAGTCTACTCGTCTGCTACCATTGATATACAATGAAATATTTACTTACTGGCATTTCAATTTGCAATGGTTTCGCAAAATTTTTCTTTTTTGTATGGCTAACACGATGTCGTTATTTCAGCAACTTTATCAGCGATTTAGACTCTAGTATGGACTGGGGTTCCTTGGCGGACTCGCTGAGCTCGCTGTCACTCAGCAACAACCAGCTGTGCGCGCTGGGCGCGGGCGCGTTGTCCGCGCTGCGGCGGCTCGTGCAGCTGGAGCTGGACGGCAACAGGCTGCTCGTGGTGGGCGGCGGCTCGCTCCCGCCCTCACTGGTGTTACTGCGACTCTCCGACAATCTTCTGCGGCGGGTGCCGTGTGCGGCACTGGCGGGGCTGCCGCGGCTGCGACACCTGCACTTCAGAAACAACATGTTACTTCCTGCCGCGAACCGAACTTGTCAAACCGAACATATGAAAATCGACTCCCTCGACCTGAGCCATAACGAGCTGGACGATATGTTTCAATTGGAGTTTCAGCTCCGGCTGCAGTTCAAGCAGCTCATATTGGATCTCAACAACTTCTCTTCGTTACCCTCGTTTGTGTTAGATAGTAGGAGACTGATAAAATTGTCCATAGCCTACAATAAGATAAGTCATTTATCGGATGCGACGGTGCACGCGCTGAAGAAAAACCTGGAGCGGTTAGATTTGGACCACAATGAGTTACCTTCGTTGCCGCTAAGCATCCGCGAATTGTTGAGGCTGCAGCATTTGTCCGTCGCCTACAACCGGCTGGAAGATTTGACCGAGTTGCCGCCACACTTGCATTCGTTATCTCTGGCAGGCAACTTCTTATCGAAGTTTCCGGTTGCGCTCGGCGGGCTGGCACCCGCGACCCTCGCATATTTGGATCTCGGTTACAATCAGATCTCTGAGGTGAGCTCGGACACCTTCGGTACATGGTCCGACGCCCTGACTATTCTGAACCTCAAGGGTAACAGGATAGCGCACGTGGCAAGCGACGCGTTCCCGGCGTCGCTGCCGGTGCGCGAGCTGCTGCTCAGCTTCAACGAGCTGCTCCAGGCGGATGCGGCCGCCTTCGCCCACCTCACCTCACTGCAAGTGCTTGAGCTGTCGTCGGCGCTGTTCAGCGGCGAGTTCCCGCTCGCACCACCTATCGATGGTCTCTCCTGGCTCACTCTAGATAATAACAATATTCACTACGTCACGTCGGAGGCCATTCAAAATTACCCCTCGTTGCAATATCTTAATTTAGATTTTAATAAAATTTTAGAATTTCCGAGCGAGTTCGCTGTAATGAATCGCACCTCTAGACTTAAGGAATTAAGACTGGCTTATAACTACATTAATATGATAAACGGTAGATTCCTCGAACAATTCTCGGAGCTCCAGAGTATCGATATGTCATACAATCGTATTCACAACATCAGCGAGCGTAGCTTCGTCAATTTACCTAACTTGGTGTATGTAAACTTGGCCGGCAACATGGTCGAGTCGGTGACGCAGCGCGCGTTCAGTTGGCTGCCGAAGTTGGAGGTGTTGGACATGCACGACAATCACTTGTTCGAATTCTCGACGGAGTTTTTCGAAAATGTATCGAACGAGGAGACGATCTTTTTAGTGAACGCCAGTTACAATAGAATATCATCGCTATTGGGTGGCGGGTCGACCGTGTTCATCAATATTCTTGACTTGTCGCATAATCTATTGGAAAGTTTGTCGAAAGATTTCTTTGATTCCGTTGGTCCAAATATACAACAAACTATTCTGTCCAATAACCGAATCATGCACATCGAGAATGCCGTCTTCGGCTCTTTGCCTCGGCTTGAGGTGCTAAATTTACGGGATAATAGTATTAATTCAGTGAAAAAGCGAACGTTCGCCGCCATGCCTGCGCTGCAGATCCTTGATCTGTCGCGCAATAAGATCTCGCAGCTGTCGGTGGAACAGTTCCACAACATGCGCCGCTTGCGCTTCCTGCGGCTCGACGCGAATGAGCTGCGCTCCCTGCCACGCGACTGCTTCAAGAACACCATACTCGAGCACCTCGACCTGAGTGACAACTTGCTCACCATATTCCCGAGCAGCGCGCTCGCGCAGGTGGGCTTCACTCTGCGCCGGCTCGAGCTAGCGCGCAACCGCCTCGAGTACCTGGACGCAGCGATGTTCCATGCCATCGCCTTTCTGCACGAGCTGAGCCTCGCGCGCAACGCGCTCACCGTTCTCTCAGACAACACGTTCGCTGGTCTCTCGAAGCTGCGGCACCTCAACCTGTCCCACAACGCGATCAAAACCAACTTTAAGGAGCTATTCCACAACCTGCCGCGGCTGCGACGGCTGGCGCTGGCCGGCGCGGGGCTACGAGTGGTACCGCACCTGCCGCTCGCCAACCTCACGGAGCTCGACCTCAGTGGCAACCACGTGACCTCCTACCGCGAGTCAGATGTGCGCTGGCTCGCGCAACTGCATGTGCTCGACCTCACGCGGAACAGGCTCACTTCGCTGCAGCCGGCGATGTGGGCCGCCTTGCCACGGCTCATCTCTCTCGATGTGTCCTCCAACCCCATAGTGCGCGTAACGCGAGGCTCTTTCGAGGGACTCGACCGTCTGCTGCACTTGCGTATGGAACACCTCTGGCACTTGGAGACGATCGAGCCGCGCGCCTTTCGGCCATTGAGCTCGCTGCGCTCGCTCGCGTTGGAGTGCCCAGTGGCGGCGAGCGGACGCAGCACGATGACACCGGGCGACATCGCGTCATCTCCGCCGGCGCTGGAGTCGCTAACTCTGCACATGCGCGAGGACATTTTGGACGTTCAGCTAACGCGGCTGCGCGCGCCCAAGTTGCGCGTGCTGGAAGTTAGCGGCAGTGCGCTGCAGCAGGTGAAGGCGGGCGCATTCTCCGCTCTAGGTGAGCAACGTGCCCTGGCTCTGCGCCTGCGCGGTACGGGCGTGAGAGCCCTGCCTGCGGGCTTGCTGCGGCCACTGGCGCGAGTGCCGCACCTGGCGCTGGATCTCAGCGACAACCACCTTGCCAGTTTCAACCCGGGCACGCTGTATCCAAATCTCACTGGCTGGAATCGTCTCGCCACAAAACTCCTCCCAGGTGAGGTTCATTCCACACTAATAAATATTTAATTATAATTATGCTAGTAGCAGTAAAGAAGTTCAGAGACATTACCTACTCATTAGAGATGAAGTTGCATGTGAAGGTTTCATGTTTGGACTCATAGTATGTTAATGTTGTGCAGGTGGTCTGGTAGTGTCTGGGAACCCGCTGCGGTGCGGGTGCTCGGTGTCGTGGGTGGGCGCGTGGCTGCGGCGCTGGGCGGCGGAGGTGGGCGGCGGGGCGCAGGACGCGCGCGAGACGGCGCGGCGCAGCGCGTGCCGGACGGACGCGGCGGGCGGCGTGCGCGCACTGCTGGCGCTGGCAGCGGATGAGGCCGAGTGCCACGCCAGCGCGCTGTCGAGCCGCGCGCCCCGCGCCGAGTCACGTGCGCCGCCTGCGCCATCGCTGATCTGGCTCGTATTATTGTGTGCGCTCAGATAGTGAATGTAGCGAACACGTTCGGAGGTACATTGATCGGTGAATAGAGTGATGTGTAAATGAAATTATAAAATACCAAAGACGTATAGTGCTATGATACAAGTAGGATTACACTATGACAATCTTAGGTGACAATGGTAGTGGGACATATTTTACGATTTTCACCTTACATAAGCAAGTACATGTATCGATAATAATAATGGAATTTTCGAATGTGTGTAGTCTATATAGATCTACGGAAACAACGAATTTGTTAACTTTACAAATGTGGTATGTTTGTATATACTTAGTTAATATACCGTACCCACCAATTGTAAATAAAATATAATAGTAACACATGTTAAGACAAGCGGAACATGGATAAAGAACATAACATTGTATAAAATATTAGATAAATAAAGCAAAAGTTCCTCCGCTTACCTTCGTCCGCACATCCCTTAAATATGGGTTCTCTTATCTAACTTGAAATTTTGTAAATAGCCTAATAATGTGATATAGCAACAAAAAGACATTAAAATATTTTTGTATAATAAAACTCTTTATTTGCCTATCCTATGGACTACCGACATCGTCAAATGAAAAAGGGTGTCCCTCGCAGAGCTGGTAGAATAAAGTGTACTCAGAATATTTATCTTTATAGGTTGTGGTGCCAATATGGACGGGTTGTGAGGATTCTGCCGAGATTAGCAAACTTACTACAAACTCCAAACATCATTGCTAGCAGTCGCACACACGGATTACGACAAACCCTACACGAACCGCGCGGCTTCAGAGCGAAGTGAACACGCTCCGCGGTCACGTCACCGTTGACGTGTTTAGAATGTAGCACCGCGAGTGGTCGGTGATTCTTTTGGACTCTTATAAAAAACGAACATTATAAACTGGGTGAAGCGTAAAAATGATTACTATCAAGAGTCTTAAAAGTTTAGTTTACATGTAATGGCCGCTTACGCGGTATTGAGTTACATCTAGATTACATATTACCTCAATAAGATATTAAAAAGTTTGAAATGGTCTGAAGTAAGTACTATAAAAGAAATAGCTGTATTTTTGTAGCGTAAACCTTAGAGAGGGCAGGCAGTGCGCCGTGCCTCGGCGCAAAACGCAGCTAACAACTGAACACGGTCATCACTGAAATAAATAATTGTGGTAATTTAATTCAGGCATCAAAGGCCCACATGGCAATACAGGGAAATATATTGGAATTCTTTGCTAAATGCTAGGTCGCGGTGTAAATAGGTCCTTTCTGTACCTTGGTATAATGTTGCTTAGCGTAGTGTTAGAACAGTGATTAGGTCGGGATTACCGAATGTTAGCGCACGCAACGCTACGGGCTGCCGCGCCGCCGCCTGTGCTGCGTCGCGCCGCGCCGCAGGGTGAGACGGGTTTTAGCGGCCAAAATCGACACCATGTTTTATTTACTATAAACGTAGAAATACTACCGTTTTATCAGGACGTCTAGCTGAGGGTGACGGTTTAGTTGCCGAGCAAAAACTATAGTTGCGCAGGCGGTGCCGCGGCAAAAAGATAGTCTACAATATTTAACATTATTAGATAGTTATTTATATGTAACGTAAGGTCTTCCAATAAATAAATGAATAAATATATTTAAAACTATTGCCGTGCGTGTTGGGGGGGGGGTAAGGTATTGAGACGCGCAATTTCCGTTCGCGCCTAATTCACCGGCGTCACTTCCTGCGCCAGCGTCCTCGCTGCCCCGCCGCCCCACCGCCCCGCTGCCCGCCGCGCGCGGCTCCGCGTACACAAAGCTGTTTGTGTAAGCAGATTGGATTTTTAAGATAAAGTGGAATATTTTGTGTTCAACATATTATTAATTCAATGTTAAACATGTTATTAAAAACCAATCAATAGGCCAATAAATTTTTATGAACGTAATATCCTGCATCCCTCAGATGTAGCGACGACAAAGTGGTACATATACAGGTTGATGTTGGCTTCGCGGCTCATCACAGAGAGACATTAACAATCTCGTTTGTTCTTTGTTATCCTTAGCTATAAGTATTATTATCATAACATTGGGCTACTTAGTAAGAATATTTTTATAGTACGATTATTTGGTATGTTCACCAATGTTCACCACCGACTGTAATTCGGTGAGTGTGTACTGCTAGCGTCCGATTACAGCATTAGTTATTAACGAGCTAAGTTTTGATGTCGCCGCCGCGTGTCACAGTTACTATACCGTTGTTACGGACTCGGCTCAAGGCCTCACTGAACACGAACAAGGTCAAGCCCTCGAGTGTTTTATTTATCGACACGAAAATTGCACTCAATCTCAAAATGAGCCAATGCTTTGTGGCATTACTTGATATTACTACAAACACATAAATATATTTGATAAATCAGTAAATACTAAAGATAAGTAATTTATTTTAAAGCTAGGTGTCCCAACGCTCCGTAGGATTACCAAACAATATTTCCTAAAGCTTAACATTAGTAATTAGTTGTACTTTACCATTCAAATAATATAAACATTGCGCCGACGATAAGCTATCTCAATTTTATTTCGTAGCCGCTGCCTCTACGACCCGTAGCCAACGAGCTCATCCCGTAGCCTACAGTGCTACGACAGTGCATGGTATCGAGTTAAGGTGGAAGCTCAGGGTCAGGGCGCGAAATTCAAAATGTCAATGGTTTTTATTTTTTTACGAAAAATTTGGACATCTTTACTTATTCTTACTTAAAAGTAGCGGTTTTTACAAACCTTATGGTATTGTATCGGATTAGGTACTTTTTTAAGCAAACTTAATACATCGAAACATCCAATGCAGAATGTTAATATCGCAAAACACTAAATTACATCGTAAAGAAATCCAAATTTTTCGTAAAAAAATAAAAACCATTGACATTTTGAATTTCGCGCCCTGACCCTGAGCTTCCCCCTTAATGTGACGGGCAGACATTCAGCTGAGATCAATGGTGCTATACCGTTATAAGTCGTATGTGCTTAAGTAGCTAGCGCCCACCTTCCCCCTCTCCGGCGCGCCCTGGACTACGCGCGTGTGATTTATCAGCCGCTCCCAGGAGAGGGTCACGCCATGCCACGCACTTACCGCGAATAACTCGTTTTGCTGTTAGGACGGGCATAACGGGCTGCTCGAGCAGTTAGCCAGGTGAAGCAGTTGATCCTGACTGCTTCAAGCTGCCCGTGTATGGCCGGCCTCAGTCTAGGAGTAATCGATAACACAACATGTCCTTACAGATATATAAGTAGCATACCTATAGTAAGTATTTAAATGAGAAACATAAGTAGTAATACGAAGATTCGTAAAGGAGCATTCATTTTGCGAACAGTAGATGTATTTTGTTGTTAATATCAAGCAAATCATTGAACTTTACAAGATTATCTCAAACTATGAATTAATTACTTATAATGTTGTATTTACAAAGCTTCACGCATGATCGCACGACATACGACGAATCTATTAGTTTTATCTAGGATTGCAGTGCGTCGCCACTCGCCCAGAATCCGTGCGATTATTCTAAATGCGCTGCTAGTAATTGCTGCGCGGCGCACTTCATGCTCATTACCTGACTTCCATTAAGCAGTGCGACAGTGGCGCCGCCGCGCCGGCCGGGCTCGGCGTGGAAGTGATTAGTATGCGGCGCGCACGCCGATCAGCCGGCGATGCGGCGCGCATACCCAATGAGCCCACTCCGCCATCCTTATCTGATTTGGGTGCAATTAACTGAACCAGACCTATAAGTGGCCGCTGCAGGACGGGAGAACGAAGAGGGACTACAATAACACTAAATTCAGAAGAAGATAGTACTAAACATCAAAATTTGGCACAGGGTTAATTCAACTTAGCAATTAATAACATCAATGACGGGGGCAGGTATTTCAGGTATGAACTGGATTTCCCGAACACTATTAGCAGTAATAGCAGTGCGTGTGCAGAGACTGCTCACCGCACCAGAAATTGCAACATAGATAATTGCCTTCAATAACCACGTAATTCAACATTTTACTACGTATGTGCTACGTACTAACGTAAATTTCATCAATGGCAGTGAAAGCCAAGGATTGATCACTCGCTTTGGAGACAAGGTTTGCAGGTTCTAACCCCGGTGCGCACATCTGAGATATTCGTATCTTATGCATGAATTTATTTTTCATTTATTATTGTCACTCGCTGACGGGTGAAGGCAAATATGTACTGGGCCAGCACGAAGAGCACTATGGCCCCCTAGTACCCCTAACTCCATATTAGGACCAGAATACTATCGTCAAAATGCAGTGCACCAAACTGCAGTACACCTCTGCCTACTCCTTCGCAGAATACAGGTGTGGTGGTGTATATAGTATTTATTCAATATAATAACTCTGCACACGCCGCCGTCGCCGCCCCGCCGGCAGCTCACGTATTGTTATAGAGCCACGTTTATTCAAGTGCGGCCTATTGTGTCGGTTCGTTTTGTGTTCTCACATTTTTTAATAAAATCCCCGCTTTTATAAATGTGAGCAAGCGAAAGCCGCTCGCGCACTCGTTATTATTACGACCAGCGTGTGCGATAACTCAGATTTATTTAAGTTCAGATTTAAAAGTAATTGTCATCCCTCCACGGGTGTGCCTTATATCGGTGCGTGGCTGACTGAACTATTGACTTCGCCAACGCGTCTCTCGCTCGAGCCTCTCACTAATTAATGTCAAAATAACATTTTTCACATACATGGTATTTCCTATTTATTTTAAGATAAATAAGCTCAAACAAATATTACACACGTTATGATTATGTTGTTGAGCAGTGATAGCCAAGTTGGTAGTATGCTTGACTCGGTAAAGAGAATCGCAGGTTCAAACTCATACTTAGATTGTTTCATAATTGATGTGTATTTGTTTTAAGGTACTGACATACGAACTATAAATATACGAGACTTATAATTGTGAAATGTGAAATTCCATAGAATTAGATAGATAACTGCAGACATCATCACCTAAGATATGTACTAGCAATTGGATTATTTCTGGCGATGTCAGATACAATACACTTGTGAAATTACAAGAAATATCGAGGACCCTATATTGCTCAGCCAGACGCGAGTTCCATTACTGGGAATCGTTCTTCGATGCGGTCAGCGCGATATGACTAGCGTGTGATGACCCGGCGCACCCCACCCGCTCCATAGCAACACCGAGGCGGAGTGCGCCACGACGGGGCTCCATGCATGTGGTCGGTGCGGTATGGTTTATTGGCACGTAGGTTAAGCTGCACCGGTGCTAGATGTGCGAAAAAGTTCTGGAGCACATGAAATAATATTGTGATTTTTAATTGAGTCAGTGCGGTACTGCTTTGTCGCATCTACAATAAGCGTATTTATTTTAGCATAACTAAAGCAGCTACAGACCAATTATACTAATTCTAATACACGTATTTTGAATGCACCTTTACCATACATTATTAATTAATTACATACATACTTCGAAGCATCTTATAATGTCGCTAAAGTTTCTCAGTGTGGTGTTGAGGATCTGGATTCCGTCTGCGCCTCATGGGTACATTTCATATCAGATATTGCTTGGACTGCTGATCTAGTTTATTGTCTATTAGTACATGCATAATATAAAACAGAAGTAGGCACTAATGTAGTCATTGCCAACATAAAGATTTTAAGAACATGTTTCCGTTTTCCGAAATATCTGCCAATAGAAAATAGGATTTGAAAAAATAAAAAAGCAGTTGACCTATTTCCATAAAGGATTATATTTACTGATCAATTAACTACAAAAAATATTTAAATATCACACTCCAATAGCAGCAAATTCGAATCTTAAATCAAAGTGCATATAATATCGAGAGTAAAGCCACGCTTATTGGGAATTGATACTGACGCAGATATGCACCAGGGTTACATGATCTGCTGCGTGGCGTCGTTTGCCTTCAATATTGTGCACTTACAACCGGGTAGAGAGGTCAGGCGTGGCGGTCGGTGGTTAGCGCGGGAGTGCAGGCACCCAGGCGCCGGGCGCTAGGTCCGGGACGCCGCAGAGCTGGCGTGGAAATTATACAGGATGTAACATCGAGATGGGTCAGTAGGTGGACTTCCCAAAACTATACGTGATAGAAAAATATGTTCTACAGAACCATGTCGTCGATTTTAGATATAAGATAGACTGCATTCATACATTTGAAAAAACCTCATCCATTAATCAGGAATCGAACGCAGTAATTTCGTAATAAAGAAAACGAGTAATAATCCCCTTGTTAAGGTGATGATTGATTTTCTGTTCGGGGCCAAAGCAACATTTACTTCTTACAACCTACACAATCAATAACGCAATGAAATAACATGTTTTTTTTGATTAAAATGATTCTTCGAAATTCCCGAGTCATGTATGAGGATTTTTTCTTTAAAATCGACGACGTAGTAATAGTTTCGGTGATTCCCATACTGACCCATCTCGATGTAACACCCTGTATACCGTTTGTTGAGATTGCTCGCTGGGGTCTCCAACGTTTTCTACTTATTGGCTTATACTGTAATGTATACTCATTGGCTCACGGTAAAGCTATTTAATACTTTGATACGCGACGAGGTTCGTCGCTTAATACCGCGTCTAAAACGTTACCGAGCTTACGATAGTAGATTAATTAGTAAAACATTAGCGTCTGACAGGACGTACACAGCAATGCGTGGCTTGTGTGGTGCGGCGCGCACGGGCAGGCGGTGTGCGGCGGTGATTCGTGTTCATGGGCGGCGCACACGGAACTAATCGCAGGTAATGTGTATCGCGCCGCAGCGATACCGTCTCGTCGTCATATTATCTACCTTATCAAAATCACCATTACGCATGAATTCCTTAAAGGTTAGGCAGGGGTGAGTGCAGTGGATTCACCTACAACGAGCGTGCCTATGCAGGTAGATGCCTGTTAATAATTGAAGACACCTTAACTATCCTGAACCCTGCATTCCTAAAGCTAGGAGTCTACACAAAATTCTAAAATAATCTTGAGAAATCTTTACAATGTACAAAATAATAGCAAGGATGTATCTAAAGCCGTATTTACGACGCCTCAGCGCGGGCGAAATGCCAAACTGCGCTTAGCCAACATTACGGCGCAACAAATTGCAGCGCGGTAAGTGATTGCTTCACTTGTAATTGTTGCGCGATCGCAACGCTCTTTGAAACGAGTTGGGATTGTTGCAACAGTTCGCATCCCACTTAACCGTTGTAAACATAACCTCCCTATATTTTCAACTAATATTTAACGTGGAATTGTACAAAAGGCCGCCAACTTAACCATTTCTTTGGGCCAAATAACTTATGAGGTTCGATTGCGCGTGCGACAAATGGTGATAGATAACAGGGGTGCTGGTGACGAGCGGAACTGTCTTCATTGTGCGAGCGGGGAAGAGCCATCATTGGAAGGTTTAATAAGTGAGACAAATCGTCTGCCAATGTCACAATTGTAGAGGCAGTAAATAACTCTACGAGAATTGGAAACAATAAAAAGAAACTTACCCTAATTCATAACGCTACGAATATCGTAGCGCTACGACAGTGACAGGCAACTACGGCTACGCGCTACGATGTAGCTGAAAACGAAATACTCGTAAATAAAGATTATTCTGTTGCAGGTTATAAGATCCCAGTTAGTTTATAATAGTGTCGTTTTTAAGCGTTTTATTCGTGAGTTATAATAAGTGAGCTTTTCGCAATAATGTGCTTTCAAACATGAACCATATTAATATAATGAGAAAAGAGTTTAATTATTGTGGTTTTAACATTAAATATTCACTTAATTGTATTAGAAGTTTGTAATTGGTTGCGTCAAGTTTGTAATGATACAAGGTACATCGCAAGCGTACCCTAGCGATGTGTAATTAAATGAAACGGCGAGCGTTAATTAACTTGCAGCTGATATTATTATCCTGTGTCTTTGTAATTAGACACCGAGCTCCGATGAGTAGTTAATATAAATTGCGAGTCATGTCATGTAGCCCGCCTCGATCATTAGGAAAACTAATTATAAGCACGTTACGTACATTATAACATTTACTCACTGATTGTAAATATCCTAACAGCCTATATCTTCTATCATGCATCTTGAAGGCGTGATTTCTACTACCTTGGTAGACAAAATATTATGGCACAGAATTCATAGTTCAATAGGGTACATATGTAGGTATCCACCTAATTAATTGCGTTTTGACCGAGCAGAGCTTTGATCGTATTGAGTATGAAAAAGATATATGTAGGTCCCCGCAAGTTTCCCGTGTCGTGAGTGGACGCTAATCTCCGGAGCGTGTCGTTAGAATTAAACTTTATTGAACGAGACTCGGTGAGCTCTCTCCTAATCCTTGCCACCGGACTGAATCTATGGGTGGGATCGAAGCGATCAATGGGGAGGTAACAATCATCTTAAAGTAGGTCATTAAATCATCATCACAAATAAACAATCTATATAACAATCGGCTTAAACTGAACACCTCAATGTTGATTCGAGATTTCTAATCATAATAATTGAAAATAAATAGTAAGTATATTATGATAGTATTTGTAAATATTTCAATATTCAAAAGTAAATTAATTTACACTGGCGCTCCTCGAATTTAACCAACCGTTAAATAAAAAGATTGTAAAAGCTAGTGGAGGACAGCAGGGAGAGGGCGCGGCGGCGCGCGGCGCCTGCCGGCAGCGGGACTCGGCGTCGGCATAAGCGAACATGATTATCGTGTTAAGGAAAGAATCCACTCATACATAATGTATGAAATTACGCCGCGCGCAGGTATATGAGTGTGTATGTTATAGACGTACTTGCCGCTCCCCGACCACGCTTATCTTATGTACGTAAATTTAAATAGCGTTCATTTTACAGATTTTTATGATCTGAATTTTAATAGCTTCCATTGTTTAGTTTTAAAATTTTATTTGGGGCAATTATAGGCATTATACACAAATATTTGCAGCGTGCGAATTAATATACACAGGATTTAAATTGTTAACAATAGATATGAATCCTCTTGTAATAGCTGAAGCAGTTTGTAGATCAAATTAGGAGGAGAAGGGGTCGAGTCACCTTCGTCCGTAGGAGAATTAAGTACCCTCGAGATACCCTACACGTGACCCTGGGTGGTGCCAACCAGGTGACAACTCTACTGGTGGTAGGCTTCGGCCGTGGCTAGTCACCACCCACTGAACAAAGCCATGTCGCCAAGCGGCCTAGCCGTGTTCCGGCATGATGTTCGGTGTTGCCATACATGGATGGCGGGTCAGATCAGTTGCGCTGCATGTGCCAAGTGAATGTAGCGTCTCTATCTACTGCCGCCTTCCTACCTAGGCAAGTATGCTCCATCGTAGATCTCATCGTCACTTACCATCAGGTGAGATCGAGATCAAATACTTGCCTATAATGTATAAAAAAAAAAAAAAAAGGATATCGCTATGGATCACACCCGCCTGCCACCACCTGCGACGAAAAACTCGAACAACTTTAATGCAAAAAGAAAATTATCAATTTACATAACATAAAGTACTCAAACTAAACGAAATAAAAGTCACACACACAAGAGGAAAATAGGTCCCAAGTAACGCCGTAGATCAGTGTCAGCAGCTCTGCGAGAGCGCCGACACTGCGCATACATCACTGTCGCCACTGCACTCGCTGCAGCATCGTGTCGGATGACTCCGCATGCGAACACTATACAACCTTATATATAGTTTACTTGCTTATTGCGACCGAACTTAGGGATGAAAAAAACTCTCTTTCGTATGTCAAATAAAAATGTATTCTGGTTATTTCACAGTATTTTTGGTAAGTGTACCTGTATTAACCAAGACGTAGTTCATGTTGTACCTATCTACTTACCTACAATTGTCTAAGCTTATACATCGCTTGCCAGAAATAATGAATTATATTATGAAATGAATGAATGAAGAATGAATTATACCAGTCCTATGGAGCTAACGCGTCGCCCAATTACAAACAAAAGACCACAACATAGAAACAGTATCCAAATCCATTCAGTGGTTCTTAACATTAGTATATTAATACAGACACACACGGCACGCTGAGGACTTGCTTAGAAATTAGAGATAAAGATTTATGTGCGCGCACTATCAGATTACATTTATTTGACATATCAATCAAGAGTCGTTGTCTGAATTGCGCCTCCACACACAGATTCTAAGCAGCGAGTATGTGTGCCACTCTCACATACCAAAGCTCCATTCGACAAAAGAAACCGGGCGCTATAATTGAAGCAGCCGGGCCGCCCGGCAGCGCGAGACCGCGTCACCAGCACGCGCGATCGGTCGCCATTTGTCGCGCACAATCGCTCGCATCTGTTATCTGGCGTGACAAATAGAGATTACACCTAACGCCTCTATCCGCCGCGCCGCGCATTAATACAAGAGCCGGAGATATGGGCGCGCGAGGAAAGGGTCGCTTGAGGGGATATTATATCGGTTCGAACTGATGTAGACGTTTCGTTTAGCTATCGTTAATGATACATCTAGGGTGTCTAGATCTAGCTGCAGGGGACTCAACGTATACTGCTTCTGATCCCAAAAGGTGGTTTAACTAACTTGGTTAAAATTTACTGATAAATAGTACTGCCCAAAAAAGCTATCTGTTTGCGTATACATGACACAAAAACAAAAACATTTAAGCGAAAAAAGCAATGCAAACTTAAAAACGAAATAGCTAATAATTACGTAAAAGATATTCCGGTGCAACATTTCTTTGGTTTAGTATCCTATAAGCAGGGCAAAAGCTGGCATGCAGTGTGGGAGGCTGCGCCAGTACGTTGGTAAAGAATAATGGGTGGATGAGCATAACATTGGCTTTGGCGCTGCGCCGACCAGGCATCGCTACGAGGTTAGGCAAAAATAATCTTGGGACGCATTGTACATCTATTTACTTCTATGTTGCCTGAATCGTTAAATCGGTTGGTACAAAGTTCCTCCGGTAAATTCCAGGTATTAATTATAAATCAATGCTCTGAATGGTTTGCTAGCTCACACTCCGAGCCATTCATCAGTCGGAGTTGACGGCTTGCACTTTTTGCAGTGTTCCAGTAGATAGCGCTGCAGCGCGACGCACGGAGCGATTGATTCACACACATCGTTAGCGAGCGCAGGGGTGACACATACTCGTATTATATTGTTCAAAATACTGAGTAATAAATGAGGCGTCTATACAATTTGTTATAAGTTACATGGAAGATATCTAATACACAATAATAGTAATAAAATATATCAGAACGAAGAATTTTTATCGCAGAAGAACCCCTAATAACCAGTCAATAGTAATCGTCGCCTTGTTCGCAGCATGATGATAATATCTTGTTCTTGATGGAAGAATGCACACAATATGTTACCCGGTTTTACCGCCATAGCCGGCAAGGACAAGGACAGGTTGTACAAAAGTACTTTCTAAAATGTTTTCGACCCCACCCGAAGTGTTTTATTGTTGCTTATTGTCTCTGTTCCAGAGTTCGAACCCCTCACCCCCTCGCCGAAGTAATCATATTCGAGTATATGCGAATAAGTACGCGTGAACTTCAATACCACAGAAAACTAAAGGATATAATTATCAATGATGGCTTTCCACAGAAGAAGCCCTGGCGCGGGGCATCCCTGGATGCAGCGCGCAGCCGGCCGCCCGCCTCAGTGCGCCGCGTTCGACTCGCATTGAAAAATTGTTCAACGATTTCAGATTTACCGGTCGGCCTGTTTCCCTTTTCACTGGATTATTGCACTAACTCTACAGCCGGTCATTTATTTGATCCATAGCTAACTCTGTTTCAGATTATACATTCTGTCAAGTTCTAGACATCGACGGTAAGCTATATAAGTGAATATTGACGCATCTGTTAGAAGTGATACTTGAAGATTAAACTTTTTTAAATAGTCAAACTAATCTCTGAACATAATACTTCTTTCAAATGTATCACCTCCACCAGCAACATCGTATTGTCTTTCAAAAATATTTTTGACATTCAAAAATATTTGTGCCAAGTGATTATTCATGTATGACTTTCAATTTTACCCAATATATGGCTCACGTCATGGACATTTTGTTATGATTGGTTTATTCAGGAGAAGTGTGTATTAATTACTTATAATATCGCCAGACGAACACACCAACTTTACGGTCCCACACGTAGCAATGCTTGTGTTATGGTCACTGTCAATAGCCTGACGGCGATCTTAATATATAATACTTATATAGATATTAAACATCCATGACTCGGGTACAAACATACATGCTCATTACACAAATATTGTCTTTACCGGGATTCGAACCCGGAATTCTCAGCGCAGAAAGCAAGCTACGCACTACCCATTGTACGAATCATGTTTTCAAGTTCTGTAATCCATACTAAAAAGATAGAATAGTTATAGCCGATTTATTATTTATTTTCATAATTTTCATGTTTGAAAGGAATTATTACCCAGTAATGGGAACCTAAGAACAGACGTTTTAAAATTAAAAACAGAAATAAAAATAAAATATTTCATATCAGTCGTAAAACTGGTGCACGATAAATTTGTGATTACGAGTGGATGGCTCGGAGGGGGACTGCTGCAACCCGCTGCATGCAAGCTAGATTACACTTAATAGCCACGTATTTCCGACGCCATATTAAAAGAACGTGCATAATATTATAATAACCGAGCAGGTATAATATTTTTGTTTGAAGTTTGCTGGCAAATTATAAAACATGTGTATAGTGTAAAGAAAAATTTGTCGCTACATGTGCTTAGTCTTTTTCCAATTTCTTTTTAGATTAGAGTCAGCTCCTAGTCCTTACATAATATTTCGGCTCAATCCTGATGCTTAGACGGAGCGATACCATGTGCTCTCCCAGAGCCAGTGGGACTATCAGTTAGTTAACCTTACCTCACTGCAGGTTTTATACTAACTTCTCTGTCAATGCACTTCAATAATATAGCCTTGCTGTTTAAAAATCAGTTCAAGCTGCTTAAATTATTACCTGTGTTAACTATTTCACTGGTAATATACACAAGGTCTAAAATTAATCCTAACGTTATCTCATGTACGGAGCGCGGGATTTGTTGATGTTATACCACCAATAATAACATTTTATGATTGGCATTAAACTGTGTCATTCCACCGCGCTGTCGAGCTTCGCCTGATATAGCGACATACGTATCATTAAGATTTTACGATAGTGAATAGCGGGTATTTGTCGCACAATAACGACGTAAACGAGCTTCTTGACTCAGCTACGTCGAGTATGTGCGAGCGAGCAGACTGCAGTTAACTGCCGGAGCAATACCTTTATCATTTGAAGTCCGGGTCAAACCGGATGGTAGCTTCTAAACGACATTGCAAACATCAAAACTATCCCATCGACTGTCATATAATTAAACAAGCATTTGTAAGAAAACCTTTTACTCATGTTATTTATCAACCAGCAACTCGGGTACTCTTATACAATGCAGTTGGTAAGCGTGCGTGTATCACCTCGTTACCATGCTATCGCGCGCACCTGTCCCCGGCTAGCGATAGAGATGCGTCCACTAAATACTACCAGCATTTACATAAACGGCGCCGTTCAACCCCCGCACCCCGCGCTGCGTACTCCACTCCCCCCACACTGCCCATCGCGTACATGAATAAAAGGACGTTGTTTACTTCCTTACATTGCCACCTTTAGACGAAAGTATTCAAGTCACTAGTTCTAGCGATCCAGAAAGCATCTATCATATCGCATAAATAGCCAGCACCTATATAAATGTGGGTATTCACATTATGATCAAAATATCTTGTCTCGATAATACGTATATGTAGAGAAAATCATCCCAAAAGTACTTACAATATAGACATAGGTAGATATACATAGGTTCAATCAAAACGCTACGGTTTGCTCTCGTAGCACATGCTACGAGATAAACTCGTAACGCTGATGCCTACGACGTAGACAATAGCCGGTGTCAACACAATGCGCATCTACACTATCTTAAACGACTTCAAAAAGCAGGAGGTTCTCAATTCGGTTGTATTTTTTTAGACGATCTGTTTTAAAACCAAAATATAACATTTTCGGGTGAAACCCGTCGGTTTACCATCACATTCCAATAGTTTTAAAGCTCCCCTTAGGCAACATATTAATGAGTGCTCTCGTTTATTTTCCTCGCGAGTGTCAGCGGTCGCGTGAAGAGGTGGTAGAGTAGCAAACTAACAGTTACGTGCATTTATCATGGTATTTGTTTTGTCAGCAGCAATAATTTAATAACCACCTCTATATTATGCATATAATGAATAGTACTCGTAATGATGTTTTGTTACACTTGCATGACTAACAAATTTAATGACTGAAGGTTTCACGGAGAAATAAATCTTTGTGCCAGAAAATTAATCAATTTTTTAAAAGCTTTGTGAAAGCCAAGCATTCTAAAATTTCTCCTCAAAGCCAGCAATATGAATAGTTTAACATAATAGCGATATTAAAATTGGAGAAATAATACTCCGCCTTCAGATATTCATTTGATTTTCGTCGAGTTCATGGGCTTAATATTCCTTCACAAAGTGGCATTACCTATTATTGCTACTAATTGCTTTCATTAATATGCTACAACTATTGTAAAGCAATGTAAAGTGTATACAATTCCAAGCACCGTGATTATCACGTCGTGTCGATATAATCACATGATAGTGTCGCGCGCGCTGCGATGTCATACAATATTCACAGCTCAGTTGACCGCAGCACGACATGGGACACACTCATAATAACACGAGGCGATCAACTGCCACACAACTATATATTTGAGGAAATACCATCGTACCACAATTATGTTTTCATTAGGTCAACCATGGTATATAAGGTGTATACAAAATAGTGTACAATATTTTAAGGGGTTAACAAGTAAGTCAATACGATCACGTTTATGTATAAAATACAGAATATGTAAGCAGTGTTTGATTTTTGTATGAGAAAGCAAGCCAGTACCTTTTGATAGCGCACTTAGTACTTAGTTATTTAATAATTTTATTGGGAACAATTTTTTTTATTAAATCGACGTTAAAAATTCTGACTTCACATAGCGTTTGCAAATAGTGTACCCTCTCTGAATCATCGTAGTACGTATTTTATTGCCTTTCGATCCCTCCTTGTTTACAAGTACCTTATAACCTAATAATTACAGTTTACTTTTGGCTAAGGTTAGTTAATTTAGCTGAACTTTTCTTTCGATTTACGCAAATCGACCCGTAACAACTGCTACGCCGTAGTCAATAGAGTGTTTCACTACGTAAACAACATGGGCGGATGATGTTTGATGAAATTATCAAAATGTTGTCGTTCAAATGATCGCCGCACGCACGCTCCGACAGCTCTACTCAAAGCGCTCTTGTTACCGACCTGCCTTGCCAATTACATTTTCCATATCAAAAATAAATGCTAAAATCCTAAAATCTACGCACATGGCGTTAAAATAAATACATCGTGACTGACTAGTAATATACGAAACATGTCTACGCATGTGGATATAAAGGCAATATAATTTAGTAGGAGCACATCACGTCGCAGTTGCTATGTCAATAATGTAAAGATTGCGTGTCGGCGTCACTTGCCACTTCCCACGGTTTGCTGTTACTAATACCATTTTAATTGTATTCTAGAACGCATTTTATAAATCGCAAGTTTTGGACGCGGGTTTGTGTATTACCGTACATTTTTTGCATATAAAATAGGAAACCTAGTCTTTTTTATGACGTCACTGAAATATTTTTATTTGGAAAGCTTCGGACACTAGTTCCGCGGCGGTTCCATACGAGTATATTAGTTCACCTGGAGTTAAGTTCAAAATGTGTGGCGTATCAGTGTTGTGTATAGTTAATGAGTACATCGTGAAACAGACCCATATAACATTTATTTTATTTGCCAGCCCGAATGTACCCCTGATTTTTATCTTTGTTTACAAAATACGTGCCACTGATTTATCCCCGCACATCATTAGCCAGACAGGCTCGTAATTGTAGCGCTCAACAAGTGTAACTGCCTGTTGGAATGGATAATAGCTGGCTTGATAAATTGGCCTTCCCACTACTATACCCCTAGGATTTGAATCCACACTGCACCGAGGTTCGTAGCTATGCGCATTGCTGATACTCTGAATGTAAGTATCTCTCCATTGTAAAACCTACTGACAGAAGAATTAATTTATTAAATAACGTGGAACAACGCTGTTAGTGTATTATGACAGACCTATAGAAACGAGGGTATTCCAACATGAAATGACCAAATATAGGTAGGTAGGATGACTGGGGACCAGCATAAGCGAGCATATTATTGAATAGCGGAAATGTAAACTCATCCATATGTATGAAATTAGGTCTGTTATGTATGTCACGCCGCGCCGCGGCTCCTGTCCACGAAGGTACATTATGTACCTATTTAAATAGCGCCCTCTGCGGAAATTTATGAAAATATTTAATAGAACTATTTTCGGTGGCGTCCGCGTTCTTGGAATACAATTATTTAAATATTCGTTTTATATTTTGTGAGTTTGGACATAATATATTAAATCAGTGTAGTACAGAAAATAATTCGATATCGTGTCAATGTAGGCAGCATTTCGCACGAGAACAGCAATTATATATATGCACAGACTGAACACAAATACTAGAAGTAAGCAACTACTCCGCAATAATTACACAAGACTGAATAGATCAATTACTGGTAATCATTGAGCACAGAAAGGCCGGGTTGCATGCGCCCACCGCCCGCCCGCGCCGCCCGCGCCGCCCGCGCCGCCCGCGCCGCCGCCATTGTCGGCTCGCCAAACATCCCTTTGTACACTGTGTTTGGGGCACGCACGCATGCATGCTCGCCACACGCGAACTGTTTACACCGATTGGTACGTACCCGTTAGTATGACCACACGTACATTGCTGGCCATACTAACTGCTCATTTGCATGGTGGGCGAGGCGTTGCGTATCTCAGCTAAGCGCGAGACGATTATTGTTAGGCACTTTAGTCCGTGTGGAGATAGAGATTGTTTTACGTTAGACCATGTTTTATTTACCGTATTCGTTTTTTTTATTATTCTTTAAGCAAACGAAATAATAATAAAGATGATCTATGAGAAGCGAGGAGCTACTCTTTTAGTTCAATAAAATTAAAGTTGTCGTGACAGCAAACAGCCAGTATGGGGATCTTTAAAACACTCATCAATTTACACGTGAGGCCTAAAAATTTGTTGATCTAACAAGTTTATTTCATATTAAAACTGTATTATTGTCGAAGTATAAGTAGTACCAACCTTTTACAAAAGCTCGCATTGATGCCAGAATAAAAAAAAACATGGAAAAGAGTCAACAAAAAACCTGCAGGGCTATAAAGCTCGAGCGGCACGGTGCGAGCACAGCAAGCAAATAAGGTTGGACGGCAAACAAACCGCGGGAGAGGCTTTTAACGGTCGCGCTCTGGCGGCGGCGGTGGCGCGATGGCGGTGGTGGCGGCGGAGGCAGCCACACGTCCCGCGCACTCGCTGCACGTATACTGCCACCACTTTACCGCATAAAATGTATAGCGCGGTAATAGATTTACGAAGGCTTTTTTGGCACTTTAATTTAAAGGATTCACTATAGTGCTCCCGTGCCGAGTTACATTAGTCTCCAACGAGAATCCCGAATTGCTTTTCAAATCATAAGATAAAAAACAGGAGGGCGTTTAGCACTTATCAGCCGCCACACGATGCCGTAAGAGTTACATCTCTATAGAAGCCTTCAATCCCTCGAGCGATGAATGTAGGTCGGTAGCGAGCGAGTGAGTGCCGCGCGACCAAACACGCCGCTATCAACATTGCATCAGCCAACATTCGCGCGTTGAATAGCGAGCGGCGAGCCGAGCGACGCAAATCTTATGCCAACGGGCTGTTACGCGTATCTCTTTGTTAAAGACGAGAGATCGGATGCTGGAATAAGTTGCCGACAGGATTGAATAGATCGAAAATTCTAAGGAAAAGGTATATTTGTAGTGTTTCGGTAGTTATTGGTTTAGTTATGGTATTCAAGAAACGATATTTTTGTGTCGTACAGTAATCCGGTGGCCCATTAAACACTAATACTAACAAATTCAGATGTCGTCGGTTAAACCGTACACGTGAGTGTGTGTCAACAGAAGCCGCATCCGACGACAAGCAAGCCGCGATTGAGAAGGAGCCAAATAAAAATTGGGCCATCGACTGTATTATTTAGTAGACTCGGCTGCACCACACGACCACAGAGAAAGCCCCGACTCCCACTCCATATTGCATCTCGTTGCAATATCGAGGGCATGAAATTCAAGTCGAGTAAGGGGACGGCCGTCCGTCGTGACCGCTAGCGTGACATTGGACGCTTATATTATACATATATTGGAGTTATAATGATTACTGCACTATAACTTTAAAGTATGAGCGGAATATAATACAACAAAAATAGCGGTAGATTTACGACATTTCATTTTATTCAAAATTTAGGAAATGTTATGGTAGCACTTATGTTACGATGACTCAAGGCAGAAGATGAATAGTTACTTACCTATGTTTGATTTTTAAAATTTACAGAGAAGGTAGTACGTAGGACTAGAACAATCACAGCCCTTCCTGTTTCCTCGTGGCGTTCAGTTTCACCGAGCGTTTGTAGAAAACAAAAACAAAAGCAGTTTGTTATTTCAAGTTAGACAAAGTCAATTTGTTGTGCCTGGAGCTGCGGGGAGAGCGCGTGCGGAAATGGATGTGCGCGTGTCACGAGCTGAGATTGATAGCCACTTGTGCCCGACCTGATTGAACTTCAATACAGGTATAACAATAGGACATTTAATTCTGAACTGACGAAGCTAACATATAACTTCTTGGCTGTAACACCTGAAGGGTAGGCAGAGGCGCAAGTGCATCAGAGGAAAACATTAACGCCTCAAGCCATAATCTTATTGCCAAAATTAGAATGCACTTGGGAGAACCAAGGGATCAATAGTGTCGTTTACTTTTGCTAGAGTCTCAGGTAGAGTCATAGAAGTATTTTATAGGAAACGATGAGTCCTCGCGGTTGTACGAGTATACTGTTGGTAAGTATGTACAGATACATGGCAACAGAGTTTAGTACAGTTGCCCGGCTCTAATGGATTTCCAATAAAAATATTATTTCGCTCACGGTTTCAATCCTGATGAATGTATCGAGCGGTTTGTATAGGTGTGTATTCTGTATGCGCTACTAGGTATACCAGTGTATTGTTGTGTTTATATGCCCTGAAGTTTATTTCGTTTAATTAGGTTACTGTACGACGTTTTTAACTCAAAACTACCTAGCTCGGCTAATATGGAACTACAACCGGGCAGCGTGACTCGTCCGAGTTGACCCGTACATGTTTATCGCATTAGTAGGAAGTTAGTCACGACGAAGTTTGGAGAGACGATGACCGATCTGACTCTACACCCGTTCCATCAGCGCGAGGTGACTCCGAGATATACCAGCCACAGGAAACTTTCCGTGCGACAATTGTTCGCCACGGCTCAGTGGAAATCAGCTCTTATATGATGTGCTCTCGTACTGTGTGTTTTGTGACGCGCAATTGCATCAACTGTGTGGGGTAACTTGTGATTCTAAAGACGGCGCCGCGGAGTAAATAAGTGTTTAATTAGTTTGAACAAGTGCTGCGCCGGGGGCCGCCACCGCCGGCGCAGAGTTGTTTACTCAATTTGATTTTAATTACTTTTAAGTTTTTAAATGATATGAATGGTGACATGTTTAAGCAACGTGCTTAAACCAAGGTAATATGAAAATAATATAAATTGCTTGCATGGCTTTCAGCAGATTGAGAATGACGTAGATATTCGGCAATGCTCTAACATTCCATGGAAATGATAAGTGTTAGTATATTACATACTGGTTAACGCATTAATAGTGATTTATATAAAAAATACTACACAGGAGTTATCCAATATCGAGTTTATATATAGATATGTAACTGTAGGTATGCTGTGAACTAGCACCCATTATGAACACCTCTGCAAGCCGCAACACAAACGACGTGACTACACCTCTAGTTCCTACAATGTTAGAGTTACATCATCGCATCTTCCGTTAAGCAGCTTACAGCGCTACAACTGCAGCCGCTGAGCAGTGCAACACCTCAATACTCGTATATGGAGACCCTACATGCAGCTTAAAGAGTTTAAGGATTATTTTGGAACAGTGACTCGTATACGATAAGATTGATAGAGTTAAATCGGATAAATTGATGAAAAACCAACAAAACTGTGTAATTATAGTCATAACGCAAGAAATATTCAAATAAACTGATGATGATTTAAGTGCACATTATATTAATTGAAATGCAAGAGGAAATAGAAGATGAAAGAGTGAGTATATAGAGCATACTGTTGCATTTGTTTTTAATATACTTACCAACTTACAAGTGAGTTTGTTTACAGAAATGCACGGTAAGATGCGTTGCTAGATTTCGAACAAAACGTACATAGTGATATACTTTGAAGGGATTTGAGCTACCTTCATAATATTAACTATAGAACAGTAGTATCAGCGCTGCAAGAGGTGCGTCGTGCGGTAATTGCCGCGCGGCTGCAGCCGCGCCGCTAGCGCCGATCACGCGGATGTGGCGCGGAATATCCGCACTTTCGCGCTCCACGCCCGGATGTATTCATACACTGTGTTGTGAACACGTCGACGTGGGATTTGGCCTCCCTCTATGCAAATAAAATATTAAACAAATTGAATTTCCACACTTGACTGATTGCAAGCGTTGGGAACTTTTAGATGTACAAAAATATAACTATAGTTATAAGGTGTTACTAGAATAGTTAAAATATTTTTCAAACAAGTAAGTCTCCGGCGACGTTTATGTATGAAATAGGCACTTACCACCTTATACATATAATACCTTACCTTAAATTATATTACTGATTCTTAGTACCTCATGCAGCTTAAAAACTAAACTTATTCTTAACTGTCCACAGCAAACGATAAAAAGCTTTTGTTGAAAAGCTTCTTAATGTTAAGTTAGCAGCAATCGAAGTTGAGGCGCCACTTATCATAATGGCGGGGCGTGCGACGCGGGGCGTGCGACGCGCGCCGGCGCCCGATAAATTGAAAAGTTAACATTTCGATCGTTAGAACAATAGTTAAGGTTCCTCATCCACTCGCAATTCGCTTAATGGCCGAAGTTTTAGTTTGCTATCGTCCGCCCGGGAGATGATCGCCTGTTTGACTTGACGTCAATTATTGTGGAACCAACATTATTGCAGCAGTAAACGTATTTACATGTTTACAGCAGTGATAGCGAGTTGGTCGCGAACGCTCGCCTTGGAAACAAGGTGTGCAGGTTTGAACCCCGGTTCGCACCTCTGAGATTTTCGGTTTTTCATGTGCGAATCTCATTCTGAATAATGATTCTCATTTGCTGTACGGTGAATCCAATGACTGTGAGGACATCTGCACGTCTGTCGAAATTCGTGTAAAGTTCAAACGTGTATTTAAAAAGACCAAAGATAAGTCGCGCGTGGAGGCGGAGCTCGCGGTGCTATCGCGTGCTCTGCAAAAAGTTTGGCAATAGGGCTTTTGTGAAAAACGCTTTTGAAAATATAAACTTTGAGAAAGTATGATACAGTTTTCTAGGGTCTTTTATTTTTCTAAAATAACTGTACATCATGAAATATAAGTTAACAATTCTGTTGATCGGTATGCAAAATTCATTAACGGCATTTTATAGCTAGGATCTCCCCAGCTAAACCACCTCACCAATTATGTGAGCGATATCTCATGACTTGAAGTCCCGTTACCTTTTCAAATAAGCAGAAATTATTGCATTCATAGTGAGTTCACGTAAATAGTTTAATGACGAGGGATTGGTTTCGTTTTTCTTGGATCACAGGCTGATATTCTATAAAGTTTACAAGAACTGGCTGTATATCTATTGTAGATTTGATGGACTTTCTTGTTGTTTGATACGGGACTACGAGATACATTGGGTACATGAATAGTGTAATTACTACTTAAGTAACTAAGTATATGCGTAATACATACGGCTAGACAATTAGACCAACCAAAACTAGAATAGAAAGTATCTTATACCAAATTACAAATTTATAGTTTTTACCGCAAGATCCGGTGTCTCTGAACTTAAACCTTTTTTGGATAACTTTATGAAGTAAAATCGGTATAAAGTTGTCCCGAAGCGTGCTGGATCAAGCTTTAAGAAAGTAAGTAGGTAGTCGTGTTTCCCAGCGAGCAGGAATTCAATTTGTCCGAGTAGACACAGGCTAAGTATATTTGCATTATGAGCTTACTTTCAACAAACATAGCTTTTTCTCTACGACTCGCGATGAAATGCTAAGATAAAATGGGATGTTTTCTTTAAGAATTGTCCTATTTCGTAAGCTTCACCTTAGTAGTTTTACAATCTTCTGCTGGATTAAATACTCGCAATCGATGGTCTTAATACAAAACATTACTTAACTGAGGACAAATCGAAATCTTCAGGATGTAGTTTTGAATAGAAAAGATCGGATATGAGGTAGCAGGAGGCCAAGAAAATAATAATTTGCTCTATTCCCGGCAACAATTAACCGGGTGACGGAGTTCTGACGAGACACTCTCGGCGCAAGAGTCGCTACTCTATATACTCGTATTTACATGTTAATTTATAGTTTCCTTATTAATATGGATATAATGTTTAAATCATTCAAATATTCATTCATGAAAAGAAAATCTAAAAGATCTAAAAGTAAATCATCATTAGTAAATCAGATGTAAAAGTTTTGCTAAATATCATCAAGAGTTAAATATCATTACTTATATACGTTAAAGTAAATTAACTGTTTAATTTATCTCACCTCTAGAGAATAATAAGCAAGTACTTATAGCAATACAATTGTAATAAATAGCTGTAAGTTTGAGTAGTATCTAATTACTGAAACCAGTGGTAATTCACCTAACTGCCCTCTCACCCAGCCCGAGGTTTATTCCGTATTCAGCGAGCGTAATCTATAACTGCCAATTGAACACGCCGAGATACATTAGAGGAGATATATAAACTGTATATAAGAAATACGTACTCATTAGGTGAATTGAATGAATAGAGATTTGTTTTTAACTGATTCTATTCCTGATACAGCGCAGACCAACACACAGCCTGCCGTCGCAAACAAATTAAAACTCGCGACTTGTGCCGCTCCAAGAGGGAAGGGGAAGGAAGCAGGTGGCTGTCACAAAGTGCGGCGAAGTTGCCGCAACCGCGACTTTGTTACACTTCATTCGCCGGAGTAATTAAGCGTTCGAGTTGTGCCGCGTCATATACAAACCTCATATGAGTTTTGAGATGCGGTATACTTTGAAAGATGACAACCACGGAAAGTGGATCCCGTATTTATTGAGCCATTTTCTTTAATAGCTTATTTTGTGTCCCACTTCTGGTCTAAGGCCTCCCCATTTTTTTAAATGTACCGACGTATGTACCTATTTAAAAAAAAAATAGAAATAAGTAAAATTTTTGAAGATAACATGCATAATTTTATAAACGACATTTCTTTGTATGTTTGCATGTGCTTATACTGAGTGTAATGGACATGATAACGAAAACTTTGGGTAAAGGTTACACTAAATGCCTATAATAAAATTATAGACATAATTTATATCGAAAGTCACCGTGCCGTAAAGAACGCGATCACAACATAGCGCCCCGTGCGATACCCGACGAGTGTGTCATTTTAAATCACATTGGGATAGAATTCTATTATGATCTCATGCTAAAATCAATTTAAAAATATTAACAAAATGCGTAAATTTTATGAAAATATCGACGGAAAATTCCAACTCTGGGATGCTCAGAATCATGAGTTGAGTTCATGTTATCAATGTTCGTTACGTAGCCACTTACACCCTGTTTATCAAATAACGAATAACTTTATGTACCTACATATTATGGAAACTATATTCCTAAAGTTATAGAGTCTACTAGGATTAAGCATTTTGAGATATAAAAAAAATTATCACATACTTTATAAGCACTATACATTTTAAGATTGATTATTTTTTCCGTAATTATTTACATCCATCGGCTAAACGAGAACGCCGAATATGAGATGGTAAACAAATAGTAGCTCACAACTTGTTCCCTCTCGCATTACGCAATTGCTCGCCTGTGAACAACAAATGTTTTAATTGCGATGTTCGCTGTTCATTATGATCAGTGTTGTGAGCGCTGCTGAACTTCTCGAAGCTTTGTGTCAAGTTTGTTTCAAGTAAATGTGAGATTTTACTTTGAACATTCCCTCATCGTATAGTTGCGAAGTTAGCTAAGATACCGATTTTTAATCTTAGTTATTTTGAAATTAAGACAAGGAGGATAAATAAATACTGCTATGAATGGTATATCCAACCTCCCGAATTACCTCTTTGACCTAAACTTTACCCATATGTACATCTTTCAAACACTTATACGATCTTCTCGGGTCCTAGCCTGCAGCGACCTTTGCTTCCTTGGGTCTACTTAATACGCCATAAAACGTGGAATGCATATAGGTGGAGTAAGGGATCAACAAGAACTGTTAATTAGCGAATTGCGTACAAACTGCAGGCATCAGGATTTGCTTCTTTGCCCTTTGCTTATGTGTGTTTTTTTTAATAATTACTTAAATAAACAATTAAAGTTGTTAAGGTTCTATTTGTATAATATATTAAGTATATCTCATGAGCCGTTAAGCAGACATTTTACGATCGTAGCTGTAAATAAAATGTTTTAAAATAAAATCGAGAAGGAATTATACATATTTTATACATATTATACATATTTTACATACATTTTATTTATTTTTTTGAGCATCTAACGCGATAAACAGTTTTTTGTGACAAAATAAAGTTAATTATTTTATACAGCAAATGAACTAGAGTATTCATCAACAAACTTCAATATTCCCAACGTACTTTTTACGATTTATCAATTGTTCCCCCACTCTCGGTGCAACGAGATGGCAGCTTTCAAACTACAAAGCTATTTACGTTCCAGTGTATATTATGTATTCGCTCCGCTTACAGCTCAGGCAGCGGGGGTTCAGTTGTGTAAGTTCATATTCTTCGTTAGAAGTTCCGTCACAGCGCCCGCATAGCTGTAAAATATATATTTAGTTTTGCTGAAAATACTTCTGTCCATAAATATTGTAATAGCTAAAATTAAAGTTTTTAATTTAAAATTCTTTACATTTTAGCACCAACGAATCAACGGTTCTGGGCGGGCTAGCGTTGTTGTCTAGTTGTTTTTTTTTGTAAACTGTAGATCTTTCGTTTCGTCATAGGCAGTGATGTTTTATTTTTCCAACTCCAACATTTTTTTTCCCAATATATGTATCGAGGTTAACGATAGCGTGGTAATCTCTTTAATCAGTAGATTCAATCAGAATAGTGCAACCAAGCCAACATTTTATATATTACACCGGAGTATATAGGACACAAGACAAGATGTGGTCTTAGTACTGCTCAGTCAACAGGGAGATCGTGGATCCAACGGACTGTGACACCTACATATACACGCTCTGCGTCTCTTAGACACACACACACACACACACACACACACATATATATGTATGGTTGTGTCTGCACATAGGGAACATTATTTTCGATACAGAAACTGAAACCGATTTTGTTATTGTTTTTTGTCTGTTCGCGCATCACGGAAAAACGTCTGAATATATAGATTGTCCCGAGAAATGAATAAATTTCCGCGGGATGTATTTTAAAATCGATTAGATGGACTTGAATGAAACTTGGCATAATCTTAGCAAATTGAAGGGTTCAACCGAGAAATTCAAAAACGGGACTACAGCTATGTACTTACTCGTACAAAATAAATGTTCAGGTTTTTGTGTGCAGCCGATTTCTATAGTGATATTTTCAATGACCGCCGCCTCTGAGATGAACTCAGACTTCTTTATTTATGTAAATATTCTCAGAATTTATTTTATTAAATGGAAAGGTCCGGGTTAAAAACCTAGTGCACAGTATATTGTGAGCTTTATACACTGCTGACCGCGAAACAAGGGGATTATGGTATTGATATCTCCCGACCCGAAGATTGAATCCGACCCGAGTTATCTTGAGCCGCCCATAATACTTTAGGTATGAACTAATATAGATTGAAACAAAAGTGGGCAAGTGTACTTACCCCGCTAGCGGGGCGAGTGTATAGTGAGGCAAACGTTCAAGATAACTGGGGGTGGCTAATGAAGGGGCTTTCTGTGCCCCGGCTCATCACACGTTAATTAAATATTTCTCATTCTATCCTCCGGCCGAGAAAATGATGTGTGGAATTCAATATTTAGATGGAACAGTCTCACGTTTGGAAAATATAATAAACGTTTTATTATAACTATAGAAGGACTATATATTTTTTCATAATAATTTGAGTGAGATATAACTTATGAGAAACAAGTTTTACCATAGAAACTGGTTTAATAGGGGAGAAGAGAATTTTCTGCCCAGATAAAGATCAGATCAGATCATTATCCGAAACTGCCTGATGTAATGAATATAAAATCTAGAAAAAAGACCGTCGATGAATTTTGTTTGCAGTTAGTACCCCGTGTCAAGAGATTGCTTATACATTTCTATCCTCCTGCTATTGACTCTACATAGCGTATTATATGAGTGTGTGCTAACAGCTCTACCTGCATATCCACCAGTGCTCTACAGCCACTGTGCATCGTTCACTGAGCGAGGCGATAATCCATCTTGTGTTGGGGCAGGTCGCGCACACCAGCGCTTTACTTGTCTATCTGTGGAGCCAAACAAAGGTTTGGTGGGAAACATGCAGTGTACCATCAGGATTAGCTACTGGGATATTAAATGCTCTATCTGTCAGAGTTTTTTAAGGTTAGTGCTATAATTTGGCACTAGAGCACAAAATGCAGTTTTGGGTCCGCTTACATCCAGCATAAACAAGAACTTTCCATGCATGAGAAGTGAAAAGATTCTTTGGTAAGTACATATTTATGTAGCACATAGGCCGGATTGCCTAGGTACCTACCGATATTGGGAAAACCATGTTTCAGAATAAGTAATTGGATGCTTCAAAAGCAATCCAACTTATCTTTGTAATAAATGACACAGGCGGAGCGTTGTTTCGGTTATTCTGTTCCTACGAGCTGTTGGTTGAAATTCTAGTCTGTGCTTATTCAGCTGGTACTTGGCGCAGGTTTTTCTATACACACAAATTGATAAGTATAATAAGCAAAACTTGTAAGAGTAGAGAAAACATTGCATGGTTACGTAAATGCCATTTCTGTAAAGAAAGGAAATAACATTTAATTTATATCAACAATAATGGAAAACCGGCTGCATTGTATAGAAACAAACTAGCTCGCTCAACTGAAATAAAATCTCCAACTAAAGGAAAAAAAACAAAAAAAAAAAAATTCAATCGAACAATAATATAATAATAAGTAAGTAGCTATGTTGGTTCGTAAAATATATTTGACACTGTTCCATGCGTCTCGTAGTGACTCCAGATGTGGACCTAAGTTTTAAATAGAGTGGAATACTTAATTAATGGTCCGTCATTAGCCGTTATTATATTAAAGTGCGGGACTGGACTCCAGACTCTTCGGTTCGATGTTTTATCTTGAATAAATGGTTTTTCAGTGAAATAAAGAGGGTAACACGTTTTTAATAGTAATGATTGGTGCGCGATATAGATAACTTACGTAAGTACTCTATCAGACTGGACTGAATAAAGCATAATGGTGGTCGTTGATCAAGAAAACATATTATGATTCTTCTTATATAGTACATGATTTTTATACCGGATAAAACAATAGCTCTTATTGCACTGTGCCCTTCGAAAAAGTACGTAGCAATCGATAGTATTCTTTGGTACAGGAAGCTTTCACATTGTTGTATTTAATAGTTTATTGCGCCACAAGTTGCAATGAGATGTTAACAGAAGGTGATGCGCTACTTTGTTGCATTGCACACTGCATAGTTGATACTCTCGGCGCCACATAGTGTTGACCCAAGTACAGAGCTCGCCACCGATCCACACGCCGCTTTACAACCGAACATAGTTCTCCGCAGCCACCATTCGCTAAAATGTATCGACTAATTCTATTCCCAAAAATAAAGTACAGGCACGTGTGGAACAAACCCAAATTATAGTATTTTTACCTTTCGTTATAATTAATTTGGAATACCATTCCATAGCGACACACGCCTCACAATACTTGAATGATGAGAGTCAAACTCAAATCATATAATTGCAGCTAAACTTACAAAGGTTCCACTAACAACTATACTCAAGACAAGACTATCGCACAGTGGGTGGCTTCAGCTCGTCTAATTAACTGTAGAGTCGCGGGCGCAGCCTATTAGAGCGACCGGCCCAGACTAGATTCTTCTGTAATTATTCCCATTTATTGGTGTCGCGAGTTTTCACAGTTACGAATAACTTGCTTATTTTGCTTTGTTGTGCCAAAAAGCTCGATTTTGTAGACTAATTATGTCATTTCGAATTCGTATACAAAAATATTCGTTGTTCTCGTTAATACCAAGAAGAAGAATATTTGCATTACGGCGACACCACAAATAAAACGTAGCTGAATCATTTTGAGGCCAGTATTTCAGCTTCGAGAATTCAAACATGTGTTTCAGAGCTATATGCCGCAAATTGTAGAGCTCACCACTGGGCAGACTGTTCCAATGTAAACGAAATAAAACTAACATTTTCTACGATCAAGCAACCTACTCTGTCGAAATATAAATAAATAACCGTTCAAAGTAAGACATTCAGCTCCGAGAACGTGCTCTCCAAGATAAAACTTCCATTGGTAACATCTTATAACTCTATTTAAGGCAGTAATGAAAAATTTAAGATTCCAAGCCCATAATGCAAATGTACTCGGTCAAATTGAATTCCGCGCGGGGCCACGAATATAAGATTGTGAAGTTTTATTAGCATCGCTGCTGCGAAATTTCAGCTCGGAACGAATTGCTTCGCGTGGTGTGTTCCGACCGTATTTTATCGATTATATTTTTTAGATTGTGATTAAGTTCATTCTTTAGCATTTTGTTTTGTACATTTCTCTTTAAAAAATAGTAGGTACTTGTGAGGACGAAGATCATTATTATTATCGCAAAACTAGAGATCTGCCCCATTTACTAGGGAGCTGCTTTCGTCCAGTACTACCTTGAGGTTTTTTATTCGATATAAGCGATTCCTGAACGAACACTATCAAAGCCTTGAACAGCCAGCGAAATACCAACAAATAGAATTTTCTAGCCTTCTGCCGCGCGCTAGAGTGACGCAATATAATTATGCAATTACAATAAAATAAGAATGTGCACTAGACACCTAAAAAGACTTACGTAACGCAATTATTTCAATCAAATCAATAGATCGATTTCTTATATTACGCGAATACTACACATTGGAATAAAACTAATTTTACAGATTTTATCGCGTGTATATTATTATGTTTTTATATTCCCGACATTACATATACAGGCGATAAAATCTTTAAAATAGTTTTATTTCAAAATCAATTGATCGTTCATATTGTTACGTGATCTCCCTTTATAAAACGCTTTGACCTACAAAAAACTGCAATTCGCTTGAAAAAGTTCTGGATTAAAACTTTATCAAAAGCCTGATAGCAAGTTTTTCGCGGCGCACGCGATAGAACGCGCGGCGCGGTGCGCGCCCACCCGCGCCTTATCTTCGAACTTCCACTGCGAGAGCACAGTGGTTCTTTTTTATAGAAAGAACAGAAGTTTATAAGCGTTGAACCTTTGACTCGTACCTAATAAACATGTAACTAAAACTTTTTTGTATTTGTTTATCTTAAGGATAAACATGCTTGGTTAGGTACTGGTCTGGCTCCTCAGGAATATAAATGATCTTGTTTGAGTAGACTATTTAGATTTTGTATACTCTCCTCTTCCTTCTTAAAGCAAAGTAATTTGTAAATGTGAGCACTCGAAGACATTTACTTGTAATTATAATTATAATTGAAGAGCTGGTCAAAAATGTTTTCAAGTATATATACTTGAGTACATTTTTGACCAGCTCTTCAAGCCTACCTAGCCTTTCCCTTATTGTTCTCACATACCCATAACAATGTACTGCTCCGAAATTTATCAGAGTTTTTTAAAGTGAGCAACCATGGAGTTTCTTGTCAGTTCTTCTCTATAAGAACGACATTCCGAACGGATGGTAAAGTTGTATATTAGCATTATGTAACAATTTTGACGAGTCATAAATACTGTATATAGGTACTTAAAAATTATTAAAAAAAAACTTCTGATTCTGAACATGAAGTTGAATATATCGCAGTAAAGGCAGCGCGGTGTGGGAGCGACGCCGCGACGGGCCACAGCTCTGCTGGCGCCGAAGTCAGCCGAGTGGTGAGTTTAGTAAACTCGTGCATCACGGGGCGGGCGGCTGGCATCACCTGCTCGCGCGCCCGCGCCCCTGAGTTATGCATGAAACTTGAAGCTAGGGGGCGTCACTGCTGCGCTAAAGCCATAAACAACATGGCAGGTTTACTATAAATCGTTTGAAGAAAGATACTAAATTCAAGTTCTATTCTACACGCTGCAGTTTTTTAAATGTTTTTATTACACCTTCATTCTACGTGTAGTGTATTACGTATGTGCTTTTTTGTTGGAGGTCTGGAAGTTTGTTCCTTATAAATGCATGAAGAAAGAACTCACTGGCCAAACTATCCTCAGCGTTATAAGCTAATCGTTGCAAATATGTGTGTTTTTCGATACTTTATGATAAGTATAAGAACACAAAAAATCTAAATGATAGTATATTACGTTTTATATGTTGAATTTTATTAAATATAAATAAACAAAATGGATAGCGATCACTATAGCACGAACAAGTTACAAACTTGTAGGTACGTACAGATGAAACATGACTCTAAATGTTAAGACTCCAATAATAATGCACGCAGAAAGAGCTGGTCATCGTAAGCTTCCGACTGGAGCCGGGCGACCCGCTGCAGGTTGCCTGGCTCCAGTCGGTCCATAAATCGAACAGTTTGTATATGTACCTAATAGAGTCGATGCCGGAACCGGTGTCGAGCAGTGATGTCGCGACGACTGCACTGCGGTGCTGCCGCGATAACAATATGACGATACCCATAATGTTCAACTGTGTGACACTTCACATACGAAGCTCATAAAGGCATTAACGCAAAGCCCTCTTAAAAGCGTAATAGGAACGTTATACACAAGCTATCCATAATAACCACTAACTGCTTTCCATAACAACTTCTGCCTTATCTTTTCAGCTGCTACCATAACTCGCAGTGATAAAGACAATGTAATTTTTCTTTCTTCTACATATGAATAAAATTCTTCAAAATAAGATGGGGATCAAACTACTTCAAAAAAATATACCTCTGAGTAGTAAATTGATGCAAAATATGTTCTGTTCGCGTGTCTTCAATACAAAGCAATAATGACGTTCTGGGAACCGCCTGCCGGGTTTCTATTTAAGAATCAATTAGGCACGAATCCAATCTAGGAAATCCGGTAAATGTTATGGACTAAATCTATCTATTTTGATTGCTCAGCGGGAAATAAATTGCCTGCAGACTTTTACAAAATAAATATTTTCAGGGACATAGCATAACTAGCGGTGACAGATTTCCCAATTCCACCTTCAACATTGGAAAGTTTCTCATTTCGCGTCACCGGTGGAGTAGCTGAGGTGGCTCGTCGCACCGCTATATTCGCTTCTCACAAATGGAATATTTGCATTCTGCACCTCTTACCGAACTACATATTTTAACATTTTACATTTTCACGTTTTCAACCATTTTAAACCGAGATTGGTTTCAGAAAAAAATGTTCAATCAAGCCCGATTACACAAGCTCTCTAATCACTCTCCATGTGTCACACATGGCATCAGCAATCTAGAGCTGTAGAAAGACATTACAGCTCATAAAAAAAGTGTGATTGGTTTCAGTGACATTGAAACATATGTCCATGGGATTGGCATGTCCAGATTGAATAAAAGCAACATAAATAAAACAAAACTTTATGACCAGAGACTAGATATTGTTGGACTGATATATTGATATATTTCATGCAGTCCAATGTGTATCATCAGTTCAAAGATGAAGCTAGGCCACGCTCGGGAACTCCCTTGTGTTTGTTACATAACTTGTACACAACCTTTTTCTTATTTTGTAACTACGTGACACTCTGTTTCTAGAGTTTCTCCAGACGCGTTGGAAATTGATTTGAGCACTCTAGATATTATTTTTTAACATTAGTTTCTGTTTGTTGAACTAGATTTATCTCGATATACATCGGTATCATTACAATACGTTCAAAAGATGTAATGTATTTTAAATTTGGCAGCGTTTGGCCCCATTATTTATTATTGTGTAAATTCTAATACTTATGTGTAAACGTGGATTTAATAACTTATTCAATAAACCCTCCCTCTACCTATAAAATAAAATTGCTATTTATATTGATCCCGAATGCTCGAAGAAAGGCTCTACTTTTATTTGAACAAACCATTCTTTGACTTTAAAATGTTCGTCAGTAGTCCGAACTTTGGTAATTAATTACGAAATAATAATAAATGCGGGATGTAATGGGCACAGTTGGGAAGCGCTTTATTAGCGCTGCCCTTTACTGGTGTAATAAACAAACTCACGATTTATTATCCAAGTCCTCCTATTCTAGCATTAAAGTAATAAATTAATTTAGTTGACTATAAAAAAAAAGAAAGTGTTAAAAATATCGTCTATTATTTTGTTTGTCTACTTTAGAAAGTAACAACCGCAGTCTATGAACTTTTAACGTATAAGGGACATAATTCAAGATGCCGATCAAAAGAAAAATAAGCAGCAATATATACTAAATAGCTGTAAATCTTGGGCGGCCAGCGATGCGGCGGCACTAGCGCGCCATACAATAACTCATCCGACGCGAATTTTAATCGAGACCGCTATCGATCAATTCGTGTTCGGGACCATTTTCTTTTGCGCTTGCGTTTCGGTTTTGTGCGGTTCTATACTCCTCCGTGCGTTTGAATTCAATCTATAACTTTGGCGTCTTCGTACCAAACGGTATATGGACGTCGAATGGGAAGCGTGTTGACAGACGCTCAGACACACTGGGGGATTTGAAATTAGTCGTGAGACGAGGATTTTCATTATTGTGTAAATTTACCGGTGCAGAACTGAGTTGTGCTAAACACAAAAGTATTTTATAAATAACAATTAAAATGATTAATTATCTCCCCTGCCTATCTTGTTTACAGCGAAATAAAATAACTTTCTTACAGAAAAGAAACTCTACCTCAAAGTCGAATCCCAAACTTATTGCTGAATTCATGCATCGGGTCGGATTCTGTGAGCAGATGTAACAGCGAGATGAATGTGGGAGTTATCCGGCTTTGGGACGTACCCGAGGAGGCTCGAGCTTATCCCGCGCGCGAGATAGCGGCCGCCGCCCCGGTCCGCTCACTCGCAGCCGCTGGCTCTGCATTCTTGAAATAGAACAACGAAAATATTATTATATAAACTGTGTCCTATGTACGAATAGCTGGAAAGCATGAATCTTTATACATTGTCTTGTTAGATTAGTCATTTATTGTCTGAATTGGCGGGTCTTTTTGACTGTTAATAATATGCTAAGTTTTGATTTTGAGTTGATGTTGGCTAAAATTTAAACTCCTTTAGGTGTATGTATTGCAACATAAACACTGACAGCTGTACTGATAAAAGTTTCCATTATAACACTTAATTGGGCGTTAATTGGTCGGATGCGGGTAGATGCGCAAAGACCGGGGGAGGGATGAGGAGGGCCGGGGGGAGGTGCAGCGGACAACTCTTTCAAAGAACAATAAAAGTAACTAATTAGCGCGCAATCAACCAGCGAATTAACCAACTGTCGGGAAACAAAAATAACGACTGTAACAGCGGCGTAATTGCTTCCCGTCCCGACACTCTGGTGATGGAGGTGGTACTGACAGGTACTTGTGTCCCAATGATATTGTTATTAATATCTTTATTGTGTTATTAAGTGCTCCCAGGTTACATACAAGACCCCATACTTAATTATTTTATTTTATATGACACGCAATTTTAAAATACAACTAAGTAGAGCCGCTTTACCGGTTCAAATCATTGAGTTTATTACTACTATGTAGAATATGTAGTATGAATCCGAATATTCCAAAGAAAGAAAGTTTTTAATACAAAATATCCAAGCAAAGATGTTAAGACTAATGTTATTATAATTGGGAAGGATAAAGAAGACAGCGAGCAGAGCGCGGCGAGGCTCGCAGGCCGTTGTTATAAAAATTCAAATGAGCGCGGGTCGAGGCGGCGCGGCGGGGCGCGGGGCGGCGCGGCGCGGGGCGGGCGCGGCGCGGGCGCGGTGCGGGCGCGGCGCGGGGCGGCGCGGCGCGGGGCGGGCGCGGCGCGGCCTCATGAAACTGACATCAAGCCCTCCGCGCCGGATTACGACAATAAACCTTATTATTCTTTAATTTTTATAAGGAAAACGTTTGTTAACTTTATTTCATAGACTGAAAGCCGCTTTGCAACAATTTAAAATTTGGCTAAGGTGCGGAACAATTTGATGAAACGACACAGAGTAATAGTTTTCTCGGTTCCTATATATATTTAAGCATCAAGTAAAAATCAAATTTAAATAAGTAACGAAAGAGAAGATGTTTTGTAAAGTACTTAAAGAAAAAACTGTTAGGTTTTAATAAATATTCGGGTGCGTTGCATCCCCGGGTCGGCGGTTGATTCCAGAGGTAGCGCGTACACCGCGTGGTGGTATGTACCTATCATGTGTACCGGCGTGTAAGAAGCTTTGATGAAACATTCCAAGCTTTGTTTGTATTTTTTTGTTTATAAATTGCACATGCCGCTGCCAGACTTCATGGTATTGAATGTATTTGTGAAATAACGATTTAGTTACTGCCAATATCATTTGTCATGTTGCTTAAATTTCAACATATTGGAAAAATTGACATCATAGTGTCAGCCATATAAATGCCACTTGCCATGAACTCAGTGTTGCTGACTTTACTGTGGCGCTAAATTTACTGACAAGGATGTAAAGGAATTTCCGAGACTCTATAATTGTTTGCACTCTATTTATCGTGGAAAACTTGCTACTAAATCGGAAGAAACTCGCATAAAAATTATGTTCACCTTTATCATCTTCTTGAATATCACTTTAGTTTAAAATATAAAACAGACGTTAGCGCGGGTGTGTTCGGCGCGTAAAGTATAACGTTCAAAGACTATTGAAGTTGAGCTAAGAGAACCGTTAAAGTCCATGAAGCTTTTCCTATCAAATGCGTGATATATATGTTTTATATAAATAATTATCGCCAGACGAAACTAAGCAATCGCTTGTATTTGAGTATAACATTCACGCAGTGGACTGGACGCGATCCCAGTAACACCCAGACTAAGGCAAATTACGAAAAGTTGATTTGCTTAATTTATCCAGGCGGGAATTGAACCCAAACCATTCCGATGCAATGAGCCGAGCGGCGTACGCTCCACGACCAGACAACAGTCGTGTATGTCTCGAACGTATTCTGCTCGCAGTTGAGATGGTCGCGATATGCAGCTAATAGCGATTAGTGTTATCTGCCGGAAGCAAGCGGAAATGTCTCGCGCTATGACTGGGCGGCCACGAAATACTCGGCTTCTATAGGAATCGAGCTGAAAATCTAAAATTACGTATATTTGAAGGATTTCAAATATTTTATCTTATACTAGCTTCTGCCCCTCATGGTATCGTATTAGTGAAATGTGCAGCAGTGGACGTCTTTCAACTGATGGATGGTTAGTGAAATAATTTTCATAATGAATCATTAGATCCGGAGATTATCCCCTACATACAAACTAACAAACTTTACGTCTTTAAAATATTGTTCGTAAATTAGTATAGATGTATACTATGCCATTTGTTGTTACGTCCGAGCTGCGCCGGCACCTAATGCCCTTTATAATTAACTTAAAGTACAAACATTATATTATAACCGCGTTACAATAACAGCGATCGGGTCCTATATGTAAGAAAAATTTATTCGCTGCAGAGCTGCCTTTAGCATTACTCTATCTAACGGACTAGTTAGTTTAAGAAATAGCACTTGGTTCTACAATATTTCGTCCGTTGCCGCAGAGGCCACACGTTCTCGTGGCCTCGGCTCTCAAGTAGATATTATGGCGCGGGTGTGCAAGGAACGCACGACGCAGTGCAGCACCGGCAGTAGTCGTTGCTGTTACTGTTATAGCGCACATTTGCAACTCGCGCAATCGTCTTGCAATAGGACGTATGCGTTATTATTGCAGAACAATGGCTAAACTATTTAAAGTAAATAGAATCATAATATTATTGCAGGTTTTCTTTAAATTAGTTTTAGGTACATATCAGTTAAGGAAACACATGATTGAATACCCATATAAGAAAGCCGAACCTGCAAGCGTAACTTTTTTCCAATATCAGAAGCTGCTTTTGACACTAAGAAAACAGATAGGTACCTATATAAATGTTTAAAATAAAATAAATACGCTATAACGAGCTCTATTGTCATGAAGTTATTTCATTCTTCACACAGATAATAACTCACTGAAGTGTAGTGTATGGGAGGGAAGTGGCAGCGTCGTACCGACCCCGGAAGCGCAGGAATACCGCGGCGGAAGTAGTCTGATGACGCTATATCCTGCCTGTTGCTTAAACTATGTATTATATAGCATACACGCTAACAGTATTGGGTCAGACAGACCCGTAGTATAGTAGTAGTCTTGGTTTTTTCTGCTAGAATATTCCAGCTCATAGTTTGCAAGTGTCCGGTGAACGAATGAAGCACACCCTAAGTTGTTGTTGATTCATACTTACAGCACTGCGCTTTCGCATGAGTGCGTGCACTTAACACACGTATGTATATATGTTGCAGCCGGATTGTAGAATCTAATTTTTACAAGGCGGCTAGCCGCTTTACAATACATTTCAGTTCTATACAACAACTGGTTATATACCGCTTATAGGCGGAATTTGAATCAATACATTCAACAAAACGGCTGCCAGCGTTTAGGCGTTTTGTATATAGATTTTGATCTGAATACTTTTTAATATTTAATGCCTAATTACTAACGAAAAGGGTTGGCATACGGAGCCCCACTTTAGGGGGCTCCTATTTCTAGGTCTATTTCTAGGTAGGTTCTAAGTCACCTGGAACCTAACACGCAAAGAGACTTAATCCTACAATCCAGCTGAGACATATACATTGAGTAGCCATATATTATTAGAAATCTCGGTGTATCGGTAGCTTTGTTATCACAAACTGATGAAAATCCTGAGCGAATTTCCATAAAACGACAAAAACTATAATCACCGAATGAGATTCTGTCGGACGGTGTAATTAGTGAAAGGCGACAATTACCAGCGGAGAGTACAGCAGGGCGGCGCGGCGGCGGCGGCGGCGGCGCTTTGAAACCTAACTCCATACTTCTCCGCTGTGTATTTGAGTGCGGAACTTTTAGACGTCTTTTACTGGCTTGAATCGAAATAAAAGGACACGGACAGAAATAAAAAAGACGTATCGTAACAGCTATAGTTTGTATTGCGGGTTAGTTATTTACAAAGGATAACATATTTATATATACTTAGTAAATTATTATCCTTTATATTTGATGTATACTTATATCTGATACCAAGTTGATTGAAGTAGGTGAGTATCACTAGTCAGAGCGAGGCGGGCAGCAGCCGGCCCCGCTCGCCGCCAGCAGCCTCGTCAAAAGTACCCTTTTGTTAGAATTCTTTGAACACTTTGATAAGTTATCTACAAAGCGGCTCATTCCACAGAAGCATAAGACAAAGCCATTATAGATAAGATGCTTTTAATTAAAAACATCTTTTTAATAAAGGGTTGGGCACACTTCCGATAGATACCTAAAACAGTTCAAAATTTATTTAATTCAGATTTTATGTGATTCACATCCGGTGACCGCTAGAAAATAAATCTAAATAGCTACAAATAACGCTTTCCAATCGGAACAGACAATGTAAAATTAACTTGCATCCAGAAATAATTACCAGTAGGTATCTATATCACGCCGAAGTAGGATAACCATCACTGGACTAGCTGTTGACATGACAGCTGAATTCAAATAAAAACTAAAATAACCAGGGAATTTATGGCAACCTCCATTTACAGTAACATTTTGAAAGCATATCTTATATGGAAGATTAATTTATTTATATTTTATTTTAGTTGAAAATGTTCTATGTAGGTATTAAATACGTTCTCAGTGGAGATTTCATCGTGTAGATCAAATCCCCTCTCAGAACGTATTTCATAATTAAGATTTTGCTGTATAAGAGCCTGCATTACAGAGAGAGCTGTGAACAGTGTTTGAATGCATTAAGCTGAAGGGGTTTATAACTGGGGGAGAAGTGGTTGGCGCGGCCCGCGGTGCGGCGATGGGTTGCGATAATGGACCGTACTTTTACAACTCGCTGGGATGTCTACGGTTGTTTAAGAAGCCTTCAATTGCTACGCAACCGGGCGTTGCGTACCATCGTAGAGTCAGTATCCTGAGCCTACAATATTTGGTCGACCATTTCGATCTCACCCTCTAGCCTGTAATACATGTTTATCCAGGAGGAACCCGTTCATTTGCCGGGATAATATAATCAATATCCATTGCGTACTATGGTTAAGCTTTCACGTTTTATTATATACGTTTTCAAAATAAAAAAATACCGGTTTCTGCCTACTTATTAAAAATCCTCTACAGACAATTGGTAGTTACAATATGAAGTATTTTTTGATGGATCGGCAAATCTTGCCGAGACGCGAACCGCGTCAGGGTAAATAATATTTAGAGCAATTTTACAAAAACAATATAACCTAAGTAGGTTGTTATACATGGGCACCACATAGATCGTAGCACAATGTGGTGTGTGCGCCTCCACCTCCGGCGCCGCCACGAGAAGCCCCGCCTCCTGCTTATCGGATGAGCGCGAAACATTTATAAAACTCATTCGCGGCGCTCACGCGACCGAGCCATGCTATTGCCTCGATCGCCCGCGCCGATAGCGGCAACGACGACCCGCGCGGACTAAACTAAACGGTTAAGTAATCATTCGTGAGCCCAGGAATTCCGAGCTGAGCGCTAAGTCGCGACGTGAAATATAATGGGGTTTTAATTTTTTTCACGATAAATTAGAACATAGAGTCAAAGTTAAATAATTAATTTCGTAAAGGCCACTTATAAACTGTCGTTTGACTACTTTTTTAAACATACAATATACTACTCTATACAACACTAAAATATTCGTTTTTAATTAGCCCGCAACCCTATTTTGAATACCTTAAAACTTAACATAATGATATTTCAATACTATATATTTATTGAAATATCGCGAGAAGCAAAGCTTTGTGATCAAAACGCCATGAAAATACACGCTGCCGTAGCGCGCGTAGCGCCGCCGCCGGTTGCTACAAGATAATGCCCGTAGCCCTGTCTACGAGATATTCGCGTAGTAATATCGGGTGTGAGCAAGGTTGTTCTCACAGTGTATGATTTCCGCGCCGCCCTTGCCTATTTTGAAGTACATCTAATTATATTTTGTGTTTATTTTTCAATACATGTGATGAAAGGGACGTGATAGCCGTGATGGAAGAACGCTCGCCCGCCTTGGGGTACCTCAGGGTCGAACAAGAGTTTCAGTTTCCAACCCGTGCTCGCATCTCTGGGATTTGTGGGCTACATGAACGAATCGCATTTTCAAGCAAGATGTACTGTTGCATGTGTCGTAAAAATATTATTCCGAAAACTTGTAAGTAGTTTGTTGTGCATCTTAAAACAAATAAATTACGAGGATAGCGCCACAGCGTTGTTGGATCCATTACTATCGTTATATTATTGTGCATATATATGATACACAAAATAAGGTATTTTTGTACGTCTAGGTATCTGATAGTAAGTATTTATCGTAGATTAAGGGCATATTATTGGTAAAATACATTTGAAACTGATAGTAGAGTAGGTATAGCTAACTTAATATCCACAAGTGTCGCCGGAGCGAGTCCCCAGTGAGAGCGATATATTGTCAGTGCGTCGTAAAATATAGTTTTACTGTTGTTTTACAGTCATCTTTACAATACCCGAGTTGTGTGGGGTCTGTGCCAATTACCCCTTTATGATTCATGATAATCCACCGCCATCCTGAGTCGCAATCAAAATATATATGGTTTTATGTTGTTATCGACTTTAGTCAAATAAACGAGAACATGAGACGAGCGCATATTGACCAACTCCCAGCTCGCTGCCTACATAAAGTACGCTTAATCTTTAAAAACGTACGAATCTTCGAAGTAACAGCTGTTAAAGAACATGACTTTTCAAGTCTTAGTTTACGTCGTAAATAATTATTGTTTTATCATATAAATATTTAATAAGCACACAACATTAGTTCATTCACCGGAGGGTACTTTCTATAGGTACCCGTGCATTGTGTATGTATGAAACGAGAACTCCGGCTTCTGTATTATTTACTCGCAGTTACTGCGGCGCCCTCTCTATTCTCTGCACATTTTTGTAAGAAGTTTTTTTTTATTTACAAGTATTTTTTTATTTGCAGATGGCTAGAGAGAGATACTGCTGCTCAGCGGCGCTATTCGACTATGCCACGTACGCGGCATGCGCGATCCGCGTACACCTACATAATCTTGGCGCACACGTGCGGTTGGGAGACGATGACTTGCGGAGCATGCCTGAATTGATACATTTTCATAAATCCTTTTTTTGGTGATGATTGTGAACTAAACAGCTACAATATACATACATGCACTTGCGATGTAAAGCTTACTGAGCCTTGCCTTCATTGCCTTCGATAAATATCGTAAAATCGAGGGTATACCGTTACATCTACTGTAAAAATAAAGTTACTCTATAGGTAACCACATAACGTCAGCACCTCAACTATGTAGGTAGTAAGCAGACGAAACTCAGTAACAAACATAATACTGTTACTAGCAACCAGGTGCGGAGGTGGATGTCTGCAGAAAAGCGTTTAAGCTGATTAGAGCGCGCGACGCGACACTACAGCCACACACACAGCTTTATCTCATTCAAACCAGATAGAATTTACCCGATCATATAATTCTTATACAATTCATCGATCCTTACAAAAGATGCAACTATTAATAAAATGATACAAAATGTTCGTTACTTATTATGAAAAATTACTTAAGTCTTTCTGAGCAGCTTTATTATGACGGCATTTATTTGGGAGAGACAAAATAGTGTGCCGGGCACAGCTCTATCATCAAAAAGAAAGGGGTTCTGGCCGAGTGAAAAGCGTTAAAATATAGCCTGCGGGTGATCTCCAAGGTTAGTCGTTTCTAGGGTTGTGAAAATACGAAAATAAAACACCTTATAACTCAGTAAGTTGACTGTAGAGAATAAAATACTCTATACGTATATTGAAAACGCCTTTCCATAATTTTGATAACGACTTGTCCCCATAACTTCAGGATAATGTTCATCATCGAGCGTGCGATGTTCGGTTAATGGCGCCGTCTATTCATGTGATCCACACAAGCCCGCCGTTTGCGGCGGAAATATTATTATAATAACTACATTTATGTGACACCGATCTCTAGTCGTGCTAATAGTATATATATATATAGGCATGGCTGAATTGTATTTATGAGTCGTATAGATTACTGGACACATGGTCACTGACAATCAAATCGTCTGGCCTGTACTAATCACCATCGATATATATCATGCTCATCACGTTCTAAATGTGCTGGCCTGAGTTCGCGTTGGTCTGGACCGGCCCATCATGTGCATGACGCAATAACTTTTACACAAGCATAACCACAAGACGTCGCACCTGCGTCGCTAACGAGCGCATTGTCCCGCCGCCCGGCGCCGCCGCCGCCCGCCGCAATCACTGACCGCTCTGTCAGCTGCGGCAATAGCCCACTGAACTGACTCACCGGCGCATACATCTCTATAGTAACTAGGCTGATTGTCGTGTCCATCGCTAGTCTAAAAACTTCTGTACCCTAACGAGTCCATTGTTATATCCTAGTATATTCATTCATAGATCAGTTTGCAAACTGATCTAAAATACTTCGATTATTGTGTCACCGTGTTTAGTAGATAGGATAGGATATTGTCACCCACTGCTCGTCGGCTTTGCTTGTTCTCACTCTCAGGAGACAGCGCTCCTTCGGTATTTAAATTTTACAACACTGTGATTACCAAATCCCAATTTTAAATTCCATTAAATTGCAATAGTAGGGGAGCTTGGACCTACAACGAATTAGTAACACCGTTTTTATTCTTTTATAAAAAAAGAACGAATGAAATAATATCTCCCGAAGCCACAAGGAACCATATTGGCACGGTCCGCCATCACCCGCCGCCATTCGCCACAGTCCGCCTTCACCCGCACACGGCTCCAAGAAAAATTAATTAAAAGATAACACCAACTTAATTACAGCGCCCGCGAGCAGCGACCCTATTACGAGACGCTTTCGACGTTCACACTGATATTATATTTAATACAAGTCGTGGACAAGATGTCACGTTCTTTGAAACTACAATTAAAAAGTTTCGAAATAATTCCTACAAATGGCCTTGGCTGCTTTGATCTCGAATCGCTTGGCGTATTGCATTTGATCCTAGGACGATTTTCCCAGACTTGATCCTATAATGATTTTACTGGCTGCGACTGGCACATGGCTTGGGCAAATGCTGCGCTGCACTAAAACCGGTATATCATTTAACATCATCCAATGGCCTTGATTTTGGTATCATAAAAATTACTTGAAAATATATGATCCCCTAACATAAACTGAACGATGGTGTACGTAGGTAATGCCCAGATGGCGTGCCAACAAGCAGCTGTCCGCTCCCACACTCGCTAATTCGATTTAAATTACATCCTGCCATGCCCTGCTATAGGTATGCTATACTCGCATTGGACTACCGATTAATATTCACTTTCAAATTGTTTACAAGCTGCATCCAAGATACGCTACTCTACTCGCCTCCTCACTCCCTCCTGCTGCGCCAGCTCGAAGCCAAGAGTCAACATACCTACCGAACATAATTATGTGCAGACAATTTGTAGTTACAATTCACATTGAATAAGTAAAACTGAGCTATCTGGGTCGGAGTGTAGCGGACGTATTTTACGGGACGAGGTGAGGAGCGATGACTTGCATTTCTGTATTCATTTAAGGAAGTGGAATGTTCACCTGTTGTAAATAGTTATTGTTAGGATCTAAACATAAGACAAGCACCACATAGGATTTAAGGTCACTAAACATTACACAAGCGTATATACCTCACGTTTTCCTGGAATCTGGCGAGCCTCCAGCCAAATTTGAATCTTAAATCAGTTACGTAATACGCTGTTTGAAAACTCGTTTACCAAATGACATAATTGATATTCGTTAAAATACATAGGGGCGATTCTGGTTGATTATAAAATGTGAATTAACCCTTTTGGTTCTACATTTTCTGTGCTAAATGTCAAGATCTAGTTCCTAATATGCAAGGGCTGTGAGTTGTCACCGGGCAAACATTGATTGATATGAGAACCACGTTGCAACCGCCTACTGATCAACACAACCCCTACGCCTACGTCTCGCTCAGTCTATGTTGGTAAAGATGTAGGTACTTAACCAAGAGCGGGGATTGCAATGATGTGAAGTAATCGCTCAAAATCAGAATATACCGATTTCTTCTTCTTCAGTAGAACTTGGTTGCCAATTCCTTGAAACCTCACAATTTTACATCCAAGCCATTCAAGCGTAAAGTGATGCTCGCTGCAAGTGCGACTATTTGCTGCCGGCTTTGCCTCCAAAACTTGCCGATGGTAATAAATCCAACAATAAACTGGCTAGCGCTTTTCTGGGTCCTTTAACTTCCACAAACAACATTCATTGCATTTAAGACTATGATTTGCCTGGATAAGAAATTAGATCAACGAAAGTGGATCACTGAGAATTAAGCATATATTGGCAATCGATTCACAAAGCGTGCCATACCTGCGCTAATTATGGTAGGTCATAGAAGTCCTGCATTTCCCCTTTTAAGCGATAGCAACTTAGTTGTTCAACAAGTGTCCCCGCGGCATAGGCTTGCTAATAGCGACCCCGCCCCCACACTGCGGTGCCCCGGCATTGCGGCTTCGGACTCCCATAGAATTAGTAAATATATCACAGAAATGGTAAAGCATTACTAAATGATCTTTCTTATTATCTTCTTTAATAACTTCATTGCCTTGTTAAATATTCCGCGGCAGGTGACTCCCACCGCCTGACAACACGGGTGACAGAATCGCTTACAACAATTATCTGCCTATGACAATATTTCAATCACTGTCCATGTAGAGAACAACAATTAAGAGAATATGAATTTTTTTCACTTTTTATTTAGTCGGTGAAATATAACGAGTTCAAAATATTACTCGTAATCCTTAAGTACTTATATGTATACGTCAATTGGAGAGCTCTATTTCCGTTTTTTTACGCGGCGCAGGAATGTACTCCATATAGTACCGGGAGTGCAGACTACGTTCAATTGTACCGGAGCGCGGCGCGCTCGTTCGTGTACCCAGCGAATTGAACTTATTTCGTGTACCAATTCCAACAGAGTTCCTCTTATTGCGAATTTTAAGATTCTTGAATTTACTAGCACAGCCATTCCACAAGAACTTTATAAGATATACTTACTACTTATAGAAGAAATTACAGCAAACGAGTGACCTCATGGCCCTCACAACGTTACTGGTTGTTATTGTTGCCGCTGCTTAATTTGGGCGTGAACTGCGCCCTCATTAGTAACTTTTATTGTTCTTCGAAGGACTTCACCTCCGCCATGCCACGCGCCTACAACCATCGAGGCTCTAATTTCCATTCCAAAGTTTAAAAAGGCTCGGAAATATGATGAATCAAGTAACAAACACGACCTTCTGCCACCTCGCCACGTCCGGAAGCAATTTTTCCGTCAGCTTAAAAGGTTTTCATAATTTACATTATTGGAGAAAAAGGAAATTCCCTATTAAGTGTTTAATGTACCTACTTACGTAGGTACTTACTTTATTGGAAAGTTTAAAACTGGGTAAACAAACATACGGTACAGTAAATAATGTTTGACGAATTGCAGAAATAAGTACATTGAATGCACTCGTTTGATTAGACGAAATATCTTCCTTACTTTTGCTAGGTAAAAATAAAAATTTGTAAGGGTCCAGCCTTTAAAAATGAATAATTTGACTCTGCAGGTCATGTGTGATAGTCCTTGTCTTGTCTTATATCTAAAAATATTTGATGAACAATATCGGTAATCTTTTGAATTTACATCATCATCTAATTACGCCAAATCTGTAATAACATTTTCACCGAGCAAACTAGCAGTCGCTCGCTACCTACTACTCACTTACTAACAAAGTTGTTCCAAGAAAATGCACGAACCAGTCCCGCGGGAACTTTTAACGAAGAATATAAAGTTTCATATCTCCCCGCCCGCCCTCGCGCCGCGCCCCGCCCGCCCCGCAACGCGCCGCGCCCGCCGCAGCCGCTTCTCCTTAATTAGCGAACTGGTAATGTATGGAGGGAAACTAGAGACACGTTCCGGTTCACAAAGTTCTAGCATGTGACTTCGGAAGTCATATGTCTACCAATAAATAAAATTATGTTGGTTGTGTAAAGCGTCAACATAGTCATGATTTTTTATGTTAAGCATAAAGAAATACTGCATTAAACGATAAAACGGTGATTAAATCGTTTTATTTTAAAATCGATAATATAATGTAAGTACATAATATTTGTTCAATATTTGTTGGACGCACAAACCCTTCTTCCACCACCATGTATCGGTTGACTTGACTCCAACAAAATAACATTGCTACTCAAGGAAACCGAATCTCAAACAAATCCAATAAATTTTGCAAGTCGATTAATTCCATTTGATCCCATTTCGGTTTCCTGAAATGTATGTGAATCATCGTGAAAAGGAAAAAGACACGTTCATCGGTGCAAAGTTGGTCCAAGTCAATTTTTTTGTAGCGCTGCCGACGATCTGCCGCTGTCGCCGGCCGAGTGGATAGCTGCGCTCCAACTGTATGCTTTCTGCTTACGTGTACAGGACTGTTTATATTTTGCACAGAACACAAAATAGGTACGTATGTTGTTGCGTGCTACCCGTCACTTTGTTGAAACAACAAACAAGTTCATTATCACACCTGCCTGTTCTTTAAAGGGCCACTAAAGCCGCAGTAAACTAACAAACAATTGACCCTTATACGCAATACAATTCTGACAAATCGCGGTATACTTGGCATAATAACATTAAACAATGACATCCCTCGTGCTCGGCGCCCGCGCCGCGCCGTAAAGATAACCGCGCCAGTGCGGGTTTTATTTCCGCGTAAAACTCGCTATCAGATTTGTATGCAAGTTCACTGAAGAAACAGAGTAACTTTGCCGTTTTTTTATCTGTGTCCATCTCGGATTGAGGATTTATGACGGTTCTCCGCTCGGGAGTACTCGCATCTCACTTAGAATATACTAAGTAAAGTATTTTAAGTAGGTACTGTTTTTAAAGGCTTGACAAGAAATACAGCACAGGGTAGGAGGCTATTCTCCTACCCATTTGGCGCTGGTCTATACCACCGCCAAATGTATGAAATAAAATAAATATGAAGATCTCACAATCAAAGTTACAAAAAGCTAGCTATTTAAATTAGCTTACCTATTTAAATTTGAAAGAGGCTTAAATAAAGTCTTAACTTGAAACGATGTGCTGGCGGCACCATCGCCGGCTCCGCGGCGTGCGGCAGCTGGCAGGCCGCCAGCATGAATATTCAATGCAGACCGCGCCGACCGCCGAATTTTTCGTCCCAACGACGACAAATTGAATTCCGTCTCTGGCCAGCATTCGAAGCTCTGTGATTTCAGCTTGTTGAGCGTTTACCAAAGATCTATGCGAAGAACTCGAGGAATAATTTACGTATCTGATCGTGCAGTGTCTTATTCGTTTACAAAAACATATTCTGTCCAAGTAGGTATATCAAATGCAGGACCAGTATAGTAACTATATAGAGCAGATGTTGCACCTTTTCATAAACGAAAAGAATCGTGTCATAAAATGACGGTGCTATTATATTATTAGCTACTCACCGAACTTATTAAAGCAACCTACTTCCAGCTCAATCAACAACCGCCACGACTACCATATCCTTGAACTCCACGGAGAGGGATGAAGCTGCATCTTAAAAGCGATTCTTAGTAGAGTTACATAGGAACAACTGTTAAGAACACAAAGGCGTAGTCGTATACATATTATATGTAGTATAGGTATAAACAATATGTATATATCAGGGCATTAGAACTAAGAGCTCCTATTCACCTTATTAATTATCTTGGCTATTACTACGTTTCCGGTACCGGATATTATAATTTAACTACCTAATAGGTAGTCATTTTAAAAATAACTTTCCTACGTCCAAAAGAACAAACTTTATCGGCAGCAAATGAAGTTCCTCCGTGCGGACCCAACATCGAACTCGCTCACCTACAGTAGGCTTACACCGCGGTGCGGCGACAGACTCCGCCTCATGAATACGATAATGGACACGGAGATGCGAAGCCAATCGAATCTGTCACGCCCTTTTGAGGTTTAGAAAATCCAATTCATATATATTAGTAGGTACTAAACACCATTTTGACTGTAGAATTTTATTGGTAAAAAAATCCAGGGTGTAATGGGCACGACCAAAACTTTGGGTAAAAGTACACTAAATGCCTATTATAAAATTATAGAAATAATTACTGACAAAAATCATGAGCGCGCAATGTATCGTAAACAACGCGATCACACATAAAACAACGCTCTGCGCGATACCCGACGCGTACTCACTCAAGCGTATCGAGTTTTATTTACATTGCAATTTTAGGTCTAAATGAGTAATTATGGGTTCTTTTTAAATCACAAGGAGATAGACTTCTATGTATATGATTTCATGCTAAAATCAATTTAAAAAGAACTGAAAAAAATGCGTGAAAATAATGAAAAGATCGACGGAAAGTTCCAACTCTGGGAGTTCCAAATGGCTTGAATCCATGGTATCAGCTTCATGGTATCGTTACGAAACCACTTACACCTTGTATGTACCTACGAAAATAAAGTAAGTTTATTTTCCTTAAAAAAGAGAAATTTACTTTGGTACACTTTTTTGGTTTACCTGCGCAGTGGAAAGAGTCCTAGGTAGGATAGGTAGGTATATTATGCCATAGCTTAGTACATAAGTTCTCTTCCAACTTCAACGTGGTCCACCAGTTTCTATAGTTAAGTTTGGAATGATCAATAAATACCTGTTCGAAGTAACGGACTTATTTTAAACCGCTTTAAAAGTTTGTCGCTCGTCACCGACTCAAGTCGACTGCTTCCTACTATTTCTTCGCAGGACAAATTCAATTGGACTTACAATGTACCCTCATTTTACGGCAGCAAATAAAGTTTTAGGGCGTTTCTAAATGAGGATTTCTTAACCGTTCCGCGGATAAATAATAGAACTAAGATAATGGACTTTATATTGGCGAACATTAGGCATTTTAATTAAAAAAACAAAATTACAAGGGTGGCTATTGCTCACATTCGGGATTCTTTTCTGGAACGCCTAAGTATTATTTTTATTTTATTCCGAGTATTAGCAGGAACCACCAGGTGACACTGCGGACAATCCCTATCATTATAAATTATACCCTTCAATGATATTTATACCACACGTCCCATTTAAAAACTAACAATACGTGTTACAAACTTCGCGGAAGCCCCCCGATCATTTGAATAGCTTCGTGTTGAAATTCCTCGCACAATGAATTGACAAGCAGTAGGTATTCAGGGCGGGCGGCGGCTGATCACCGTCCGCCCGTGTCACGGGTGGCCGCAATTGTCGACCCTCGTCACCGGGAGATTAAACCTTGCGCTGCGCGAGGTAGGCGCTGGCCACACTATTGTGTAGGCACGTACTTGACGGGAATTACGATAAGTTCAAAGGAACGGAGGTGAACCCGCTAAAATTACGAAAACAATTAATTTTTCAGGTGAGAATCGAACCCGTAGCCATCCGATACAGAGACCCGCATGTCATATAAAATAAATTGTGTCATTGAATTTTTTATATGTCCCTCAGTCACTGACCTCTATGGTATACATCGCTGGACTAATCATAAGCCCGGTTATCGTGTGCCTATTTGATTTTCGCCATTTTGGCGCTGATAGCGGCAATGAGGGGGAATGGAACTAATAATAGAGATGGGACAGTGATATGATACATCGATAAAAATGTTTATGCTTAAACCTACCCATGCAGTAAAATGAAAATAATTATGATCCATTCCTTTAACAATGGCTAATGTCCAAAATAGTCGAGTGGTTAATACTAAGATGAAGCAAATAATGATAATGATTAGCCGAATCGCTCATGGGTAGGGTAGGTAATCTTAGGATAAGCCGAAACCGGACTAAAGGGTGGTGTGTGACTAGCTAGATCCTACTTAAATAAGGATCGTTTTTTAATTAGAAATGAGGTAATGTAATGTTGTTTGGGAAGCCATGGAGTAGGTAAGGTATTAATAGAAAATAAAAATCATCAAAGTAGTACATGAGTTATGTTTAATAAAACAGTCATCAGAGAAGTGTTTTGAACAGATGTAATCATATTTTTTCGGACGCCAACTAGGCTTTTCAATGTTTTTGAGCCATAATTCTAGTCTTCTATTGTCAGTCGGAAACCTGTGAATTAGTAAACATTGTTTTAAAATAATATGTATTTGATAATACAAATCTGTCTTCGGCGATTTTTACGTTCTTGAACGTTCTATCTATTTAAGATATTGATAGAAAAAATATCGATAAATTTTATCGACAAGGAACTTTTACAGCACTATTGAATTTTATTGTTTATAATAAACCGATAATACAAAGACAAATACGTTGTAATCACGTATAAATAAGATTGGTAACATATTTTTAAGTGCCTATAATATCAATAGAAGTTTTAATTTCTTGAATATTAGCCGTAAATTCACTTACTTGTGGAATGTAACCCCACTTCCCTTCTGGTAAAGAGTTTTGCATAACACGCACATTTTCATGGTTTACCTATTAACTAACACCACTTATTTATGTATTAAATATATTAATACGACACAACAAACAAGTTTAATCGCGTTAAACCTTCAAAATCACTTTATAAACACGGAGACAATGTAAACAAAACAACGGCCATTTGCATTTTACGTCAGATTTAGTTCCTTTCCCCCACGCTGGGGGCGCTTCAAATAGGCACAATAGATAGCTGTCATTTTAAAGGATATCATTAGTCTAGCGTACTTGTATCATGGACGTCAGTGCCCTCAGTCAGTTCACGTCAATTTTTAAAACATTATGGCTTCCATCTTTTTTATTACAGACAAGATAAAAGGTTTTATATGCTTGTATTCTGATATTATTCTTGATGTCACTATTATTTGCTCTAATAGCGGCATCTATTATCATCTTGCGAACTAAATCTTGAGTCGTAGTGGCGTCATCTATTAGTCATATTTTTAACAACGCCATGAATAGGGTATGTATGAACTTGTCCTTTTATTGGACTGTGTAAGCATGAACCTATGGACTAAGACATGAATAAACGCAAAGCTAACCTGTTTTGGGCTGTATACCTACTCGAACATAAAATTATATCCCTCGTATATTATTAGCATTATAAAATTATGGCTCGTCACAATCTTTGTAATAATCCTCAGAAAATAACCAAACGTAGAAAAACATTTCTTTGTTAGTCGTTCGGAAACGCTTTCATTGGGTTTCATTTCTGTACGTTGGCTTTCAAGGTCATGTCATAGTATATTTTTTTAAGATATTTTGTTGAACTAAATATTATAGCATAGTTCATAATTTTAACGTAATTACAATAGTCAATAATATGACATATCAGTATTCTATACAAAGTAAAATATTATATTTTCCATTTCGTTCAGAATCGTTGTATCGAATGGCCGCCTGTCAGCTGTAATACAAGTACTTTGGTTGGGAAGCTGTCAAATGGTGAATAGCAAAGCAGGAGCGGTAGTGAGAATATTTTTCCTTTAAATATGTATTTTTTTTCGCAATACCAAAGTAATAGGTAGACGCCGTACCTAGCCGTAAGCCTTAGCGTATACGTAAACGTAAACAAACACCGGTAACACCGCATAATGAGTTCGAGAGATAGGGACACAAAGACGCTCCAGGACAAGTTGAAAGTGTTCTTCAAAAAGGGGTCTTCGGGTGAGTATTGCGCCTCGGTAACATTGGTTACCTGTTCTTGGAGGTTTTGACGTGGTTTCTGGATATCTAATTGTGTTGTATGGTGTCGTGCAGCGCCCCCGCCGGCTCGCAATGAGCTGGTGGTGTCGGCGGAGCTGGAGCGCGAGCTGGGCGCCGACGCACCACTACATCGTCGCCTGCGCGCCATCAAGGAGACCGGCGACAGGGTCATACAGATAAGAGTGCAGGAGGTACCTGTCCACACCCCACAACTAATTTTTGCATTACCCACATCTAGGCATTCTGTTGCAATGACTTTATCCAATCTTTTGTGTGTGTTGCATATATTTTATCTGTATCTTAGCTGCCACTTTCCGATATTATTTTATGGTATTAGAGGTGTAATAAGTATAAATCATTCTTTATCACTGCATTATCAATGTTTATTTTTGCACAAATATTGTTTATCTACTTTCTTTTTATATTTTAAAAATCCACATTGTCAGTTTATAAGTTTGGATAATATTTATATACCTATTGTATCAGCTATTAGGGTGATATGCATAAAAGTGTATTACATATAGTAAAGGCCATTGATTGCTGCCTCTTACAATTCTGACCACCTCAATTGATTCATCTACATTAATTCATTTATTAATTCCTTTACCTCAGTTGAATTGTATAAAATCATGCCTAATAGATGGGTAAAATTAACATTTTCCTACTCATCCCATTTATATATGGCGGAATGCCAGGCCCCATTAAAATCATAAAGTTATCTTCAACAAATCTGTTACACCTAGGGTGGAGTAGAAAAACTGTGGTCCTGTACACGAGACCTGTTAGAAGAGAGTAATGTGGAGGCACGTCATGCGGCTCTGTGGTTCCTGCGCTGCCTGGCGGAGGGGCAGGCGGACTACCTGCAGATCATGCGCACCATCCTCTTCCGCTACCTGCGTGACACACACCCCACACACTCCCCCGAGGACTTCCAGCTGCGGTTCAAGTTGCTACATACATTGACCAACACCGGGAAGAATATTAATTGTTTTGAAGAAGAGGTATGTTGTAAAAATATATATTTTCATTAAAACCAAATACTAAAAAAAACATCAGCCTGACAACCTGATTAGTGCAGTCTGTAGTTATAGTGCACCCTGCATTTTGTGATGAGCAAGAATTTACCTTTGTCATGGATTTTTATTGTCTATATCAGTAAAATATGCTGATGCATCCTCACTTCATTGTATTTTTATTGTCTATATCAGTAAAATATGCTGATGCATCCTCACTTCATTGTATGGTACCCATAATAAGTATAAGTGTTGCTGAGTGGAACCATATAGTTGGTGTGTTTGTGTGATGATATTATATTTTATTAAATTATTTATGTCTTAAATATAATTTTGTCATATTATGTTACTTTAAAAGCTATTCATATAATTCCAGATTGGTCCATTCCTACTGGAATGGCTGCCACAGATATCGTCGCCGCCGCACCTGGTGGAGTTCCTGCAGCTGGTTATCAACGTGGTGAAGTTCAACGCGACATACCTGGACGAGCAGATTGTACATGGCATTGTCGAGTATGTAGTCATCGTGGACTAACCCCAAAATGTATAGTTTCAACCACTTTACATTGGCATTCAGATGAAAACTTTCCATAAATCTGTACCTAAGTTTATAATACATTCGGTTCAGTTTAAGACTATATAGGAGGTACCTATCTTTATATTAAAAAAAAATACATCTAGAATAGCATTAACTAAGGTTTAGGTTTTCTCTTATAAGAGCAAAGTAGCACTTTATAAGCTACTGTTTGGAATCTATAGTATGACATGTTGATTGGCCCATATAAAAGAAAAGCCTACAACTTGATTTTTTCCTTGTAGCTTATTTACTATCGGGGTTATTAAATATCAGTTTTACATGATCACTCGCTGTTAACAAGTGCCAAACAAGAGCTACATTTTATTTGATTTCGTGGGGGCTCTAGCACGATATTTCGTGGTGACGTTGACGTGTTATGTGAACGTGAGCGAGTCGCGCACATGTGCTTGGCTGGCGGCGGTATGCGGTGGCATGCGGGTGGTGTACGGGTGTGGTGTGTGCAGCAACGCGTGCCAGCTGTGCGCGTACTCGGCGGAGGCGTGCGTGGTGGGCGGCTGCCTGGCGCTGCTGGAGGCCGTGGTGTCGTACTCGCTGCTGCCGCGCGCCGCGCTGCGCACCTTCGTGGCCGCGCTCTGCCGCACCGTCAACATCGAGCACTACTACCAGAACAGCTGCAAGGTACCGAACACCAGCGTTGCGCTGGCACTCACGCACACTCTCACTTTGTAATTTCAACAACTATAACATAAATTAGTGCTAGCGTTATAGTGCCCCAAGATTTAGTTATTTGTTTATGCGACCAGTATATATATGGTCATGCGCCTAAACTGATTGTGTGAGTGGTCGTTGTGTCGTGCGCAGTTGATGCGGTACGTGGTGGGCGCGGACATCGGGCACGCGGCGCTGCAGGAGATGGTGGAGGTGCTGCGGGAGGGCGGGGGCGGGGGCGGGTGCGCGGAGGGCGGGGAAGCGGATGAGGGCGGGGCGGGGCTGGTGCGCGGCGCCGTGTTCTACATCAACATGGCGCTGTGGAGCCCGCGCCGCGTGCCCACGCTCAAGGTCTCCTTCCTCGCCGTGCTGCCCGCCTTCCTCAAGGTACCCCATAATATTATATTTAATGCTGTCTGTGCCGGTGGAACAATATGCTAAACAACTCGAATAATGACAAAAATACTGATATTTAGAGATTATCTGTATTAATAGTACAAAGGGACATGGATGTAGTGAGGTGTGTTGTGCGCGCGCAGGCGCTGGAGGGCAACCAGCCGGTGGTGACGTACGAGGTGATCGTGAGCGTGCAGAGCGTGGTGGCGCGCGTGCCGGCCGAGCTGTGCGCGCCCGCCTGGGACGTGCTGCTGCGCGTGCTGGCCGCCGCGCTGCGCCAGGACCGTGAGTGCACACAAGGAGTAGGCTAACAACCTCTCGGTTACGAAATGCCTCAACGCTTTTAACACTTCAATTGTCAAATTGGATAAAATATTTTTGTAATCTTTAAAAGTACTCCCAAATTTAGAGAATCTTTAGAATATTTTTTTATAATAATGATTGTAAATGGACAAATCTTTCCATAAATTTGGGGGGAGGTTTGGTTTTATTTCCACATAAGTCGCAGTGTGAGTGTAGTGGTCGTTGGCAGAGAGCTACGACCCGCCCAACGAGATGATCCACACGCGGCTGCACGCGCTCATCACGTCCATCGAGCAGCTGCACGAGGCCGGCCAGTACTTCGGCGACGTGGACGCGCTGCTCGACCTCATCGACTGCTGCGGCCACGACCGCCCGGTTAGTACCGCACTCATTATTGCGTGAACCTTGGCAGCTAGTCATGAATATCTATATATACTACTAGGCCAACGCTCGCGCTGCTTCGCCTGAGTACGTGGTGAGCTGCGCAGTTGGTTATTAACGACGGCTAGTGAGTAAGTCAATAACGAGTTTTTGGGAACCCAATGTTTCCAAAGTAAATATATTGGTTTCCAGCATAATGGGTCCCAAAACAAGTCCTTGGGGTACTCCATAATTTTATTCACTTATTCTCATAACCTTGAAATTTATAGAAAGTTCTCGTCCATTATTTATGATTAAAACTTGTATAAATTTGGAGTAAGCGTACGATTGTAACGTGTGCGGCCCAGGAGGCGTCGACGATGCGGCTGGTGTCGGCGCGCGGCGCCGCGCTGTCGCCGACGGGCAGCGAGTGGGTGGCGGCGGCGCTGGCGCTGGCCGACAAGTACCTGCGCAACGAGTCGCGCCTGCCGGTGCGCCTGCACACGCTGCAGGCCATACTCGCCTTCATCAAGCGGAACAGGTCGGCGGCTGTACCGACTCTAATACCAACATCTATAAACATTCGGTTGCTATATTGTGTGTCGGCGGGCGGCAGGTACCTGTACGGGGAGGAGCTGACGGAGCTGGTGGGCGTGCCGCTGCTGGGCGCGTGCGCGCTGGACGCCGCGTGCGCGCTGCGCGCCGCCGCCGCCGCCGCGCTGGCCGACCTGGCGCGCGCCTCCGCCTCCGACGCCTGCACCGACCTCATCGACCTGCTCGAGAAGGTACCTACTCTACACACAGCACACGTGCAGCTGCCGTGCCCTGCCACGCTGACATTTTTCCTGGTCCCAGGGCTAAAGTACATCGACGAAGGCGATTCGAGTCGGGAGTCGGTTCGAGCCCTAAAAAAAATCGCGCAAAGAGATTAATTGCACGGGAGGGATTCTAAGATTGAACCACGATCGGAGCTAGTGGTTCCAAAAATATAATCCTGACTGTAGTAAGCGATCAAAATGCACGACACTCAAATAATTTTGCAGCCGTGCGAAACACACAACTTTTCGTCTCACTACGGCGAGGAAAATGTTATAATTATTCATGCTATGAAGCCTGTTATCTATATTATCTATCTGGTTGATATCTCATTTTATAATACATTATTTATTAATGACACACTGTTTTTGGAATAAAAAAATGACAACTTCACCATTCATCTCCCCGCCGAATTATGGTTTTTTTTATTACATTATAGGCAAGTATTTGATCTCGATCTGTCGTGTTGTGTCTCGATGTTTCTGGACGTTTTATTGTTTCTTTTTAAAAACAAAAGAAATCATCTCCGGCATGTTCCCACGCTAACTTCCGTGGTGGCAGATCCTGAACCGGCCGTTCGAGATGTACGTGACGGAGGTGCCGATCCCCCCGGAGGCGGACGTGAGCGACCTGCAGCTGGCGGCGGGCGGGCTGCTGGCGCTGCTGCACGACAAGCTGCTGGGCGCGCCCGCCAGCCACGCCGCGCGCTGCTTCCTCGTGCTGCTGGACCACCTGGACAACCACTACCGCCGCCCCGCGCTCTTCATGCACCATCCCGACATCCGGCTCAAGGTCGGCGCCCACCACTGCCGCCCGCCCTCCGACACGCGGCCCCTTACAAGTCGCCAAACGTCCTCGAAACTAAATTTATCATTCAAAAGTTTTCTAGTTCTGGTTTTATAACTCACTGTAATGGCTCGAATTCTTCTAACACACTAGAATCATAGTCCAATGGCAATTCCGAATGCGATCTCGTCATCCTAAGATCTTCGCATTATTACACGGATCCAGGAAACAACCGTTTCATTTAAATTGATCCAAGCGTTTGATAGCTACGATGTCACAGACATATACAGACAGGCCTCAAACGCATACCAACCCTCTTTTTGCGTCGGGAGTAAAAAGTGTAAAAATTTGCCAGATGTATGGGGAAATTAACAATAATGTGTCGCAAATCTGTTGAATAAACGGGGTCGGGTGTGATGCTTCAGATATTCGAGATGCTGTTCGGTCTGCGCGCGAACCAGTTCAACTGCGTGGGGTTCTGCTACGACGGCAGCGGCGCGGCGGTGCGCGGCGCGGCCGGCCTGCGCCTGCGCCCGCTGTGCTCGCCCTGCCTGCTGGCCGAGCCGCCCGCGCCGCGCAACCTGCCGCCGCCGCACGCGCGCGACCTGCCGCCGGTGCGCCGCTGTCTTTATATTATATAAGTAGCGAGATGTGATCGTAAGTGTATCACCGTTCGCATCTTCGAGAAGCGTGGCGGAGCTTTCTTCTTGCGTTCCTTTTCAGCACACCATTCTAACGCCGTCCGGTGTCAATCAATTGTGAGTCGATGGAGGCAGCAGTTGGGCCTCTAGGTCCTTATTTGCAAGATAGCGGCGAAATCGCAATGTTTCAATTGTCTGTGTGGCATGTGGCAGGGCGCGTGCCTGCTGCCCGTGGGGCGGGCGGCGCGCATCCTGACGGCCGCGCTGACCCGCGAGAGCGACTGGGCCGTGCTGGGCCGCGTGCTGCGCGCGCTGCCGCTGCTGCTGCAGGCGCGCGCGCTGGCCGTCGGCCGCCGCGCGCAGGACCTCGACATGCTGGCCTCCACTCTCTGCTCTATGGTAACGTATGTCGGGCCGCGTGCTGCGCGCGCTGCCGCTGCTGCTGCAGGCGCGCGCGCTGGCCGTCGGCCGCCGCGCGCAGGACCTCGACATGCTGGCCTCCACTCTCTGCTCTATGGTAACGTATGTCGGGCCGCGTGCTGCGCGCGCTGCCGCTGCTGCTGCATGTTCCTGTCCTATGGATTTGGATTTCCCCATTCTGTTCTAGCTGTTAAAAACACTGTAAATGGTTTGTTCACGCTGATGTCACGTCCCGCAGATCTCGGACCGCAGCCTGTACTTCCCGGAGTGCCTGCGCGGGGCTGCGGGCGGCGCTGGTGGTGCTGGCGGCGGCGGCGGCAAGCCGCTGGTGTCGGAGTTCCACGGCGCGGCGCTGCCCGCGCTGGCGGCGCTGGCGCCCTACCACACGTACCTGGAGCCGCAGACGCAGCAGCGCATCGTGCGCTGCCTGCTCAAGTACGGCATGGGTGAGTAGCAGCCTGCACGCTCAACATAACCCGCTAAGATATCCTTTACCTATCTTATTTGCGCGCGAGGATGCTGGAGGGCACCCGACGTCAAGGTCATCTTGAGATGTTGTTCCTCAGTGGCCCTCGCAGACACCCTAAAATGGCCCTTATCGAGATGGCTGTAGCCCATCTGAGGTCAGAGTTTCTTGAGGTCGCTCAGTATTATTGACCACATAATATCATCCGTGTGTATTAAGGTCACTCGAGAACAGCCAAGGTCAATTCATTTCCACAACCCTTATAAATGCCTAGTCCCCGCTCAGCATACTATTTACTATCCTTCAACTTGACGCTTGACTTTGTTTCACGACACCAAGCTAATGATTTGGAGATCTTGTACAATTCCAGGGATGGACTATTCTTATTATGCCTTGGCTAAGGAGTTACCGGGATCTCTCCCGCTCCATGGCACGCACGCATTGCACGGTACTTGTAATACAAGAATTGCTTAGTTTGGGACTAAGCAAATGGTGTTGGCGCTCTTTTGGCGATATCAACGTGAAAAAGCTCTTTTAGCGATATAAACTTGGTTTCTTGTGCCGTGTCGGCGCTCAGTTCTCCGCACGCCGCAGCCGTACATCAACGCGCTGACGATATTCACGCTGGAGACGCGCGAGACGATGGTGAAGATGCTGCCCGAGGTGCTGCTGGACCTGTCCAAGATATCCGACACCAAGGCCATCGCCAGCCCCATGCTCGAGTTCCTCTCCAGTGAGTACTATGTTATATAGCACCTCACAAACTGTAACATCGAGATATGGTGAAGCTTCAGTATATCATTCTAAGCAGTGTACAGACTAATCGCCATGCTTACTCGGGCGAACGACAACCCAAATAAAAGATATCAGCCATCGAAAAGCCTCGCTCAAGTGCTATCACGTATTATTAATCATTTATTAGTCTATGATTCTGATCTCAGTCACATGATCATAGTCAGCCATATAATAAGGTAAGGTGTTGTGTGCTCGTATGCGTGCTAATGTGTGTACGTGCGCGTGCGCAGCTCTGACGCGGCTGCCGCGCGTGTTCGCGTCGTTCGTGGAGGACCAGTACATGTCGGTGTTCGCCATCCTGCTGCCCTACACCAACCCGTCGCGCTACAACCACTACGTGGTGTCGCTGGCGCACCACGTCATCGCCGCCTGGTTCCTCAAGTGCCGCCTCCCCTACCGCAGGAACTTCGTGCGCTTCATCATACACGTGAGTCGCGCGCACACCCACACACACCCACACACACCCATACACACACACGGTGGCTCGTGCCATCGCACCACATTCCGTGTCGAACCAATGGCCGAATCCGTAGCGAATGCCCACACACACACATCTCCGTCTACATATGGCCTTAGTTGCCTCAACTATGTGAGCCAGTGTAAGCGCCATCACAGTAATATACATATTAATTAGAAATCTTGCGGGCGGACCTATAAAGTGTTGCCTGGCTCCCTGCGCAGGGCCTCCACAACTACATCATCATGCCGTTCGAGGAGCAGCTGTACAAGTCCAGCCCCTTCCAGCCCGCCAACGAGGACTCCTCCAACAGGCAGCGCAGCTCCAGCTTGGTACCACACACTGATCTATTTATACTTACTTTCTACACTCATTTGTCGCACAGACCGATTCGAACCTAGTGACATACTACCACTCTGAGCCAGTGCGGATATCGTTTCTTTCCGCTTTGTAATATACCAGTAACGGTGAAGCTGGTGACTAAAATTTTAATAATTTGTTGAAATAAAAAAAAAAACAGATTTTATCGCGTGTAGATTATGATTTCACGTTCCCGACGTTTCGGCTGCTTTACAGCAACCATGGTCACGGGAGGACTGGGTTGGTTGATGTCTCTGTTGGTGGTTGGTATCTAGTATTGTTGTGTCAGTGAATTATCGGGGATGTGTCCCGCGCGCAGGGCTCGAAGGCGGTGTCGCGCGCGCCGCTGGGCGGGCGGGCGGGCGGCTCGTCGTCGGCCGCCTTCCACGTGGAGCTCACCGAGACCTGCCTCGACCTGCTGGCGCGCTACACCTCCACGCCCTGCAGCGTCAAGCCGCACAGGTCACACCATGTTTTGTAATGTGCTTGAATCAACCACAGACTGCGGAACACAACGTATACCTAAATATTATTAACCCTTTTTTATCGCTCAGCTCTGTCTGATATTTTGTTAGTATAATATGAGGCAGTGTTGCGATTCGCTGAACTCGTGTTTGTGGTCAGGAGCGACACGGCGGAGTTCCTGTTCAGCGGCGGGCAGTCGATGACGTGGCTGGTGGGGCACAAGGTCATCACCATCACCACGTCCGGCTGCCTGCAAAACTCCATCAAACACGGCCTCTGCGACAGGTAACACAAGTACTCTCACCCCGCCCTCGCGCCTCGGTTGAAGGTGTTTTGCATTAGATACCTATTAAAAAAATGAAATTTAAAGTACGGCGACTAAGTATGTGCTTTTTATAGCTTAAATGAAATGTAAAAACGAAACGAATCTATCGAAACCTTTCTTACTTGGATGTAGAAATAAAAATTGTTAATTTTTTTGCATGTCATTAATTGGTACTTACCATAAATGTATTCAAGTTTTAATCAGTTTATAGAGGAAACTGCTTTGGAGACGCCCTTTAAATTGTCTATATTATTGTGTTTCTTATACGCCTAATATGACGGCACAGTGTTGCCGTCGCTTGTAATGATGTGGTGTGTGCAGATGCGCGGTGCTGTGCAAGCAGCACGCGGAGAGCGTGGCGGCGCCGCTGCCGCCGCTGGCCCCGCCACCAGCCCCCGCCGCCCCCGCCGCCCCCGCCGCCCCCGTGCAGGTCGGTGCCACCACACGCTGTCCCCCGGACGCGTTGACATGTTGTGATGCCTTCTTACTAATGTCCATGCGCCAGGTGCAGGTGGACGACGGCTCGCGCGAGGAGCCGGCGGGCGGCGCGGCCGGCGCCCCGGCGCAGGCGCAGAACAACCCGCCCGAAGTCAAACGGTAAGTCCAGCGCCGCTCGCTGGCGTCGTCTGCAACACCAGTAGGCAGGTACATTGGCTCAGGTTACAGAGGAATGGTCAAACCGTTTGATTGTAATATTGAGGATCATATAATTTCAATGTCGAAGACAAATCGTTTAATTCATAGAGGTGTCCATGGGCAGTTACCGTTAAATTCACTTTTTTTTTAACTCTACAACCGTTCACGACTTCAACTCGGCGAATCTGCACGAAACATTTTAAAAGACAAGTGTACAATAAGTTATTTATTTTCTTGCTACAGTGTGTTGGCTATCGGAGCATACACACACACTGACATGTAAATTGACGCAAAAGAATTGAGCGATCGCATTCTAACGGCTCACTGTTCCCGGCTATCTCATTAATACAATCAAGCTAGTCGCTTTGAGGTGTTGAAGGTACGCATCGACACGACAACTTCCCGCACTGGACCGACGAAGCATCGCCTCCTCTCGAGTGGCTTCATAACTAAACATTTCCTTCCGACACAGTAGGTAGCGGGTCTGTCGTTACTAACGCTTCGCTGTTCTTAATAACCTTCTAACTATCATAAGGCTACTCAAATGATGTTTTATTTCCATTGTAGAACATATCTGTGTTGCGTGTGTATACGAGTACAAAACTTTGCCAAATCAGCCAGGCTAGACTAGTATCGCGAATCACAAAGATTTTTTTGTTGTCTAAAAGCTGACACTAGCTCAGAGGTCACATGACCGAGGCAGCTATATCTACATTCCTATGTAGTTTTCTTGATGGAATTGAAAACCGTCAGCTTTTTAAGGGAAGCCGGGGCGAGTAATGTCTGTATAGAGAGAAAGCGTCCTAAAGGGGAAATGATCATTTGAGTGGCCTCCTTGCACACGTACAAGGTGGATGGTGTTGTGTGTGCGTGTTGTCGGTACGGGTGCGGCAGGTACAGCAAGCACTCGCTGCAGCACAGCCGCTCCGCGGAGACGTCGTGCTCGTCGCTGTCCATGTCGGAGCTGCAGCCGGCCTCCAGCGCCGCCCCGTCCAGGTGCGCGCGACCAGAGCACAGCTCACAGCTTGCGTGCACTACGTTTGTTGCTCATTTTGATGTTGCATGTTTCATGAGTCGGTTTTGGTTCCATTGTACATCGGCGTGATCCATGTCGTGCTGTGTCCCAAAAGCGACTCATGTGGCGGTCGATATTTGTTGTAGTTTTAACTTATTTCTCGCTGCTTGTGAGTCATGACGCGCTGGTACTCCTTCTAATGAACACTCATTCGTTTTAGATTTCATATTAAACACCAAATTAGTTGTTCATCCACACTTTTATTTTTAAGTGCAACCAAGTAGATAGTCGATGGCTCGTTACTGTTCTAGCAGAAAGGTATAGCGCTGCAAGGAGCGCGGCACTGACGCACTGTGTCACAGTGAAGCCGCACGAGTCTCATTAAATCTTGTGTGTATTGCCGCAGACGTTGTGTTGAAGACATGTGTGTTGCAGGCAAAACTCGTCGGAGAACAACAAGACGAACGACCCGCTGGTGGAGGTGCTCAACCACTTCTCGCAGCGGTTCGAGAGGATATCCAAGGAAGTGGTCAGTTCCCGATGCTTCCCACTCGCGGCTGCTTTCCAAAACGTTTATATTGCAAATCCCTCTAGCTATCAATATGAATTAAAACCTTTCAAATAGATCTGTGTTTCAAACAAAATGTACATGGCTCGGTATATGGTTGTGCGGCAGGACTCGGAGGAGGCGAGCTGGTCGCGCGTGGGCGCGCTGGCGGCGGCGGGCGCGTGCCCGTGCTGGTGCGCCAGCTGGGCCGAGGTGCACGTGCGCTCGCCCACCGGCGACGTGTGCTGGGTCATGCGCGTGCAGAACCAGGTACCGCACCCACACACGCGCACACACCCAACCATCCAACCATCCAACCATCTCAAAATAAAGCTTCCACTAGAAAGAGCTGATAAGGCGCAGTAGTTACACTTTTCAACAAACACTGGCCGGTAGACAATTAAAAACATATAACACATGAACATAGAACACACTACTAAATAATACAGTAGTAATCACCTAACCTGGGTCACGGCGTATAGTAGACATATCTTTTAATGTTGATATCAATCACCGATCGATATCAAAATTAAAAGATACGAGTGCTTCGATTCGTTTACCCCCGGAAAGGTTACAAAAGCTATCGTCGTGCGCCACACTACATGGTTGTAACATGGTTATACATTCAGATGAACTGGGACTACCTTCTGGAGTCGCCGCTGCAAGATGTGGCGGCGCTATTGTTCCCCGGCACGCCGGCTAGCGCCGCGGGCCCAGCCGGGGCAGGCGCAGCTGGGGTAGGCACGGCTGGGGCAGACTCGGCCGGGGCGGACCCGGCTGGGGTGGACCCAGCCGCGGCGCCGGCCGAGCCCACGCCCGCTGCCGTCTACACGGCTCTTGGAGATTCGCGACAGGATATCATGGTTAGTAATATAGGCTACGCTCTTGCCTAGAAAGCACGACTGAGGCCGACGAAATACGAACAAAAAAGATAGGACGTGGCTCTTAGTAATTTCGACAAGGAATTTCTTGACATTAGTGTGGCGAGGTTTTTATAAATGTCAAAGTTGTGTCCGAGTGACCTACATGTTGACACTTCTCTTTGATGTTGTAAACCAGGCACCGGACACCGAGCCGCGGCCGCGCAGCGGCTCCGCGTCGTCACATAGCGGGCCGCACGCGCCGCACGTACCGTACGCGCCGCACGCGCAGGACCTGCACAAATCCAGGTGACAACACAATACTGTAAAAGTTTATTGATGATCTATATACTCCTGGTCTTATTATTATTACGCAAATCTATGGTACAATGTCTGAACCGAAAATAAATGATAATAATGGTGTGTGTGCACGGCAGCTCGGACTCGGTGGTGGGCGGCCGCCTGGCGCAGCGCGCCGCCGCGCAGCCGCACAGGTCAGTGCCCGGCGCCACTTCTCACACTCACGGATGAGGAAGGGGATCGTGAATAGCAGCTCATCGAGCCTGTACTTAGTATAGAGTATATGTATACTGAACTATACTGATAGTATATTGGCTCCAGTTTCGAGATTGTACTGGCAACGCGGGCACGGGATTCAGATCATAGTCCACCACAGTGACCCAGTATCCGTGCAGCCCACGTCTTTTCAGAACTGGTGTTCTCGTTGCCATGCATGTTACCTCACGATGTTTTCCTTCACTGCTAATACGAGTAATAATGGATAGAAATGAGTTTTGCACGTGAAATTGAGAAATGTTAGGCTCGTTATGAAGGCGAGGGTTGTACCTTGTGGGCTAGGAAGTGACTCGGCGTGTGTGTTCACAGCAGGCTGACGACGCAGCCGATCAACATCCCCGGCTCGCCGCAGCGGCAGAGCTCCTCCAGCACCACCGACGACGACGACATGCTGCTCATCGTGCCCGAGGTGCGCAATATACTACCACCATTACCTGTACGCCTACGTGGACAGTTACATATTGTCATTTTCCATTATTCTTTTTCTTAACTCTACAACCGGATCGGAACGCAGCCTCAACTGAGAAGATCCGGCTTGTCTATTTTTATACAATTTTTTTTATCATCACGTTTATTACAAAAAAAAAAAATAACTCCAGTGTGTTGCCATGTGCTACACTTTGCCATCTTAAAATCTTATGTATTGACGCTAGATATTTGAGCGATCAGTCCCGGGCTGCTTTGCTTGCTCATTCCGTTATTACCCTTTTGACATAGTTTTCTTTTCACGGCTGTTTTAGTGTTTAATATGATCTTTTAAAATTTGCTTATGTTGTCATTTAATAGAAAACATGGTTATTTTACCATGGTTAGGACGTCAGAAGAACCGTTTATAAAATGCTTTGCAAAGCCATTGTAAATTGATATAAACTTTCCATGAATTGTTGGGGAGGGGATGATAGTATATAAGCTTGTATATCGAGCGCGCGGTCGCGTGTGGCAGAGCAAGTCCCGGCACCCGGTGCGGCGCTCCAACTCGTCGCCGGAGATGTCGTCCTCGTGGAAGGCGGCGGCGGCGGCGCGCGACCTGCCGCGCCTGCCCGCCGCGCACGCGCCGCACGCGCCGCACGCGCCGCACGCGCCGCACGCGCCGCACCGCGCGCACTACTCGCACCCCGACGAGCTCGCCGTCGACCACACTGACATGATACTGCTGCCCAGCTGCGAGCCCACGTGAGATACATATTGTACTAGCTCGACCCGCGGCTCCGCCCGCCTCGACGTACGTCCGTTATTCCAGAGTAGTTTCTACCTCTGGACAGAATTTATAAATACATTATAAATGCAGTCCAATTCAGCGGAAAAGGGAAGATCTTCCAGCCAGGCGGATGGTAAGCCTTGCGGGGCTGGCCGCTAGGCCGCCGCCCTCGTCTGTAACACCTTCGGAGAAAAGACTTCGCTACAACAAATTCTATGCATTCGAGGATTGTTTACTGTGGTGTCCCTCCGTCCAGGAGCACGGCGTCGTCATTATCGCTGCACGCGTCGAAGAAGGCGGCGAAGAAGAGCGACATGCGCGTGTCGTGCGAGGCCATCCCCGAGGAGATGTGCGGCACGTCGCCGCTGGCCGCGCACCCCCACCCCCACCCCCACCCCCACCCCCACCTCATGACCTACAACTCCGACCCCGGTGAGTCACACGCCTACTTATTGCTCTACTCTCACCGTATGCTGAGCAGTAACACGCGAAGTGAACAACAACAATATAGTCCACATTATGACAACACACGATCCAGAAATAAGAGTAGATGTGTTTAAACAATAGTTAAGCGAATAATTAATATAATACAAGTGATCTGCAGCCCACTTCTATTTCTATAGCGATATTATAGAGAGGTGAAGTTCGTTAGTTTGTGAGTCTATAAGTTGGATGTTGGAGTAATCTCCGGAACGACTAATCCGATTCCGAAAATATTTTTTCTGATATAAAGCTATATTAGCCTTAGGGTGCGATGTTTTATCGAGGTACACCGGACGGAGCCGCGGGTAGAAGCTAGTACCTAAGTTATAATGTTTCATCCAACTCGACTCGACCCAGTCAGATGTTGGAGTAAAAAAAAATCAAGTTTAATTCATTATAAACTAGCTGTCCCGGTAAACTTCGCACCGCCTCAGATTTTTTCCCATGTTTTACTAGTTATGTTACCCGGTCTCGAGTTCCTAATGGTGTAACTAACACGACTTTGTGTTTTTTTTTTATATAGATAAAATTGACATAATTGTGTGAAAAAAATACTAGTTAAGTATATTATTAAAATAATGCTATTACGTACTCACTAATCAACTGTTGTAATAACACAATATTTGGTGGCAGATTAATAGATTCTACCTGAACACCTTCATAACTTGTTACTGCTAATTGACCCTGCACGATAACCTGCAATAAACTGTTAATTTGAGAAATCTAGCGAGTATTAACTGCAGAGGAGGGGTGATAACGCTGTACAAAAATAACATATTAAACTTAAAAAAAAATCACAATCAAAAATCACAATCACGACTTAAGTCTAAAATAGCATAACTTTTTTTGAAAAATGTAAGTATTTTTTTTATCAATATTGAAGTCGATTGTGATATATTTCAAAAAGATTCCCCATCACACATATTATATGACGCTATCATAGTTGTTGCGGTTTCTCATGAAGTTCACGCTAACAACGCGCATGACTAGGTGATCACGCTCACAGCATCCATCGCAGAATCTCTATTACAAAGCAGAAAAAGCACAATAACAATCTGAATGAGTGAGGGGCGGTAACACGGTAACGTAGAGTAAGTGTTGACTAACGGCCGCGGCATGTGGGGCTGTGTTGCGCTGCAGCGATAACAGGCGCGCTCGCGTGTGCAGGCGCGCCGCCCGCCCCCGCCCCCGCGCCCGCGCCGCCCGCCGCCGCACACCACCACCACCACCACCACCAGCTGCAGAAGGTGAGCACTTGTCTCTTCTCCGTTTTTCTTTAGCAGTGTGGGGCTGCTTTCACCACGCAAGTTCCTCAAGAAATGTCTGTCGATACTTCCAATGGTCTCTCTGGCAGCCCCTCTTTTACCTAGCTGGCTAGTTTCAATTCATTCATTTGAATCGTCAGCGTCCATGAGCTATGTCGTATTTGAGTTTGAATATGTGTAGTCGGCGGAATATAATGAATGTGTGGGTGTTGTGCAGACGGCGAGCGACGGCACGGTGCCGGAGGGGCGCGCCAGCAAGCCGCCGGCGGCGCCGCGCTCGGCGCTGGGCGCGGCCGGGGCGGGGGCGGGGGCGGGGGCGGCGGGGCGCGAGCGGGACGACCTGCCGCCGCTGGCCCGCTCCAAGCGCTCCAACACCATCTCCGTCATGAGCCCCACCAGGCGGCACAGGTACGCGGCGCGGGAGCGGGAGGGGACGTAGCCCTGTCCCGCTCGGACTAACCCGGGTTCGGTTCCGCGCAGGCCGGCGGCGCAGCTGGCGGGCGCGGGCGGCGGGGCGGGCAGCGCGGGTGCGGCGGGCGGCGCGGCGGGCGGCGGCGCGGTGGGCGGCGGCGGCGGCGGCGTCACGCCCTCCTTCGTGTTCCTGCAGCTGTACCACAACATGAGCACCTACCCCATCACGCCGCCGGTGCCAGGTACTCACACACGAACACACACACACGCACGCAGGGACACACTACATAGGGAATGGACTTCACGCTCTTCGACAAGTACGCCTGTTTGCCACATTCTTTCAGAAACTAAGACTTATACCTCCAAATTCATAGTGTTTTCATCCTCTTGCAATCTTTCGTAATGTCATTACAAGGTGTTTTTCTTTTGAAAAATGTGTTGTAGTACTGTTGGCAATTGATCATGGGCCTGTTTCACCGCCGAATGATAAAGAACAGCCTGGTACCTAGAGGTACCAGTACCAGTTTAATATTTTTTACGTACCGATTCGGTAACGTAACGTCTCCCATCCCTCTCACACCCCAGACTTTCTAAATGAGTATGACAGTGACAGCATAGATGTTCCTGCTTACCCGACTGAATCTGACAGAATTTGTACGTGCCATCTGTCAGATAAGTTCTCGACAGAATTTGTTAGCAGAATAATGGTAAAACAGGCCCAAAAACATGTATAAAATGGTGGGTAGTGTAAATAATATGTGTGCGGTGACCCGGCACCAGGCGAGAGCCCGACGCTGCTGAACCCGCTGGAGGAGCGGCCGCTGCGCGTGTCCGGCGAGCAGCACGAGCGCACCATCAAGAACCTCGACCTCGTGCCGCCTGTCGAAACATACAAGGTACACACGCACACACACACACACACTGGTCACGACGCAGCAGGTGACATAATATCAGTTGTATGAATCTTAACACAGATTCACTACTTGAAATTTTATTTCTGCTACTAAATAGCTAATTACGTGCCCAAATTATTTTAATGAAATGAATATGCTGCACAACCGTGTCCGCAGATCGGCGTACTGTACGTAGGCCCCGGTCAGCAGGACAACGAAGTGCTAATACTGAAGAACGAATATGGCAGTGTGAGGTGAGTACCGAGCAACTCTACAATGAAATGTTTGACTAATATTGATGGAACAGAGCGGAACCTCGTTTGAACGTGTTTAAACTTATTACCAATACTTTATGTTTGCTGCTCTGTGACTTCCCGCTTTCCGAATACAATGTCGAGTTCTTTAATAATCGCCGTTTCGTATATAGCTAATTCCACGACTTCAAATATAAATCATTATGCGATGTGCTTATGTGTGAATTTTGTTAGAGCAGACTTAAAACCTACCTGTCTGTTAGATAGTTGTATGTGGCATATTAAATGGCTGGCCCAGACTAATCGAATGCTATGAACGAATGTTAACTTATCGAGGACAAATAGTTCATTCGCCGGCGGTCACTGGCAACAACCACGTCTTTAACTTCGTCGCCATATTTCGGACTGATACAGACTTGAGGTTTGGTAACTGTTGTAGTCGGTTGTCGGATGGTTATGACGAAGTTGTGGTAGCTGTGTTCTGGTGGTGATGGTGGTACTGAGGCGCGGCGCTGCGCAGGTACGACGAGTTCCTGACGCAGCTGGGCACGCTGGTGGCGCTGGAGGCCGGCCACGCGGACGACCAACCGCACCTCTTCCTCAACCTGGAGAAGGACGGCAAGGACGGGCACTACACATACGTGTGGAACGACGACATCATGCAGGTACGCACGCACACTCCACCACCACCACTCTCATCACCAGCCATCTTCAGCAAAATGGGACACAAGTCTATATTGATTATCACTCGCTGCTGCACGGTGAACATGAACATCGCGAGAGATCTGCGAGTCATCGAATGCCGTGCGAATACGCTGACTTCCCGGACCCCTCTCGCATTTAACGGCAATGTACATACTGATACAATGGCAACAAATTGCCCTATTACATTGGGATAGCACACTATTGGCAGAATGTGGCTCCACTGCACTGCACCTCTACCTATCTCTTTAGGGATTACATGCCGTGATGTTGGGACATAGTAGTTCCTTCTCAAGTACGATGAAATTGTTGTGATTCTCAGCAATCTATTTTTATTTGCGTGCCTTGAGTATCCCTTGTACCTGCAACCAGAATGTACTCAATAGGGTCACGGTGCAGGCCCGGGACCACTTGGCTGAAGGCATGATAACATCGGGTTGCAGGTTCTGTTCCACGTGGCGACCGCGATGCCGTCCTCGGCGAAGGACCCCACGTGCAACGAGAAGCGCAAGTACATCGGCAACGACTACGTGTCCATCGTGTACAACGACTCCGGCGCAGACTTCAACATACACACCATCAAGGTGCGCCCGCGCACCGCATGTGCCGTGTCTTGTAGCAGGGAGACACCTCCTGTGATAGTAGTAATATACGACTATATCTTCTGTTGTCATACAATGTCTTTGAAAACACCGAGCACGCCTCAACTCGGTATTTTTCTCTTAGCCCGGTAGCCATTTCTTTTTCGTATTGGGTCTACCCTGAAATGGGTGATTACGAGTCTCATGGTAATGGAAGGGTCAGTCTATTTGTCACAGATTTTAGGCTCTAATGCCTCAGAGCTATTAGAATACCAGAGTCGCCGATCCCGTCTATATACAGCTAGTATTGTGCCTACGATTATTTGTTCTTCATACGCTGGGGAATTTATAATAAACCTCGATTGCGGCAATTTATAAAGAAATATGGTACATCGACCCAATTTATGGAAGTTTACGTTCAGTAACAGTAGCGACGAATACTCTCTATAAACTTTGGGGATTTATTTCTGTGTTACGCCTCCTGTGTGCGGTGGTGAGTGTGTGTGCGTGCGCAGGGCCAGTTCAACTTCTGCATCGTGGTGGTGGAGCCGTACGAGCACGGCATGAACCGCGTGTTCATGAAGACCAAGGACGAGCGCATCCGCACCAAGTTCCTGGCGCACCTCGACACGCACTGCGTGTCCGACCACAACGTGGCGCTGCTGGCGCGCCAGATGGCGCTGCACTGCGCGGTGAGTATGGCCGCCTCGATACGATTGCACGAATTGCACGTACGTGTACGCCGGTGTAACGCCCCCCCCCTGCCCCTGCCCCGCAGCTGGCGTCGCACATCTCGCAGTCGCTGAAGCACAACAACGCGCCGTACGCGTCCAACTCGCTGGAGCGGCTGCGCATGATCAAGCGGCTGCGCGTGCGCGCCATGGCGGAGCGCGCCGCCGCCGCCGCGCGCGCCACCGAGCCCTACGCCGGCGCCGCCGACCTGGCGCGCCGCGTCGCCATCGACGACTTCAACGACTACACCTAGCGCCGCGCCCGCCCCCCCCACCGCCGCCGCCGCCGCCCCAGCCGCCACCGCGTCCGCCGCACGTGGAGTCGGTCGACGCGTTTAGACCGAAATGACATTTTGTGCAAACGAGCACCGCGTCGTGTCGTTTGAAAGTTCCCTGTACGCCTCCAGTCGCCGGCGACGTTCCGCCGCAGACTAGGCGGCGACTCGTCGGCTGGGGTCGTTGACCCCGCGTGTGTCGCGGCGGACCGACGACGCGTAGAATCTATACCCGGTGTCTAAACGCGGCTTCAATAATGATCAGCAGATTTGTAATCATCTGTTAAAATATTTACAATATTATGTTAAGAGTTAAGGTGTAAAAGTCGAAGCTCATACGTGGTACCGGTTTGTCTCCCGCTTCGAGATCAACACAATCATAGTGAGTTCTTCCTGACTAGAGGTGAGGAAGAAATTTACAAAAGTATGTATGGGTTGTGAATAAGGAATTTCATTTGAGCTATAAAAGTTGATCAATTAACGCCGCTCCTTGTTGCGTTTGATATCGTATGCCTGAAGCACTAAAGTTGATTTTAATGTGCTTTTATTTTATGAATTGTCATTCGCGGAATCCGCAGCTCGGGCATGTTTCGTACGAAGTACTAGTTATTTTTTAAATTACTTCGTACCGCCGCTTTTGTACAAGAAAAATCACGCCGGGAGTTAATAGAATCGGCGTAGTCTCAAGAAAACAAGATTGATTTTGATACAACTTGGTACGGGAGGTCCACATCTCCGTGGCTTTGTCTTTGACTGTAAGCCCACTGCAGTTAAAGTGTTGCGGAATATGATGGGTGTTGATCGCTCGTTTATGATTCATCAGGCTTCACCACCTTCATTCAATAATCAATGTTTTATGTCGAGAAAACTAGTCAATGATTAATATCATAGTTTTTGTTGCTATTATTATCTCCGCGTTTAGACATAGGGTAGGTTCGAAGCCGTTCCCCTCCTGTGTGTAAATGTGTATACGCGGATAGAGGATCCGAGAACCAAAGCTGTCCAACTCATCACCCGGCTGCTCTGACGTCACACACCTACCGAGGACATGACACTATTGAACTCCATATGATTTTGTTAACTATGACACCGGTGGTCGGTATTACCGTCAGCGCTTTAGTTTTCGCGTCAGTTCAATATTGGTAACTATATGGCAGCGATTGTGGATTCGCGCGATTATGTTCGTGCCAGGCAGCTAGCATTGTATGCTACAAAACACTTACCTACAATGTTACGGATTTAATAAAGGTGTAATGTCTCGAGATATGGTCGAATTTCAACACAACAGACGACTAAGTAATGAAAAATAAACAAGATATGTGTGTTGTTACTTCGGCTGTTAGCTGTTTATTTTTTCGACCGTTATCTGTTTCTGGCGCCATTTTGTCGTGACGTCCAACAATTGCGTACTTCATACGTTATCGTCTTTTGACATGTTATTTTTTTTGACTGCGGCCCAGATCATATACAGTGTTTTTTTTTTAAACAGTGGGGAAATCCTCCCCCATAGGAGATACAAGGAATCGGGCTTAGGAAACACTAGGTATTTATTTCTGAAAAAAATCAAACGTAATCAATATTTTGGGTGAGCGTGAGTTAAAATAGTCATTTATTTATTGCGGGTTATTTAATTTCATGTAAGGATCATTTCATTTTGACTTATTGGAAGAAGACATCTTGGCAGAAGTTGGTCATATCAATAATACAAGATTTTTCTTCATACAATTTGTAAGTAAAATGGTTCCTACGGCAGTTTCCCCGTATCTCCTACAGATTCTTATTTCCCCATACAATGTCAGAAAACGAATCAACACACACTACCTATATACTTAGAGAAGCTTGTTCTTACATGAATGTCATGAAGCAAAGTCGCCGAGCGCGTGTGTTTGTCGCTCTGCACGGGCTGACCTCGGGAACCACCCACGGAACAGATTTCGTTCCAATTCCACTTGTGTAAAATTCCTATCAACGGTTGATACACGCGCAGCCCGCGCAGGTCGCTTGATTTCTCTGTGTTAATGTGGCTTACACACGAGTGGGTACACTATGTGATTCAAATAAGGATGGGGCCCTCAAGACGTCACTTTGTCCCGCATCCCGTTCTAACTTCATACGGAATGTAAAGGATGGCAAGACAAAATGCTATTATAACAGTCCTATTATTATTTAAAGGCATATAACATTATACTGCACACGTCAGCAAAATAGCGTAGTAATAATACTTGTGAACCGCATTACTTTAACAAAATAAAAACTTTGTGAGATGTGATAGTAGAGCATAACAATTAAATATGAAAAATAGTAATAAGATATATTATATTTAACGCTGGCGAACCTTCTATGAGTGTGCTTCGCTTCCGGGACATCGCGTCTTTACATGCTTCAACGAGAGTTTAGTACCGCCGCCGTCATGTGTTTCTCTGTGAGCACCTTTGTTAGGGCGTTTGTACACGATGACTTATCGCGAAGTTGAAGCGCGTATATCTTTGATATTGGCCAATGGGCCGCTAGCATCTCTGTTGGGGCTTTCAACTGGTCGCCAAATGGAAGTCGTGTGCGGAGGCCCTCATCGCGATCGCCGCGTCCGGCCAGTTGGAATAGGTCAGTAAGCGTTGCGCGTAAACACTCGCAACGCTATGGAAACCCATAGTATTATTATAGTAACAGTACACCACACACGCATGTCTGTTAGAAATGGACTACATAAATATGTTGCTCCGTCGCACTCCCGCCTGCCCCGCCCGCGGGGAGGCTGCACCGCCGCCGGCCCTCCCGCCGCCGTAACTAGCAAAGCATACAGTGATCCGACCTTACAAGACGCACTCGCTATATTACCTAATTTGATGTAAGTAATGAATGTACCACGAAACTATAAAATAAAACACTTTATTTATTCAATTTTAATAAATATTTGTCTAGGTTGTCTGTGGCTTAAATAGTTTATTTCTTATAAATTTAGATTTTTGAACTGAATACCTAATATAAACGTTAATATTAAGGAATTTTAGTAAGTACATGTTTTCACAAAATATGAGTTGGTGTCAGTAGTGCGCGTGCCGCGCGACCTGCGCGCGCGCTCGTCTGCGCGGCGCTAGGAGTGCGCGTGCGCGCGCGCAGGCGCGGGTTCGCTCGCGAGTCGCGGCCCGATCATAGATAATACATATAAACTGGAACTGGGCCCGACCGTCACAGCAGTGAGTCGTTAATAACAGTTGAGGCATTTCTTGTTAATATATATTTTATGTAGCAATTTATTTCGTGACAAAAGATTTTGTAATCAAATAAATGATGGCTATTTTTTCCTATGTTTCATTTTTAAAACCAAATAATTCCTACTTGCTTCTGCCATTGTTGTCTCATACAAAATGCCCTGCCGTCTCGTTCTGCTGAGTCTACGCCATCATCTTGTAGCAATGCTATGGATAGTGAGTCAGAGGAAGAGTGTCCCTGTTATCAAAGCACCCGTTGGGAAGGCCCAGCCCAGCATACACCGCTATCCTGCCAAGTCGTGGCGGCCGATGAAGTAAAGTTAGCATGGCGGCCGGCAATCTGAGTCTGACGTTCAATTGTTAAAGAATACAATTTGACGTGCACAGGTTGTGCTGGCTGGGAAGAAAACAAAATAATACGAAAAAACAACATTGTAAGACTGACGCGTCTGACACACTTTTCGCATCGTTATTCAGATTTAAAACTGGAAAATGTGGGGGAAGATCCTATGTGTATGTTTGCTAACAAGCCAAGCATTTACAGAAGACTCGATGTTAGCCCCCCTGTACGGCGTGCGGGGCCTCAACAGAGTAATGATATGTAAAGCAGGGCATGAGGAGTGCCAGGGCGCTCTCCTGAACAAAGAGTGGGTGGTGACCCGGCCCAGCTGCTTCCGCAACAAGCCGCCGGACGAGCTGCGGGTGCTCGCGCAGTGGACCGGGGAGAGGTGCCCGGACATCGTCTCTGGCTTGGAGATGTATATGAAGTCTATGGCTTTGGGTAAGCGATTCGAATCAACAAAATTAGAGAGCTGCTAAGTTACGTCGCTGCAAAGACAGTGAGAGTACCTAAATGTAATGGAACTACATTTGCAGGAGCAAGTTATTTAAGATGCAGTGGGGGGACAATAAGTGCAATTGCTCACCAACCCTGACTCATTGCTGAAGTACTTTATAGCAATATTTTTTTATCACTGAAAGATGAGTAAAATCACATAAAAATTCCCCTTGCCTGCCCAAAAATTAATAAGTACATAATTTTTCACCAGGTGTTTACTCAAATAACGCGCGTCGGGTCATGAACCGTTTAGTTCACCCTTCCATGGAGTTCGGGCTCATCAGGGTGGACAGGCCATACCACTACGTCGAGAGGTTGGCCAATGCCACCACTGTGGAGCTGATGTTCCATAAGAATGGGTGCGTCTATTAATGTCCATGATATGATAACAGATCATAAAATGGAATAGTTTCGATTTACGTTTATTATTGTCTGCCTGTCTTGAGATATCAAATCAATATTAATTATGATTTGAAAAGCAAATTAAAGTTTTAGGATAGGTGAGGTCTGCCTTTGTTCTGTGGGTCTGCCACACGACACTAGCGCAGTGCAGTGGCCTGTAGCTTGTCACGTTAATTAAATTAATATCGCCAAACAGACACATCTATATGGTGCCAAATTAATTTACATTTATTTTATTGGCGCCCCGAGTACTATACCTTGTGGGCATCACACAATGGACTGTTGAGGCTAGTAACCCAAGACAAATGAACCAAAATCAATTGCTGCAGTCAGCTTAGTGGGCTGCATTCATTATATTTGGGTGTTTTCAGCCTCTGGAAATGGATGAACACAATCATCCAAGAGCGATCAGCAACACGGCAGTTCTACCCGCCACCCACCTACAGCTACAGGTACCGGAAGAATGCCTACCCGATCAAAGTCAAGCTGAACTCCAACCCATTCTTACTGTGCTTTGTGTCAATAATTCTGCCTTTTGCTCTCTTTGCACTGCTATTTGTGTATGTGGTGTTCTACACAGGTACTCCGGATGAACCCCAGTACATGAACCATCAGTATACTAAGGATAATAGGGAGGATTAACTTAAGTTGTAATACTCATAGTTTTACTTATAACTTTGTGTTTTATTTACAAAGAGTAAATTATCTAGTTCAGCGATCTGCTCGAAATCTATTCTTATTGTTGTTAATGTATGGCTTATTCAGAGCAACTAATTTGATTTCAACCACTATAACACAAGCAGAGTGTACATCTGTGTTGGAAGCCAACAATGCATATGCCACTAAAATAGCATACAAGTGTAAGCAGTTCACACTAGCATTACATGTCAATGAGAGATAGGTATATATGCATATTGTATGTAGCATAGTTTCCTTGCATCAGGGTCACTACTTTCATGCTTAAAATCAAGTGTCTTGGGATCTGCTGGCACAAAATTAATTGATACACTTTGAATTGCATGCCATAGTGAAATACACATGTGAGTTGCTTTTGAGCGAGTAAAACTCGTATTGTAGGCTATACACAATCAATGTTCTGTACACTTAACTACTAAATCTAATACACTTATCCCTAGATATTGAATTCATCAGGCAGATAGATTGTCAACTATTTTATAAAGGGAGACATACTTAATAATTTCATGTCCCCCAGTTGCCATTTAATTGAGCTGAAACACCAAATGCACGTTATTCCTTGTTCTGATCCAATATCCGTTTCCAAACTTTGACTTTGCCTCTCAATTCGCGCAACCGCTTCATCTCCTCTTTGAAGTCCTGGTGCTCATCGCGGTACAACCCGTACTCACGCAGCTTCATCATCAGCTTTTGCGTCTCGACGTGCCGTGGATAATAATGGATGATCTCTTCGTTTGTATGCAGTGGCCTCTCAGAAAACATCTTCACCACCTTCATGGACTTAGGGTTAGTGGGCACGGCGACCTCCCCAAAGATTCTGTTAGATAGTCTCTGCATACGCCGTGCGTAATTCGTCGACGCGTTTACTAATTGCGCGTATTTTGCGTAATTTGTTGCCATTTTTTCTGCAATGTAGTTTTAGACAACATTTACCATATAGTTAATATAGTTGTAAATAAGTTTTATGGGATTATTTAGTACCTCGTTTTGCCACTATCCTTTCTTTTGTAAGATATGATATTCAATTTAATTATTTTATATCACAATTGAAGTCATATAACATAATACAACCTAAGTAATTTAGTTGTGATTATGATATAACCTCATTCGCCGACCTCAGTCCCTAACTTTTTTATTTTTGTTTATCGCATTTAGCCAGTTTCAAGTAAAGAAATAAAATCAAACTAAATAGCATAGGCATTATTGTTTTTTATATAGCATTTTGTAGTAGATTAAACAGAAAATCCAAGAATTGTAAGCTTTCTTAATACAAGTGCCATAATTCGTTGCTTACCTCGAATAGTAAATTGACTTTTTTTATGTACATACACTACTTACATTTCTGGTAATCAGCTGGTACTACTTACATTTCTAGTAATCAGCAACAACCTAACAGCTTTACTGATACTTACTACTTTACTGATAGAGCTATATTATTTATTAGCATTATCATGTGGAGCACTGAGAGGGAGTGGGAGTATACAACAATCAAGAAAATGTAACTCGACACTGGCAAAATTGGCTCCATTTTGTAGTCGATTGCTAACGAAATAAAAAAAGAAATGTCATAACAAACAATAAATCACTAAAAAGTAAAGAGAAAAAAAAACAAAAACCTAAACTATTTTCATATTTTAGCTTAGCAGTGTACTTTTACATAGATTAGTTAGTTGTACGGTACAACTACAACATAGGTACAACTTGTACCTATGTTCTTTTATTTCGTCTGTTGTACTATCTATCTATGGGTTGTACGGACAACATCGATTTTCCAATTTCCATTTCATCACTTGCAAACGTAGTGATTATATACTCTTTGTTGCAAAAATAACTCCTTGTTAGATAGGTATTCATAAACACAGATAGTATTTAATGAATAGATACGTCAACGTCTTTTATAGAATCGCTTAACTTATTTTATTTCATTTCGTAAAGAAGGAAGAAGATTTAATAACATAACTCGCCTCTTTGATTGCGAAGTGTTTTGAGCGTGATTTGTAAACAACTTGCAAATTGCCTGCCTCGTTCGGCCGACTACTCAAATGTCTCAACTCGCAGCGGATATACCCGAGTTGGTTGGAAAGCCGGTTAGCAATGCGTCATTTATAACTACTATAACTTTTAATATACTGGAAATTTGAAGTATGTACATTATAGTTCTTTTGAGCTTATTGCAATATTGTGTGTCTACTTTCACAAAGACTAAAGGGCTTACATCTAGAATTCGTTATACCAATATCTAGAATTCGTAGGTTATTTTAGGCATATATTTTTGATTTAATATTTCCAGCTAAAGATGATCAACTCTAGAACCTTCCGGTTAAAGGCTATTTTAGCAAGCATAGCACTGCTTCTTTCTGTGTACTTCCTGCTGGCCTTTAAAACAATTTACCAGAAAAACAAGAAACTTGATCACATCATGGAAATGGTAAGTACGAAATACTCATTTCTAACATAAAGATGATATATTGTTCAATGTAACAAAAGGAAACATTCTGAATATACCTACCTATTGTTATGTCTGCAAACATTGACATCTGATCTAAACTTTATGGCAGTGTTTTCGGCTATATTGGTCTCCCAAGGCAGACTACAGTTGTACACACAGGAAGTCTGCGTGAAAATTAATTTAGGAAATGTATTAGTGAGAATGTGTCTGCTTTCAGTCACTTAAATTCATATTATTTTTTTATCAGACAGTTGAGACAGAGCAAAAGATGCTAAAAGTGCACAGACTGGATCAGAACCTGGCCATGGAGCTAGTACAAGTGGACAATGGCTACTAAATAATCTTTATGGCATTTAAAGTTAATAAAAAAATATTCTGTGTAACTAGTAAATTTATATTCAGTAAGTAAAATCATACATAGTTTGTGAACAGTAAGCACTGCTTCACTTACACAAACTTCATCTAATCTTACTTACTGTATAAAATCTTAGTACCTATAAGTACTGAAACTTGATTCCTTTTATTAAGTTAATGACTTTAAACAATCTGTAAACTTACACAAAATACTCAGTTAGTGAGCAATAACCAATAATTACTAGTATTTATTTTCTTTTTGTTTATATATGTATTGTTATGTAACATGTCCATACCTAACATGATCCCATGAAACATAGTTTCTAAAGATACACACTGTTAATGAGTCTCAATATTACTACATAATATACTATTTCAAGTGATATTTACATTTAAAAACTACTCATATTTTACAAAGTCATGTGAAATCCTCCATTAAAATGAATCTCTGCATCATAATATTTAATATCAGTACTTAGTAAAAAAAAAATATATATATATAGTTATATATAGTTGGGCCATTTAAGGTGAATACAGTTAAGAAGAACAAAATTCAAGATTTTCACAAATAAAAATGTTATATTACTAGTATCTTTATGCAATATTATTTAAAACTTTGTGATATAATATTGATTTTTACATCACCTGATGCAATATTTTTAACAGTATTCACATCACATTTGAAACAAAACAATAAACAAATATTTTTTTATCACCATCAAACAGTAGTTATGGATCATTTATTTTCATGTAACAAATATTTATTATTTATAAATATATTTAAATTACCAGCACCAATAGTATTATACTAATATAGAAATCTAAATATTTTAATGATTAATATAAGAAACTAATGATTATTAAATATAGTTAAATTATGTAGTTCAGTGCTTTCATCTTTATTCTTGTGCACTAGATAGAGGAGCCTCCCTGAGCGACATCATTTAAGTTTCCACATCCTGCGCACCCTGGGCAGTTAGACAACGTTATTAATTGTCTAATTTTGCCATCAGCCCGATAATAAGCTCTTTATCCTTCTTAGCCTTTTCCAATAAAAAAGTAGGTAACACTATAATTAAATAAGGGGCAAGAACTACATGTATAATGAGATTCAGCATGTTATAAAACCTTAAAACTGATCAAGATTTCAAATTTGATCCCAGTTGATAAAATCATTTAAGTAAAATCTTCTTAATTTTATGCACTCTAGTAGGTCCATTATGACATCTCAGACTAGTTCACTGTCAGAGTTGAGATGGAATGGTTCCCAGCCTTCATCACCTTGCTATATAAAGCTTGAATGTAGCTAACCTATCGCTTATAATAGTGAAGAAGCCCATTGTCGAGGCTCCGGCAGACTGCATTATCGTCATCAGCTCGCTCCAGGATCGCGTCGGGAGAGCACAGCCACGGGTCGCGCGTGTCGCGCTGCCAGCGGTGGAGCCGCTCGCGGAGGGACGCTTCCATCTCTTCCAGCACTGGTTTTCCTAAAACATGGGGTACAATTAGTTAGAGAAAACAGCCTTGAAGAGACTTTATAAGACTGCCAGTTTACAATAAGTTTGTAATAGTTACCATGTAGGTTGTTGGTTTCGGTCAGGTCCGCGCGGATGTCATAGAACTCCCACTGTGGCCTGTAGTAGTACTGCTTGAGGGTTTTATACCATGGCAAGGAATGTTTGCTGCGTGTGCGGTTCAAAATGTCCTGCAAGATGGAGGCGATATAGAATTAATATTTTAAAATATTCTGGATAGTGTCTTACCCAGGCAATGCAAATCGTTGACGGTCAGGTTAGATGTTGACATTTACCTGAAAAGTGGGTGACACATATAGATCCTGATCGATGGGGAACGGCATCCCAAAGTTGAGGTTGTGTATCAGCTTGTAGCGACGCGTGCGGATGGCGCGCATCGGGTAGTACATGGTAATCTCGTGATGCGTTTGAGACGCGAACACAGCTTCTTGGTCTGAGTGAGGTGGCTCTGTGAACGCAAGATAGCGATGTTTTTTTTTATTTACGCTAAACAATATAAAAGTCACATAAGCCGAATAAGTAAGCATGCCAAAGCGTATCAGCGCGGCGATGCATTTCAAAAGATGTTGACGCGAAAGGTAGCAAGCAAGTGTAATTCATTTTATACCCTTTTCAAGAATCGGTAGCAAACTCTTGGGTCGATCCTTCTCCATTATGTCATTACTCTCCTCCATCTCCCAATTGATCCCAAACCAGTCCAGCACAGTAGGCGCGATGTCCAGCAGGCTGACCATGGCTCCGGAGGCATCATTTCTTCTCGCATTGGGTTTCGGAGAAGAAATGATAAGTGGCTCCCTGAGGCCGGGGTCGTAGAAGTTAGTGCGGCCGGACGGGAACGGAATACCGTTGTCCGAAGTGTATATAATAAGAGTGTCGTCGAGATGTCCAGATGCTTCCAATTCTTTTAGCACTAATGCGACACCTAGGAAAAGTAAACGTCTATTAGGGCTTTTTGTTGTTTAAAATGTAATTTTTGTTTCAAACACATCCACCTCGAAGGTTACCTTGATCAAGGCGCGATATTGTTGTATACTGCGCTGCTATATCTCGTCGCGCTGCTTCGGTGTCCTGAAATTGTATTATTTAATACACGTAGTTCAAGGCAGCGTTACTTTATATATTCAGTAATGATACGTAAGCCGAATCAAGTGAGCTCACCTGAATATTGTAAGGCAACTGCACCTCGTCCCACATGTAGTACCATGGTTTCCAGTCAGGGATGAGGCCCATGCCCTCTTCGCCGGAACCGAAGCGCTCACAGAAGGGACCGTATTTAGGCTCACTATGTCCGCAGCGGTGCGGGTCGTGGAAGCCGACGTACAGAAAGAATGGCCTACGAATCATTAGTATTATTATTTACAAGCATGCATGACAGTTATAAATTATAGAATCTTTGCTCCAGCCCAATATTATATTTTAGATTATGTGGCGTAAACATGTCATAGGAACTCATATTTAAGCCTCATTTGTACAGATGCGTCCATAAATAGATAGAATATCTTACTTTGAATCTGCGTTGGCCTTCGCTAGAAATTCTCTAGTGAGGAGTTTGATGTGTGTGATGTTGCGGCCGACCTGATTGATGTGGTTGTTCTCTTCGGTCTGTTCGTAATCGAACTGATACACTTTGGCTGGACCAACATGCTTCTTGCCTATTATACCTGTAAGTGTGCACAAATTCTACAATCTTGGAGTTCATATTATTATGATCATGATGTATGTCTAAAATATTTAGGTAGTCCTCTTACCAGTCATGACACCATGGGAACGGAGAAGATTGGGCAGACTGGTGACGTTGTCGAACGAGTTGAAGTGATGCACGCCCTGGTGAAGTCCATACATGCCATTCTGGTGGCTCGGGGTGCCGGTCAGGAGGGCCGCACGGCTGGAGCAAATTATTTCAGTATATTAGCAGCGTATAACATATTCTAAGAATGTTAAGTATATTAGGTGGTATATGGTTATCTTTACTTATGTATCTAATTATTATCAAATAATTTATTTGTGATTCGAATTACCTAGGAGAACAACTGCTGACCGAAGTAAATGCATTGTTGAAAATTAAACTCCGCTTCGCCAGCGCATCGATGTTCGGCGTTTGGCATATTTTGTTCAGATACGTACCTAGTTCAAACCCACCATCATCCGCTGTAATGAAGTACAAATATTCATGAAATATAAATGGTTGTGAGTCCATCTATATTTCATCAATAGTCTATTTTCGTCAGGCATAATGACTTCCGTGAAACGGAACGTATTTTTTATCTTTATTTTGTTTTCGTTATCGTTTTTATGACGTCTATGCGTCTATCTATCGAATTACGATTATGCTTTGTACTAGATGGAAGTTGAACTATTTATTAGTTCTAACACATTTTGTAAGGAAAAGTAAATAATATATATATTCATCAATAGATTATAAGTATATGTGTTCGGCTCGCTCAATTTCCCATTGTGTGAGAAATTAGATTGTCTTGAAGCTACCTGGCAAGAAAATCAATAGTGTACCCATATTCTTTTGGAGACAAATAGTCAAAATAGATCAAACTTACCTAACAGTATAAGAACATTGCCAGCTTTGTTAGATAACACAGTTTCAGTGATAAATAAACACAGCACAAGCACGTAAACAGCACCCGGCGCGCTCGCCATGTTGCCTGCGCGATAACAAAGTTTGATTTGACGTGTCGCGGCGACTGAAGTGTTGGCACTCGCGGCCGCTGCCCTACTTATCGACCTGGGCCGGTTGCCTCCAAAATTCAAATTAAGTACTGTAATTCATTAAAATTGGGTCTCATTCTAAACTTTCACAATGACCGGTCGAAAGGCTGTTTTGTATCTTTTCGACGTTGACGGGACTCTGACAAAACCGCGCCAGGTTATCACGGACGATCTGAAAAAGTTCTTATTGGAGAAGGTGAAGCCTAAGGTGAGCATCGGACTTGTCAGCGGCTCGGACTATGACAAGATCGCGGAGCAAATGAACGGCGAAGCTGTGACAGGCGAGTTCGACTACGTGTTCTGCGAAAATGGAGTGATGCAATACAGGGGCGGCGAGCTGATGAGCTCCCAGAGCATAGTCACCCACATGGGGGAGCAGGCACTGCAGAGAGTCATCAATTTCGCTCTGGGCTACATGGCTAGGCTGGAGCTACCTGCTAAGAGAGGCAACTTCGTCGAGTTCAGAATGAGCATGATCAACTTGTGCCCGGTAGGGAGGTCATGTAGTCAAGCCGAGAGAGATGAGTTCTCAAAGTATGATTCTGTGCATAAGATAAGGCAGAAGTTTGTGGAAGCCCTACAGACTGAGTTTAATGGTAGTGGCTTGACTTTTGCACTCGGAGGTCAGATCAGTGTAGATGTGTTTCCCACTGGATGGGACAAAACATTCTGTCTGAACCACATAGCCGGTGAGAAGTTTGAAGAAATCCACTTTTTTGGAGACAAGACTGACGTTGGCGGCAATGATTATGAGATCTACAATGACTCACGAACTATTGGCCACAGAGTCACATCACCTGACAATACCAAAGAACAGCTTAAGAAGTGCCTCGATATTGCCTAGTGTATATTTGTAAATGAATTTATTATTATGCTTAAATATCAAGAATTATTAATATTTAATTATTTTATTTGTTTCCATGTGTTCAATGAATGCATATCTTTTGAGTGCCTATACATATACTTGTAAAAGATAAGCTTGTTAAATATTGATAATTTGTTACAATGATATTCTAGTTTTTATCTCAAACCATTGTGTAAACATTCTCTAAACCACAATGTGCCTCAGAGTGTAAATTGAAAGTCATTCCTATTCATATAAACAAAATTCATTATTAATGATTTATTTAAAACAAAAACAATATGATAGAAAAATATGATTTGAGCTTAAAATATATAAAAAAATCTTAGGAGCAGTCCCACTCCATAATCATATTTATGCTTATAAAACAGTTGGCTGCACTAGGTCAGTGGCCCTCATACACTGGTTTCCTCTTCTCCATGAAGGATATCATGCCCTCCTGCCTGTCTTTAGTGGGGATGTTGATCTCATAGCATTTCTGCTCCACTTCATAGCCATCAGAGATGGTGAGCTGCATGCCCTCATTGATGGCCTGCTTGGCGCAGCGGAGTGCAATGGGTGCGTTTGGTATGATCTCTCTAGCCAGATTGAGAGCTCGGTCAAGGGCTGCATTGTTTGTGCTGTTTTGTGGGATGGCATGGTTTACAATGCCTGAAATATAAGAAAAACAATAGATTAACAATTAATTAGCAATTAGGGTCAACTATATTATACATTTTATTAACACTTTTTCATATGTCAGTATATAATTAATTCTACTTTGTACCCTAGGCTTGAACTATTGATTTGCATAATATTTGAACTGACCTATTTCCTTAGCTTCCTTTCCACTCACAATTCTAGATGTATATATCAGCTCTTTAGCAATGTTCAGATTAATAGCTCTAGGCAGCCTCTGAGTACCACCAGCACCAGGGATCAGTCCTCTGCCAGTCTCTACCAGCCCTAGTTTGGCTGTCTCGGCTGCTATCCTGATGTCACAGGCCAGAGCCAACTCTAGCCCACCACCAAGTGCCACACCTTCAATAGCTGCTATTGTGGGCATTGGCAGATTTTCAATTTCAATTAAGGTACCCCTCAGTCCTCGCACAAACTTGGCAACTTCATCATCTGCCATTTTAACACGCTCCTTTAAGTTTGCACCTAGAAATTAAAAAATTACCCATGTTATAAGTGGGGTATAAAAATGTAGGTAGGTTAGTTAATGTCCTTTTCAAGAACTTACCAGCACAAAATATCCCAGGTACCATGCTGTGTAGTATAACTACAGACAGCTTTGTGTCCTCTCTGATTAGCCGGTTCACCTCCCTCATCGCCTCTATCAGCTCGAATCCGAGAGCATTTCTAGCCTTGGGGCTATTCAGACCATACAGTGCAATGCCTTGATCCACTCCTGTAAGCTTTTGGTACACCACAGGACCAATATTATCAGTTTGTTGCTGTACCTGGGTGGCTAAGAAACGCTTCCACCCACGATTTATAACATAACTTAATTTATACAACCTTGGAGTCAACATTTTAGTTTATATCTTGTATTATTTTAATAATAAGTAATTACTCCAACGTTCACGTCCGCGTCTATGATCACTAGTTATCACATTACATATATATATAAGTAGTAAATCCTTTTTTGTGTGTTTGGTTCTTCAGTCTTATCGCGGGAGGCAGGAGATAAGTGCTGAAGGCCAAGGTTAGAACCAAAGAAAGAACAATGCCCAATCCTGATACGATGACCTGTCAGTAATTTTTTTCGGTCGTGTGTTCAATTCGTTAGTATTGCATTACGACTTTCAATGTCTCCTATAAACAATATTTTTATAGAAGTCCGATTATTTAAAAAAAAAAACAAACCGAGTTTCCTTTTCGAATATATTTGACAGCTGTAAGAAAAGTGCCACGCTCCATTTCACGCATTAGTATCGATTAATTCTCATTTTTAAACGACTTAAGAAAAGAGGATCTCTATTTTTTTTAACATCAGAGAGCACGTTTCACATCTTCCAAGCTTATCTAATTTCATTCGATAATTAGGATAGCAAAGTGTGGAATCTGTCGAGGTTATTTATACTTTTATTTGACACTGGCAAAATACCCTAGATGGTGACGCCTTATTTTTTAAGAACAATACGTAACAAACAATACGACCAGTGTTGCCAGAAGGTTACTTAGGTAACCTTTTAGTTGATTTTTGACTCCTTCAGGTTACTTCTAGGTTACACGACACAAAAGGTTACATTTAGGTGATTTTTTGGAATTTGCTTGCGGAATGATTTTTTAATCCCTCCAGTGGCTTGTATTATTATGTATTCTGTACATACTAGATACTGTAATAATAATAAGTACATACTAACGAATAACTACGCTAGTAAGTAATAAGTTTAGTCGCTGCCCTTCGCCTGCCTGGATCACCTGCTGTTGTGTTGTGTATGGTAGAAAGTCCACGAAAGCGAGGAGATCGGTATACCTACCTACTTTGCAGACTAATTACGAAAGGCTTAACTGAAATAAATTTGACTTAGTTGGTTTGGGTTCCCACAATAACACTGGCTAACCACAGTAAGTAGGTATGTTCATGTGTGTGTGCTGTGTGTGTGTGTGTGTGTGTGTAATTGCAGATGTTCAGAAGTAGATTTTGTAAATATTAAAATACAACTTTATTTATGTTATGGAAGAAACTTTTACATTACCCATAATTCTGTAAGTTTTTTTTTTGCTTGGTCATCTAAAATGTAAAAGGTTACTTTTCCTACAAAAAGGTTACTTTTTGTACATTTTAGGTAACTTTTGCCAAGACCTCGCTGGCAACACTGAATACGACAGACGTAACCTAAGAAAAATAAATAACCATATTTATTTATGTAGTACATATTTATGTAGTAAATTAGTGCTTACTTATTCTTGTTTTGAAATGTCTCCAGAGCCGTACATATGTGAACTAGACCCCGACACATGCAAAACCCTTACGATATATCTATTCAAAAATGTTTCAAATGTGGAGGCTATACGGTCTAATATTATAAAAGGCGAATGGAACTGTGCAGTCATTAAGCCAACTTTAATATTACACCCTTTCCAAGTGGCTGTGGCCGCAAATAGGGCGGTAGTAGCGGAAAAACTGAACACGATGGTGACTAGGACAGTATTTGCAGAGATTTTGTACAACCTGTCACTTACCAAGAATATTTCACAGAGTTTGAACAAGTTTGGCATAGAAAAGGACCAAAATTTATTAGTTTGCTTCCTCTCAACTCCAGGGAAAGATACAAATAAGGAAATTGTGTCACAAATACAGGGTGAGCAGTGTTCTATCAGTGAACTCAGCAACTTTACAAACATTAAGGAAGTGAAGAGTGTGTATAAGATAAGTAATTTTAAAAATGAAGATAGATTGCTTGATGTCATTGTGAGCAGGATGGTTAGCAAGAACTTTGTTTCACATTAAAGATTTAAGTAATATGAAATCAAGTTTATTTTCTGGTTTTTTTGTCGGGAAGCAATATTCTGTTCTAGGAGTCATTAGAATAGGAATTCATGACAAAATAAAAAGGTAATATTTTTTAATCATGTTTTATTTTAACAACAACAATTATTATGTAAAATGTACATTAAACTACACAGGTAATACATAAAAGCAAAATATCAATTTATAGATGAAATGCATTAGTTTCATTATAAAACAACCAATTGGCAACCATCTGTTTGTTCATAATTACTGTTGCTGGGGTTCATCACAACTGGCGACTACGCCTTACAACTAGTTACATTCTGTATGGCAACAAATTTCATTTGAGAGTTGTAGAGTATGCTTCCAATGTTATCTGGTATTTGTTCAAATCAATATAATAATCACACATTACAAACTATTAATAATTACAATTAAATGCTCATTGCATCACTTGATGCTACAGCTACCATATTCCCTTATCGCATGGCAGATTATCAAATAAAAATTGAATTCAAGACATGCACATAATCTGCTATAAGTAATAATCTTAATTAAACATACACAAAATCATCATATTACATAGGTATTGAACAAAATCTTATTTTATTTAAAAAATGGCAGCTATTAATAATATTAAGTCTTAGGAACTTTTCGACACTAATCACGACAGCAATTCGTTCGGAACAAAACATGTTTAACAAGTATTTATATGTATATATTTAATGATTTCTTGGCGTAATTCGGGAAAAAATAAGATAAAAATTACGTGTACGACAGCCTTCATACGTAATAACACGTATAATCTTGCAATAGATGAGCTATAGCAAAAATCGTGCAATATTTGCTCTTAAATCGCAAATTCGTTGTAAGGAGCAGATTTTATTGAATTCATTAATTATTAAGAATTTGCGGTTTAAGTAATCGGTGTATGAATTAGTCGATGGCGTATATAGTGTGTATATGTAATAACTAATATATAATTTGTATGACAACAATGTGATGTAGCACCTGGTGAACACTTCGTAGATGCCGTGGCGCGCGCGCAGTGCACGCGACTATTGTAAGTATTCCGGCGGGACAGTGGGAACACTGGTGGACCGACGCGGGCCGGCTGCCGCGAACACAACATGGGGCAGTTGAATACACTATCATAATTTCTGTTTCTGTTTAGTTATTACAATAGTCATAAGTAAGTAAAATTCATAGTCATTTAATATTATTATAAAAAAATGCCAATAATAGAATAGAAATCGAATAGCGAGAAAAGTACCGCAAATTAAAGGTACAGAGTAAATTCTAAATTTTTTTACTAATAATAATTTTTGAAATTGATCCCGCATAGCAAACGTAGTAACAAAGAGGTCTAGCGTCCCTCCCCCCCACACCCCCCGCGCGCCTCCAGCGATAGCGCAACAGAAATCGACGCCCCGAAACAAACGCCTACACTACAAGAATAACTATTAAATATTGCATTAGTGGTACATTAAGTATCGTTAAACCTAGTGCCTTATATAATATTTACAAAATAAAAGCGTTACATTTTGTGAATAATTTAATTAAATACTTAATAATATAGTTGTATAGTATTTGGCTAGGTGGTCAACGACGCGACGCACGCGTCGTGTCGCGCTTTCCTCTGTATGTTGCACAAATATTGCTCAACAGCGTACAGATATAACTTTCGATCAATATAATTGTCATGTCTGTGGGACAAAGCAAAGACCCTATACATATAATGAGACTAATTGGGTCGTGTCTGTACATTGATTATATAAAAAAAACACGTAAGGGACATTCTTTTTGAAGCACAGTCCGCCACATCCGATTTTTTTTGGTTTGTTCGCGTATGACATGAAATTTACCGGAAAGATTTAAATATAAATTAGCATGGTGATAGCTTATAATAAAAGCAAAGAGAGGGATCCCCAGGGCTGGCGCCGGGATAGACAAAAAAACTAAAGTACATTTTTATTTTTACATTTTTTGGTAACTCAATTTCTCAGAATACAGTAGAAACCGTTCATAAAATGTTACTCACTAAAATAGCACTACTTACCATTTTCTTAGGTCGAAACTTACATAGCAAAATTAACTATATCCGTATCTATACCTACCATAGAGATGTTTACAATAAATGGTCCCACAGACATGCGCCCGCGCCGTGACGCACTTACACGTTGGTCACGTGTTTTCATGTCACAGGTGAATAGTATAATACGCAAATTTACATAACACCTAGTCGTTTTTGTACTCGGCTTTAGTTTAGTCAATATAATAGGGATACATATTAATCAATTACGTCATTGTTTATGAATAATCAAATATAGCATTGTGAATATGTAAGGCACGTATTTTACCGAATACTTTATATTTAAAACATCAGTTATATTGGTTTTAGTGCTATTGCAGCGCTACATGCGGACAAAATAGGAATGACAGCACTTTAAAACGGCGGCGTCGATCAAGCGCATCGAAGAATGCAAAGCGCTATTACAAAACAGGTTAAGTTTTGTTTGAGTCTTTTACATAACTCCTAGACGTTATGTAAAACTGCGTATTTATAGAATACAGCTGCGACAACAACACTATGGAGAATATTAGGGCGATGATGAATAAGCTTCTGACATTGAAATAAAACTATTTTTAAGGATTTTGTCGCGTTTATTTTTCGTTTTTACGTTAAATAAACGCGATAAAATCGCTCGCTCAGACCTGTTAGTTTTACACGGCGACAATACGAGGGTTAATTAAAATGTCACGGTGTAACATACACACATGCGAACAAGTTAACTTTCGAGTTGCGCGCACCGTGTCGCGCGAGCGCATGATGAGTGTGAGCTCAACACGTCCGCCAACACCGGCCTGTGCGCAGCGCGATCACTGCGTTGCGCAGCGCTACGCATACAAGTAACAATAAATTAACATTACATTACAATATCGGTATAATGTAGCACCAAATATTCTTTATAATAGGCGCTCGCGTCCAAACAGTATATTACATAAAATACTAATAGGGCATCTTTATAATCATCAATAGAAAATAATGCATTTCAAAATATATTCAATCAGACTAAATTTATTTAAAAAATGTATTAGACATATATATTTTTTTAAACAAATATCATAATTTGATAACCTTTCGTCAGTTTATTTGATAGCGGACCGGAGATCATCGTGCAGCATGCGCGTGGACTCGAGCGCCAATAAATCTAATTTACTCGTATTGTGATAAATGCGAACTATTGTTCATATTACATCGGTGAGACGCCGACACGAGCCGCACAGCCGAGTAGGTACACTAGTGGCTTTGATCTATGTAATCAGGATATATATCCATCACGTTACGCCGCCCCGTCGACCGACTGTAGTGGACGCGTGCGCGCGAGTCCGCCGGACCGAGGGTGATGGAGGTCATGTCTGCTACAGAGAGCTAATTGAATCATATGATCAGTTCGGCTGGGCTCGGTGTATGCAAGTACATACCAGTGCGAGCCGCAGCTACCCGTGTCGGCGTGCGGCGCGTTCAGTGGTGCTTGTGCAGCGGCAGCGGCAGCGCCAGGCTGTACAGCGAGGGTCACCGGCGCGCCTCCGACACGTACACCGACACCGTCGAGTCCTTGGAGCCCACGCCCATCGCGCACCTGGCCCGCGACATGACGCAACATATGTATTACCATCTCGGTTAAGCTTATAGCGCTTATAGACGCGCAAAGGAACTGTTCTAGCGCAGTCGACAACAGTTTCACTGTCGCAACATAAAACGTTAAACGCGTGTTGAAAAAAATCTTACCTCAAACCGTGATAACTCACTGCTCGTAAGTAAATTGAAATGAAGGTAGCCACAGTATGTGTACATGGAGCTAACTAGTGCGGTGGGTGGGTGTACCTGAGCGGGTGGAAGGTGAGGCAGGAGACGGGCCCGATGCGCGCCGCCATGAACCCCTCGTGGAACTTGATGGTCTGCAGCGGCGCGCCCTTCAGGTCGTACACGCTGATGCTCTGGTTCACGGAGCCGCTGCAACACGCACGTCGTTAGCCTTCAGGCGTCGATCAGTGGAAACATGCGATATTCTCAGTGGAACCGATGCTTCTCGCCCCTAGCTTAGTAATACCATTTTAAATTATATACGGGACTAAGCGACGCTTGTATTATGTGTACCGTACAATCAATGAAGGGTGAACAGAGTATATAATGACACAAATAGATATTAAACACCTCGGGTACAAAGATCGTGATCATCGCACAAAGATTGCCCCGATGGAGATCGTATAGAAAGAAGTCAGTTTGTCAAATGATTTTTTTTCAATCGTCGAAAGAAAAAGAGGACTTTCTGAATCCTATATTTGTGATTTTTTATGAATATGTGGTGTAATAGGTAGGTATATAGCGGGCACGTGTGGGCACGTGTGGGACGCACCAGGCGAGCAGGTCGCAGAGCGGGTGCACGTCGAGCGCGGCGAGCGGCGCGGGCGCGCGCAGCGTCCCCAGCACCGCCAGCAGCGCCAGCTTGCGCGTGTCGTAGATGCGCACCTCGCCGTCCATGCTGCGGGCACACAACCCGGTCAGCCACTGGGACCCGGCTCGCTTCACAACACTCAAAAGCAGCACTAATTTACTTCATCAAATTTGCTCCTTAAGCACAGGTCACACCACCAGCTGAGCTAGTAGCCTGGCGCGCTAACGGTCATGGGAGCTAAATATATTTTATTCATATCAAAAACTTAAGTAGTTACACGCAAATCGCGGAGCGGAGACTAAAGGGCGACAGAGTTAATATAGATCGGCGGGGAGGTGGGGCCTTATCTCTGTAGCGTGCGGTGTGAAGGGGCGCTACGAGCGAGGCACTGACCAGCCGGTGATCATGGTGCAGAGGTCGGGGCGGTGCGCGGCGGCCAGCACGGGCGCGGCGTGGTGCTGCAGCGCGTACAGCGGCCGGCGCGCGCAGCGCTCGTCCCACGCGCGCAGCGACCCGTCGCCGAACCCGCACAGCAGCAGCGCGCCGCCGCCCGACCCGCCGCCGCGCCACAGCGACGTCACCGCAGACTCGCACTCTGACGAACACAACAAGATTTCACTCACCGACGTTTCGATCCGATGTGTCGGTTCCATTCTGAGACTAGTCTCGAACGATCACTCGGACACATTCGGTCGGATCTGATTATTCATGGGACAATGTATAAGCTTCTACCATAAACTAACATCTAGAAAAAAGGGATACCATAGACTACCGCAAAAAATTTAAGTCGTCAAAACCTCAGTAAATTTCAGATCAATCAAACCACAGCATTGTAAATGTGTTGCATGCGGTGAGAGTGTAGTTAGTTACCGGTGGGTATGTCGTCGCGCAGCATCTCGGTGTCGGCGTCCCACAGGCGCACGGCGGCGGCGCGGCCGGCCAGCGCCAGCGTGCGGCGGCGCGCGCACCAGCGCAGCAGCGCGCCCGGCGGCTGCGGCGAGTACGCGCCCGCCCCGCCCGCGCCGCCCGCCCCGCTCACCACTGCGCGCACCGGACACCGCGCCATCAAACACAGTACCCCAGCGACACACGCCCGCCACACGCTGACCTCGTTTACGCGAAATCTTAGCGTTCGAGTCCCGGCCACACAGTCGTTAGGCGCACCGGCCCATATTAGATATTTAAAAGCGTATTGTAAATAAAAAAGTTCATAGCGCACAAAATGTAAAGCCATAATATGACAGAAAAAATCTAGTTAGATTAACTAAAGACCACCATGATAACTATTTCACGTTTAACGAGACCAAATTAATTTGTATGTTATGTTCAAACAATAACAGTTCAAATTAATATAAGACACAAATGAGGTGTTAAACGCTGATATGAGCTCCCAATCCGAGTGTTAGAACCATAGACATAATATTGTTGGAGCATAGAATAAACAAGCGAGCAGATGTGCCACGCACCAAAGGGTTAACCCATTTTCCCGAACCATTTGTACTCAATGAACGTACCGTACCGGGACAGGTGCATAGCAAGTGTCACATCTGCTCACCATAAGTTGCACCAAACTGACGTTCCTGTTACTTTCGTAACTCCTACTAAGGGCTGTTTTTTTTAGTTATGCATTAGTACTCCTGGAAGCTGCGTACATTTATAAATAAGTTTGGCAATCATTCTTTGCTGCAACACGTTGTATGTTATCAATGCAAAAACGATTCGATTCCATGTTAGAGAACAGACTTTTAAACGTGTTTGTAATGTGAATGTTTCGTCAGTACAAGCTGCCGGTTATGGTTGGAGGTTAAATAGCTGTGATGATATGTGGGTATGAGTGGTTGGTGCGTGGGGGGGGGGGGTGTACTCACGGTTGGCGTCGGCCTGCTTGTGCTTAGTGCTGGCCTGCTTGTCCTCGGCGGAGGAGAACTGGTCGGACACCAGCTGCGCGAGACCTGCGCGCGCCGGGACACACCGGGACACCGTGACCAACATGTACGTGACTTGACAATTGCAACTGAACTACAACTATTTTTGGTACTTGCGCAGTTTCGTAATTAATTTTTCAGCTTCCGAAAGCCGTACATGCGAATTAAAGCATCTCATACAACGCGGCAACGTGGCGCCACTGATAAATATCGCCAGCCCAGGTCCCAAACTAAACAATGCATGTCTTATGAACACCGTACAACGGAGTGGGGCGCCCCCAGTAACACCCGGACATGAAACGCGACATCGTTTCGAAATTCGTAAAAATGCCGATCAAATCACAAATATAAAAACAGCTATTTACAATTACAGTCAAGTACTGCGCACGATGTAAGTAGACCAATTAAAGTTAATCCAATAACAATTGCCAATCATCGGGTTCGTTGTTAGAATTTTGAATTTGAATGATAGCCATGTTAGTGACGATGCAAATGAAACTGTTCTCGGAACAATGTTAAATGTTAGTCAAACAAAACACAGAGTTACACAATGCACGGAAACACAGACGACACACGTTTGATTGAAGCAATATTTATTGCCCAAAAACTTGATTAATTTACTTCCATTTCTACCTATAAGTTACAAAGAACGCGGAACGCTCTCCTTTGTGTAGCAATAGTAATGTTGATATTTATAAATTACGGCGACATTTTTATGTCACTGACATAAAACCGATCGGCCCCCTGATTACGTATCTGTCCAAGCTTAGCGATAGGAAAACCAACAGCAATAATCGCACAATACTTGCTTTCAAATCGCAGATTTGCACAACGTCGCAGCCCTGCGTGATACAAATTAGCGATTCGGAAGAAGCTATTACGCAATTATTGCAATCGGTAGGCTAGGCCCGCCACACACTCCCACCACTGCTACTCCTGTAAGCCAGGATCTACAGTGGTGTCCAATGAAGACACCGAGGTTTGACCCTCGGCGAGTCCCGGGATAAAGTTAATTGTCTTGGAACCCGCACGAAATTAATCGAAAGATAAATAGGAGGAGTTGGAAGAAAATTATCCACTTCCCTCCATTGCAAAGCGGGAGACAGAAAGATCTGGTAGACAAATGTCCACAGAAGGCTATTCAATCGGTAGGCTATTGAAAATTACGTAATCAGGGGGCGGATGTGATATAAATCATGTATTGCATATTGATGAGATACGAGGACACGACCACCACCAACCAACAGCGATATCCGAGTGTTTGGGCTAAAGGACCCTGCGACCGGCACAATTCGACTCACGATCGGTACCACTACCACTACCCCTACCGATTTGGCTATGGAATGACTAGCCAGCATGCCTATTGATCGGGAGCCTGCCGATTGTGGGTGAAAGTGCTGTTAGTAGAGACGGTTACTTGTTGTTAGTGTGTGTGTGTGTACGTACTGTAGACGGCCTGGCCGGGCGGCGGGCGGTAGTCGGCGGCGGGCCGCACGTCCAGCGCGCGCCACGCCGCCACCAGCGCCGGCTCCGCGCTGCTGCCCGCCGGCCTGCCGGACCACACGCTGCCTTATACTAACACTTTTATACACACTGTGAAGATTCGTAACGAAAACTGATTCCATGGACTCAACTCATTATATTGGAGCCCCAGAGTTGCAATTTTCCGTCGATCCTTACAGGAATTTTGGAGCGATCGCGCTCGTCACTCGCACGAGTCTGGTATAGCGCGCAACTTTGTTGTGAACGCATGCTTTACAATATTTTGCGCGCTCAAAAATTATAACATATATCTATAATGTGATTATAGTCATAGTGTAATGTTAAGCCAAAGTTTTCGTTAGTCTCTCATGACGGATGGATGCGACAGGGCGCAGGTGGTGCGTACCTGTATATGGCGAGGTTGCCGGTGTGCTCGTGCCTGTACCTGTATATGGCGAGGTTGCCGGTGTGCTCGTGCCTGTACCTGTATATGGCGAGGTTGCCGGTGTGCTCGTGCCTGTACCTGTATATGGCGAGGTTGCCGGTGTGCTCGTGCCTGTACCGGTATATGGCGAGGTTGCCGGTGTGCTCGTGCCTGTACCTGTATATGGCGAGGTTGCCGGTGTGCTCGTGCCTGTACCTGTATATGGCGAGGTTGCCGGTGTGCTCGTGCCTGTACCTGTATATGGCGAGGTTGCCGGTGTGCTCGTGCCTGTACCTGTATATGGCGAGGTTGCCGGTGTGCTCGTGCCTGTACCTGTATATGGCGAGGTTGCCGGTGTGCGAGGCGACGGCCAGCAGCGCGTGGTCGTGCGCGTTGAGGTACTCCAGCGCCGTGATGCGGCCCCACGCCTTCTGCCAGCTGCCCATGCACAGCTTCGCCGCCGTGCCCCAGTCGAAGATGCTAGCACCCAACACATGCCCCGTTCACTTTACTAAGTAATATCATGTGCCTAGTTTGGTTCCGTGCATCACTAATAATACTATACTATCGCCAGACCAACACACCAACTATACGGTCCCACACTAAGCAACGCTTGTATTATGGGCACCGTAATGTGGACTAGGGGCGAATCTAGTATATAATACTTATATAGGTATTAAACATCCATGACTCGAGTACAGACATTCGTGCTCATCACACAAAATTTTAGACCCTACTACGATTTCAACCTGGGCAGGATCACACAAACTGAGCTAATCAGGTCGTCAACAATAATGTTTGTTTTATGTCTTATTTTGAGATTCTCATAGTCCTTTGTTAAAAACTTAACAAAATGTATGATTCGTTTCTATAATTAAAACAGTTTTGGTCGGTTTGTATCTTGATTTGATTATGAATGTATTTTTTCATGCAAAAATACTTTTTTTCTAGAATATATTCAATAAATTTACAATGGCTTTACACAGTAAATAAAATAACTATGTAAACGATGGTTCACCCGAAGTTGTCCTTGGAGGCGACGGCGGCGTGCTGCTCGTAGGGGTGGAAGCGCACGACGGTGGGCGGCAGCGGGCAGCGGTAGTGGAAGGCCTGCGTCTCCAGCCGCGCCACGCGCGCGTCGCGCAGCCCTGCGCCGACTGTACTGTTCACTGACCCGTACTCAACTGGGATGTAGGACCTTAGCTCCGATCCAACTCGCAATGGAAGGCGATGGGTTCATGTTGGTGTGTCACCAAAATATTATATCGGCAAAATGTGGGTGTATTGCAGTGCAACTCTATAGGATTAGCACGCAGCTCGAGACAAACCTATGTTACGGATTATGTCGCATCAAGTCACTCTCTCCTTTCCGCAATTCATACGAGGGAGAGACACAAAATCGATTTATTTTACGATTTGTCTTGTTTGTGGCGTCATGAGCTCAGAATTATGACATTTTAAGTGAAATATAAGCGTGTGTGTGTGGCGGCGCGTACGCACCGGCAGCCTCCCGGCGCAGGCTGGCGTTGCGCGCGCGGCGCCAGGCGCGCTGGTGCGCCGGCCGCGCCTCGCAGTCCGCGCCCCCGCCCTCGCCCAGCGCCCCGCCCCCGCCCCCGCCCCCGCCCTCCGGCGCCGAGAACTGCGCCGCCGCCCACTCCACGAACTGCGTGCTCACTATCGGCTTCTTCAGCGGCTGACCTGCATCGGTAGACGCATATGCCGCATTATAAACATGCCGACTCCTAACATCGAATAACTATCGGGTACTTATCACTTAAAGAAAATAATAATTGAAGTGGACCAAAAACGTAGCGCTATGACACACCCACCTGTTTGCGAATCCTGGTCGACCAGACCATACATCGGGCGACCTTCATTGTTCTCGTCTTTACTATTTAAAACTATAAAACGAGTCGAACACAATCCCATAACAATCTTATGCCCCGAGAAAAAACATCTTGGTTTACGCCATCCAATGGCTTGGACGAGGCGGCCGACACTATTGTGATGCAAACGACGGTATTTAGCCAATAAAGATTGCTCGAGGCCTGGAAACATGCCTCGTGCGCCAGTCTCACTTTTGGTCCAAGCAATTAAATCGACACGAGCAGTCGAGCAGACAGCCAAGTAAAAGACCTCCTGCGAAGCATGAATTAACTGAGCAGGGCACAGCATCCGAGACAGGTGAAGCTACTAACGGTACTCACTAGAATTAGATGAGGTAGAGTCTCGTTCCTTCTCCCTGTCGCGCGCGCCGGGCGCCAGGTCGCGGTCGCGCTCGCGCTCGCGGCTCGCCACCGAGTCCTCCGAGATGGTGTGCGGCAGGCCCGACTTGCCGCGCCGCCCTGCGCGCCGGACAATCACATCATCAACACGTACAACATAGTCCGGCCCCAACACCACCGACTGCTGTTCAATACGCTGGAATGGGCACTATTCCTAACTTGCAAAACTAGCTAGCCACCCCACGAATTAAATTTACTTACTGTGTCAACCAATCGTACTTATATCTATGTGTTAATTAATTACCTGGACTCTCATTACTGCTACTAGTGATCATTAGCGCCAAAATGACGACCAAAGTGGAATCAGAATCGGAATATATTTTATTCATGTAAACCATTTAGTGCAGTACTTTTGAATCGTAAATTGTTAAAAAATACTAAGCTACAACTTTACCACCCGTTCGGAATGCCGTTCCTATGGAGAAGCACGGGCAAGAAACTCCATGGTTGCTCTTTTTAAAAAGATCTTTTACATTTATGAGCAGTACATTGCTATGGGTATGTGACAAAGGTGTAGGAACGGTTAATTAGGCTAGTTGAGTAGTTGGTCAAAAAAGTATTAGATAATGGCAATGATTCGCCTTCCTATTCAATTGGGACCAACACGGCACCCATATTTTGCATATAGCATTTTGGTAACTGCTTACCTCTTCGCGTAATACAGACGTGTATTATAAACGCGATCAAAAATGGGGTCGTCAATCGTTTAAAGCCAGTCCAGCGTATTAAATAGATGTCGGGCCGGTGCTGAGAATTATGTGTTAGCAATTTGACGACAAAATTAGAGCATTTATTAGTGGTCCTGCTTTCTGCGCCGAGGGTCCCGGGTTCGAATCCTGGTAGGGACAAGCTTTGTGTGATGAGCGTGAATGTTTATATACGAGTCATGGATGTTTAATATGTATATAAGTATTATATAGTGAGTTCGTCCTCAGTCCATTGCACGGTACTCATAATACCGTACAGTCGGTGTGTTCGTGTGGCGGTGTTGTGAAGGTGTCGCGTGTTACCGGCGGGCAGCGTGCGCGCGTGGTGCGCGTGGGGCGCGGCGGGCGCGGGCCGCGTGTTGGGCGAGGGCGGCAGCGACGCGGAGCCGCGGCTCAGCTCCAGCTCGCGCCCCACGCTGTCCACCTGCCGACACCGCCGCGAGTATATCACTCACTATTACTACCACTCTTGCATCATGTCGGGGGCACACAGTATATTAGCGCGATTAAGTAGGTCATCTATTGAGACCTGATGTTAAGCATTTGAAGTTCTTGATGGGCAGCGCCAAAAACTTAAGGCTTGGAGTAAATGTATCTGGAATCTCATGGAACCGCTAAATTGGCCCCGGATTCTAAACGTCCCACAAGAAAATCTTTCATACGATAGAACTTCTCCAATCGATCAAAATCACCCATCCATTATTTCAATCAGTGACTTCAGTTATGTTCAGTGTATACAAGTGTTCGAGCTGACCTGGTTGGCGACATAGTTGATGATGTCGCCGGCGCACTGCGCGATCTGCGGGTGCGGTTCGCGCGCCATCGCCGTCAGCGCCGCCCACAGCTTCATGTACACCGAGCCGAACCCTGCACACCGCCACCCCGTTACACCGTTACACCGTGCTCGCACATCGTTCATATTATCATCACTAGCGGTTCTATTCTAAGCGCGTGACGTTTACTATGATGCGTCGCAATACATTATAGAGAGCGTAACAACGCCTCATAGTGACCGTAGCCAAAAATGTATCAGAAAAAAAATAGCCTGTAGTGTAACATACCTATAGAGGGCAGCGCGAGCGCGGCGCCGCGGCCGCCGGCGTGCGCGGCGGCGGCGGCGGCGCGCGGCGAGTCCGTCAGCACGTCCGTGCCGTGCTCCACGTCGCCGCCCGCGCGCGGCGACCCCGCCCCGCACGACCAACACAACCACCATTAGCGCATCACACATATACTGTTTCTACGTTTTGGACGGCGGCTGATTTCAGTTACATGAGTGAATACAGAAACAGCATCGCCTCGAACTCTACGATCATCTGGCTCACTGCAGGGCCCCAAGTCTGCTAACACAATCGTTTCATGATCTTTTGACAGATATTGTATGTGATATCTGTCAAAAGTAACAGTTACTATGCGGTTGCTGTTCGATTGTGTTCGCAGACTTGAGGCCCAGGCGCAGTGGTGTACGAGTACGGCGATATCTCCGAGACGACAATTATCTACATATCATTATTAATCAAGGCTAGGATGCAAGACACTACAGCAAGTTGTTCTCGGTTGAATGGCGGTGAAGCCGCGCGGCAACTCACTTGTCACTCTTCCGCACTCGCTCCTGGATGTAGACCGCTATGAAATGCTGCTCGAATATCAGCACCAGCCATTGCAGAGCTGCAAGGAAACAAGTAAATTTTAAGAGGCTCAAGCTTCATCTTTACTAATATTACAAAGACGTAAAGGTTATGTAGTTTGTATGCAGGGGGTAATCTTACTAATTCGACTCTCAAAATTATTTTAGTAATAAGAAGCTACACAATCACTGAGAGCTATATATAGGCTATGTTTCATAGATGAACCACGGGCAGGCAAAAGCTATTAAAATAAATGTGTAGTGTGTGTGTGTGTGTGTGTGTGTGTGTGTACCGACCGGCGAGTATCTGGTGGCGGACGAGCACGGAGGCGTCGGCGCGCAGGCCGGCGGCCAGCGTCACCGCCACCTGCTGGTCCAGCACGTTGGCGTGCTCGCTGCGCGCGCCCAGCCCGCCCGCCGCCACGAACGCGCCCAGCGCGAACGCGCACGCCGCGCGCACCTGCCGCACAACACACCCAGCCTCACCACACGAACACACCGACTCAAACTAAACAACGCCAGTATTATAGCTACAGTATAATCCACTGCGGACGATCTGAGTATATACGCATCATGACTCAAGTACAAGCATTTGTGCGCATCACACCAACATTGCATACGGGGATTCAAACTCGAAACCCCTAGTTAAATAATTGAGGTCATCACTCACGTCACAAACTGTGACAATTGGGTGCTCATAATAAGAACTAATGTTATATTATATTCCTACAATAGTTCCTCCGCCTGCTGAGATCATTATGCCATCATTTTCAGCAGTTGCCCCCGGCAGGTGGCTAACATAACATTCTCTCTCCGGGTCCGGGTTCGGCGGTGCGGCCGGTACCTCGGGGTGCGGGTGCGCCAGCAGCGGGTACAGCTTCTCGTGCGCCAGGTCGCGCACGCCGGCCCAGCGCGCCGCGTCGAAGCCGCGCCACAGCCGGCCCAGCGCCACGCACGCCCACTGCGCCAGCCGCCACCACCCGTCGCACACCTGCTCCAGGCAGATCGAGATCATCGAGCCCTGCCGGAACACACCACCGATATACATTCCGACAACTTGAAATTATTTCATTAACAACAAAGTCAACAAGTTCAATGCGTGAAATAATTAACCACAAAGTGCAAACAGTCAAACTAGTCAAAGTGCGATATAGTCAAAATTGTCCACTCGATCAATGTGCGTAAGAGTCCGGTCAATCTGCGAAATTATAAATTCATTCTCGGAACGAAATAGTCAATTCGGTCAGATCAAAGTACGAAATTGTCAACTAAGTCAAGTGCAAATTAATAAATTGGGTTTTATGGGAATCTGTGACATTTAACTGTTTTATTTCTTGCGACATAAAGCAAAGAGCAAGACACATGTTGCGCATCAGAACCCAGACCGGGCAACATTCGTAGTAGTAAACCCAGTCATGGTGAGAAAAGTTCGATGCGGACCAACAATCTACGACGTACCTGCAGCGCGGCCTCCTGCCCCGCGGGGTAGTTGTCCACTATGCCGGCGAGCACGTACGCCGCCAACGTTCGGTGCTCGCTCTGCGCAAACAAACATTACCGTCACATACGAAAATATAACTGTATACTCGCAGAAAATGTTAACAAATAGGGCGAAATGTTCAAGCAACTCGTTGTTGTACTCACATCGACGGTGGGATCTTGCAGCACGGCCAGGAAGTACTTGTGCCCCTTCGCGTTCACCAGGTCCACTTGACAGCTCTGCAATAGTCATGTACTAGGATAACGCATCTTCGAATCCATAAAAAAAATATATAAGGCGCATGACGACGACATTGGATTAGTCATTTTAATTTAACTATCTTCCCAGACGGTTTAGTCTCAAAGTAACTAACGTCATTCTACAATAACGATTCACTAATAGTGTAATTCCTATTGCAATATAGTATGGAATATACAGAATGATTCAGAAAGGAAAATATAGCTTTGAACCTGCGCTGCTATAGCTCATTTGCAATTATTATATGAAGTCAGAATTATATGAAGTCAAAAAAATATGTGTGTGTGTGTGTGCGCGCATGTGAGTGTGTGTGCGTGCGCGTGTAAGTGTGTGTGCGTGTGTACTGACCGGATCGACGGCGACGATCTTGGCCCATATGTAGACCATGGAGTGGCGCAGGTCGGGCGCGGAGGCCTGCAGCAGCTTGAGCATGTAGGGGAAGATGCCGACGGCCAGCACGGCGCGCGCCGCCCACGCGCCCAGCGCCAGGAAGCGGCACAGCAGCCGCAGCGCGCGCACGCGGTGCAGCGTGCTCAGCAGCACCTGCAGCACCATCGGCAGCTGCTCCGGCGGCGCGCGCGACCCGCGCCCTGCCACGCGTGCGCGACAGTACAATACACACCAACCTCTGCCACCGATCCTCATTGCACTCACTCGAATATTAACTTAATCTATTAACTATTACCAATATTGTGTATTTAAATTGTATATTCACATCTCAAAGCGGTTACAGATAGCCTGGTAATCAACTATTTACACGAGTCCACAGAGTACTAGCATCTAAACTCAGTCGGAGAGGGGGCTATTGATAATAAAATACCAAAATATGGCTAACAATGTTCAGAAGAAATCAGTTTAAATCAAATAATATGTACGACTCACATTTGCCAAGGTCGAGCCAGACTTGGAAGGCGGTGAGCTGGTCGCGGAAGAAGGGCGAGTGCGCGTAGAGCGCGGGCGCGGCGACGAGGGCGGCGGGCGCGGCGGGCGCGGCGGGCGCGGGCAGCAGCAGCGCCGGCAGCTGCGCCAGCGCCAGGTCCAGCGCGTGGTCCCACGCCGCCCACAGCGGGTGCCGCGCCAGCGACGGCAGCGCCGGCGTGCACACCGGCGTGCAGTTGTACGACCTGCGCACACACACTTGCTAGCACGCGACCCAACCATTCAGCCACTACATCGCTACTAACGAAATGTTTACTATACCACTAGTGTCATTTTAATTATTATTTTTTTATGTTTTCTGTTTACAGAACCATTACAGCCAATACTTTATTGTACTTTTGCATAACCACGCACACACTTTGCTTAATACAAATTAATCGAGCGTATTGACAACCCGCGCGTGAAATAATACAAACTTCGGTCTCAATATATCACGAAAACTCAAACTCAATAAAACGTAGTTCGTCAAAACGGGCATGCGCAATCTGTTCCTTCTGTAGCTAGCAACCTCGATCTGATGGTTCAAGATCATTACTTGAGCATATTATCATAAGTTCTTAAAACTGCGCTACAGTAGATGTGGACCTCATGATCCTGTCAGCGAGCAGGAAGTTCCTGCAGAGGCTGGCGGTGAGCAGGTCCGCGCGGAACAGCTGCTGGAACAGGTCCGGCGGCAGCGAGCTCCACGCGATGGTGTCCGTGATCGCGGTGAAGATCCAGTTCAGCTCGCCCAGCATCGTGCGCCGGTCGGTCACCTGCCCGGGGATCCTGGAACATCGGGTAGTAATAATGTTTTAAACACATTATTAGAAGCCCCGTTAGCATCTCCAACGTGGCTTGCTAGGAGGTACTTACTGGCTTGCATCAATACCTTAATGGGCAGGGTGAGAATCGAATCGAAGGGTTGAAATCTCTTAATCATGAGGACGCTCCTCTAACCTACTAGGCTATTGACGCTTTTGTATATTGAATGCAGTTCGCTAATCACTAATTACCCATGAATGTGGTGGATTATTGCCAGAGTCCTCTTCACGTTTAGGGGAAATGCGCACATTATAACGGCATTAGGCCCGTCATCGATGAAAAACTAAAACTAAATGTTGTTTTAATTCACCTCCAACTTCCTGGCAACAAGTCGTGCACTCGGTGGAGTTGGTGGTGGTAGTGGTGTTGGTGGTGCAACTCACTTGTCGATGAGGTCGTGCACGTCGGCGGGCGCGACGCGCGTCTTGCTGCGCAGCACGAACCACTTCATGGCCATCTTGACGGGCGTGGTGAGGCAGGCGGTGAACAGGTCGGCCGGCAGCTCCGGGTTCATGGGCAGGCTCTGGCCGGCGGCGCAGGCGCCGAGCTGGATGCAGTTCTTGTACGACACGCTGGCCGGCGCCGCGCCCGCGCCCGCACCCACGCTCTCCGCTTTCGCGGCTTGCGCCTGCGTCACGTCGTACCAATGCTTTGCAACTCTTCGAGGCAGTTAGCCGGGTCAGGATGGGTTGTTAGCTTTTATATGTCCTGCCCCATGCTTTGGACTACTTATTTACTACATCATTATACAATATACTTATTAAACACAGAAGCTATTTTCGATTGAACTTTAATATTTCAAATACAGATGTTTGTAGAAAAAAAAGGAAACCACACAATACAGCGTCATGTGACGTCACCGCCATAAGCGAGTACGAGTGCGAGAAATAAAGGCGCAACCTCACACTACCTTTGCTTGCTTTTACCAAACTTTTAAAGTTATGTATGTAACATGTTTCGAAAACTAATTATTAATAATTTAATTGAATACAACGGAGGATAGGAAGCTGTCCGTCTTTGTAAAAATCACGATGGACTTGAAGATACGGTAAAAGAGAGAGCGAAGTGTACTCACCTCATTCTCCCGCTCGTGCTGTTCCGCGAACTGTCGGAAGTTGTCGACGATGACGCCGGCGTTGGAGCAGTCGTACACGTAGAGCGAGGGCGCGCCCATCCACGTCTGCAGGTCGTACATCGACAGCGGGATGTACTGCGTGTACGCCTGGAATAAACAGTGAACTCTAACTCACTGACAATAGAACCAATTATCGTACCACACTCCATGGCATATCTTACAACAGTATCCTTCCAATTAACATCTAATATATATTCTGCTCTTATCGAGGTTTTAAAATATTCTGATATTTTTTTGTGAATGTTACGTTCACGCACATGAAGGTAATTTTAAACCAGTCTCTTTGTTGCAACTTGCCTAAAAAGGAGGCTAGTGAATACATATTACAGAACTAGCTGCGCGCGCGACTTCGTACGCGTGAACATTAGTCTTTTAACTATGAGGAAGGAACCCTTTAATTTGCGGAGATAGAAAGTTATCGTATACTTTGCTTGGGTATAGAAACTATCACCATGCCAAGTTGCAGTTATATCAGGCTCGTTGAGAAACAGTATCTTTTTGTCCTAGAATTTTTCATATACTTTGATGTCAAGTGTCATTTACTATGCCATGGATTTGAGTCTCCATCAGTGGCGAAGGGTGCATATAAGACGATTTCTGTCGGCTAACCTTTTGAAATAAAAATTTGGATCTATCTACTATTTGGTACAATTCGATTTTTTTTATTATGCAGTAAATGATTAGAATCTTTGTTTTCTGCGGAATAAAATAACGTACTGATAATGAGGGGTTTTCTAAGTAATTTGCACAAAAACATAAAAAATCCCTAAAACTTATACTTAAAAAAAATCCTTCACTGGTAAGATTATTCCGGGCTTCCCTTGTGCAACTATTCACCCTCCACCCCTGGTCTCCGCGCCACTAACTCACCCTGTTGAACACCCATATCTCGCCCTGCGCGGTGGGCTTCGGCACTCCGTGTCCGTTGTAGTGGAACAGCACGCGCTCGTCCTTCGCGTTGCGGCGCAGGGAGCAGCACAGCTTCTTGACCTGGTGGGGAAAACATGATGAACCATGTACTATACCGGGGGCCTTACTGCCTGACCACATACAAAAAACGTGTCTTTGCAACGGCACAGGTATGAGGTCAAGTATTGCCATGTGAAAATGGCCTTAAGTCCAAATGAAGTAAAGACCCTTATAGACGGACTGACCTATGAGATATACGAAATAACAAGCTTATCGTATAGCTGTCTCTCTCTCTGTTGATCTTACCGGTTAGTAATAAAAACGTTACTGTGTGCCTCAGACCAAGCAACACTTAAACTAAGAGTATATGTGTACCTAACATACAATAGATTCCAGTAACACCCAGACCAGGACAAATTATGACATGACATTTGGCCTAACGAGAATTCGCTATCACACGACGTAGGAAATAGCTGGGCATAATGTACTACAGAATAATTTTGATCATCAATATGATAGCTTCACACATTTTATAAACCTATGATCACATATATTATGATCCTAATTCTATATCATGGATGTATGAATATCCCCCTCATAGCTACAACGATATTGTCTGCTCGACAGTTTAGCGAAATCAAATGTCTAGGACAATATATCCGAGCGCCTCCTCTGTGCCCTAAGTCAAGGACCAAATGGAATAGTCGAGTTACGACGCAGTTCACGAGACAGCATTTGTCAGGTTATTTAGATTACCACCCTGACGTCATCGCTTATTCGTAATGATACGTATGATATGTAAAACAACGACACCCAACTCGGGGTGCAATTTATAAAAATGCACTTTAGATTTAGTTTTAAAGTACATAACAGCAATTGTTCCTCAGGTTAATTTCAAAGTCTATTGAGTTACTTCCTTAAAAACCGTATGAACTGAAGGTGCCGCAGGTCACACACCGGGACGCGACTCGTAGGTTTTTCGCGAATTCGATAATACGCACCAATGAAAACAAATATTTTCTCAAATATGAATCTTTGTTAGAGTTGATAATACCACTTGTTGAAAGGTTATTACGTAATAGTCTCAAGGTCGGCTGCGTCGTAATCCCGGTGCCGTCGCTCGGCTCGGACGCGCCCCGAACAATTATTTAGGTAATTCCGCTAATTTATGTTCAAAGGTCAGAACTGTCCCGTGAGTATTTAGATAACCTAATAATATAATAAATTTGTGTATGGTACAAGTACAATGGTCAACGTTTTTGGAAGCTTCATACTACAAGTGTACAGTGGAACTAAGGCGGTGCCAGCATAGGACACGGCAGATTCAATGGGGTCACAGAAATGGAAGCTGGTTGGTCGCTAGTTGCTGGTGGCTGCCGGCGCTGCGCTCACCTCATCGCTGGTCGGGTCGAGGGACTGCTTGTACCGGGCCCGTGGCTGCCACCGCTCGTACTGCGTCTGCAGCGCGTGCCCGATGCTCTCTAGCGCCTTGCTCGGAGACAGGGACAGCGGATCTAACAACAGAAACGTATATACAAAATCATCATTACATCTGTCACACATGAATGTGCTGCTCAGTAGTGCGATCCGAGAAAATAGCTGAGCATGACCAGAGCAAACGTGCATAGAAGTTTGAAAACAAGGTTTTAGTTTGGTTCTACTGAGAAGAGCCGAGAACCTTCCTCACATAAGTGAGACGAAAAGTTACCAAATGTTTGCGAATTAAATACGCAATTCGTTCACTAGACAGCTGTTCTGTGACCTTAGAGCATAGTAACACGATGACTCATGTGCAGGGCGTTGCTAGACGGTCGTGCGAATCTTTTGCGCTACTATTATAGGCGCTGGCGCCGGCGGCAGGCAGGCAGAGAAACTTCTGGATGCATGCATGTGAATCACATCGATAAAGAGCGTTGGTTAATCACGCGTCATTTCGAAGATCATGATGATGTTATATCCTGTATTGCGCATTGTTTGTACAATGAAAGAGAAGATAATGTATCGCTACGTTGGGTTACCGCGTTAGGCAGACGACTAAGTGTTATCAGTCTAATTCAGAGAAGAAGGAAGAGGAGAATTATCTCGAGGGTCTCGAGATATTTAATTTAATATATTCGAATGCTTGCCTTGGAAACTAGGGACGTAGGTTCAAACCCTGGCTGGCACCTCTGTGATTTTCGGATTTCATGTTCGAATCTTCTTTTTAATCTCTGACAAAAAATAGGTACTATGAAGCCTTTGTGTGTTTATCTGTGACATCATAGTTCCCAAACGGATGGACACATTTCCAGGGTTCCAATTATCAAGATAATTATGTTCATTGATGAATTATCTAGAAGACATAACTTGTTGTTGAATTGTGAAGATTTTTTTATATTTCTCCATCTAGGCTAATATGGTAGGTATTAGCCTACCCTCAATGTGTTATTTTAAATTTTTTGCAACAATGACATGTACCACAATTATATATCGTAAACTTTGACCAGGGACTAGCACGCGGGTCAAGACAAAACCTATGTCACGGATTATGTCGCACCGAATCGCTCTCTTTCTACCGTAACCCATACGAAGGAAAGAGACAAAATCGATTAATATCACATTTTGTCTTGTTATAGCTGGATGTGCTATTATTGCATGGTAACCTTCTTATATATTTAGATAGTAGGTAAGCATTAAATATTTTGTCCGAAATAAATAATTTCGATCGACCGAAATTTTCTTTTCTTTGTTAACCCTTACGATTGCAGTGCATTTATTTTCTTTGAAGGCCCTTTCTTAATGAATGCGTTAAGAACACCATTGGACCGACTTATTATTAGTACGCACTTATTATTAATAAAGTCTGAGTACGTTTTGTGAAATATTGTCCGTACTGTAGCTAGTCAACTCACCGATCCAACATTCTAGTCGTGCGCACGGCTGCGTTTTGACAACATCGGGGGGGTCCACTCCGACATTCAGGCACAGGACCAGCGCCACACAGTGTGTCTTATACTACAAATAATAAGTAACCTCAATTGGGTACAATACAATTATTACATTTCGTATAATATTCTCAAAATATAAATCATAATTACTAATTCTCATGCAACATGCTATAAAATTATTTACAAAATATATTCTTTGAAAATATTAATATTTTAAGAAATTAGTTATTATCTTTCATATGTTGGGATATTTTAGTTACATACAATCTCACATTGTTATAAGGGACCTATACTGTCATAGGTACACCATAATATTTATCTATTGCTTTTTTAAACCTTTTTTGCTGACCTGACATTGTATTACCCTTTTCCAGTTTGTGTTGTATTGAGCCATACATGTAACTAATTTGTTTGTCCACTTCACCTTACTCCCCCTTATTATATGACAATAAAATATACTTATGTCTAAATTTAGTCATTTACACTCAATCCAATCCCTATGACAAAATAACATATGTATAGGTGAGGCAGGTCTCAATTTTAATATTAGATTTAAAGAACATATAGCTGGCTTGAGATACAACTGTCTTGATAGGTTTAATTTTGCCAAACATTTATTAGATACAAGGCATAGTTAAATAATGGTCAGACTGTTAATTTTTTTCACATATGAAATAGTGATCTAAGAATGTTTGTTATGGAGACATTACAAATGTTAGACAAATTAGGAGCAAGTTACTGAATGAACAAATTACTTTTGACAAATCCCCTTTACTTAATTTATTTTCATAGAGCAGTGGGGGTGGTGGGGATAGAGATTGGTAGTATTTATTAGGTGGGTGTTCAGTGACTCGTTGCTCATTCGTAGCCCAGCAGTCCTGAAGACTTTTTTCCACTGTGGAATGCATATTAATCAGAGTCCCAACACTCATGACACATAGATTCTTGTTTAACATCTTAAGAGTTCAGTTTTGTGGACTTTGAGTTTATCAATCAACTTGTTTGGTTTATAATTGGGGAAAGTTACAAAACCAAGGGTCACTTGTGGGTCCCTCTCCTCCCATTTGTTAAAAAAATTACATCAAATCAAGAGTTCCCAATACTCTTTATAACATCAACAGAACAGTGTTGGTAATTATTGATTTAACATTTATCTAATCTATATTACAACACAATTATAATCTGTATTTAAAATACCTGTTATAAGAGGCCAATAATCTAATATAATGCTCCAACAGATAATGTTGGTGTAGTAAACAAATATCACAACAATTTTGTCATTCAAATACTATCGATTTATATATTATTATACAAACTATGAATAGAATATTTGTATTATTAAAATCTAACAAGAAAGCTAGTTAACAAGTGAGAGTTCTCATTCAAAAATATTACGGAAGTTTGTTTTTAAATTGCATTGTTTTTATTGCACGATCAATCGCTGCGACGCATTCAACCCATCTACCATGTGCGTTTGTTATTATCGTACCACGGTCTGGCCTCAGCTACGCAATAACGTAGGTAGTCCGAAATGTTCTATTAAAACGACGCTCTCACCTTCTCTTTGACCCTCCACGTATGCTCCACGCGTTCGGCGCCTTTTATAGGCTCAAGGTGCCTCGGTTTATCGAAGCACAGGGGTAAATCCCAGTCATCGTTTGTTGCGGAGTTATCACTGTCACCCTGACCACTGTTTTTCTCCTCATCATTGACCGCGAGATAAGGAGGCATTTCTGTCATTTTCACACAACACTTTGTCACTAACTTGCCAATTTCCAACGCTCAAAGAACGCGAACACCTAGGAAAACATTTTTAAAACCTCACAGAATCATGTGCGCGTCCATTTTTCTACCACATGGGAATAAACAATAAATGTTTGTTCCATTTCACGCACATTTTGCTTATTTCTTCTTTTTTAGGTTGAAAATCGGCTACAAAATAGAGCCATTTTTGCCAGTGTTGAGAAATATCTTGACTATCCGAGCGCACAGGTGAAGGATAAACTTATAACCCATATAAAGTTTCACCATTTTCATACCACCATTTAATTTGTTTACTAATTATAATGTATATTAATCATCGACAGAGAAATGTGGGTGAGGCATAGAATTAAGAAGATCTAAGGTTATTTTAAGTCCTAGCAGGAAACCCTTTTATAAGGGTTTTATGGAGATATACGTTCAACTTAGCCGAATCATAAACTTGCGCAGTGTTATAAGAAAACCATGTCAGTGATTCCAAGTGAATACGGCACGACGAAAACGACACCATAAGGCAAATCTGACCGCAGTTAAGTCGTTCAAAACCCGTTTCTAAAGCTTTCCGGTTCCGGGCCCTTATCTTGTTCCCAGTTATACTTGCACAGATAATCGAATAGTTTTAACAAATAGATATTTCAGACCGTAAAGACATTTAAATCAAACGCACCAAACAAAGCAATAATGTGCACTTTAGCTCGCAACAGCTGCATTTTATGCGTTTTTTTTAATCATTATTACGTAACTATTCACTTCTCTTTTTATCGCATAACTCCATTGCTTATAAGCGCGTGTTGTGGTCCCAACCGCTGGGGTACAGCGCAGGTAGGTATTTATCGCAGTAGCATACGGATGCCTAATACTGGCCAATTATAGGCTCTAACATGGGACCAAATGGTTCACCTTTCATAGCGTTTTTTATTTCGATTGAATTCTGTCCAACCAATTGAATAAAAGGGTCGCGATATTTCAGAAGAAGAAATAATGAAGATTAAAAAAATACTCAATGTCAAAAACAATTATGTATTTATTTCAATTATTATTTGACGAGCTTTTGCCTGCGGCTTCACTCCCATGGATTTCGATTCGCTTACTAGTCTTTTTGTATATATTCGTAACTCGTAACTCCGCCCCGGCCTCCGAATCAAGTACCCTCCCCGCGTTCAGTGCCCGCGCAACCGCAACAACTCATATGCTATTATAAAGAACAAAATTAATCTATGAAAATTGAAAAGTTGTTTCAGTAAAAGCTCCTAGACAAAATATGTTAATTTTGTATAGGTTGCATAATACTGTAATTGATAAATACACATGCTGTCGCTGACTATAATATAAAATATTTTTTAAAATAAATAGGTTTATTTACTAATTCTATGTATCTTGAAGAACTTTTTATCAAGAGTAATCTTGACTTACATTTCATATAACTTAAGTGATGTTCACGCAGCGCACGCCCAACTCCCCGAGTCGGTTCACTTGATTTACTAATACTGATAATACTCAGCTCATATTAGTGCAGTGAATTTTATGTAAACAAATACCTAAGATCGAGACACCGAAGATAACATTGACAACCGCATTTAAATAAAATTAGTTCAGTGGTTTTAGAGGTTAGCGCAGTTGCACGGACATACACGTGTCGGGATTTCCCTATTACAATATGTAGCGATTGGTTCTCAGTTGCAATCTAATACAGGAAAAATAATACAAGCCGCTTCAATCTAAAAGCACCGAAACATTCATAACATTTAAAATAATTAGTAATTAACGTTATAATGGAAAAATATTGTTCAATTATTATTAAGTATATACATTACTATCTAAGAGTTGAGCTTGATAAAAATGGGTCACATTTTGACTGCACTGCAAACAGTGCAATTCTGGCACTGGACATCATCGGGGAGGCACTCCTTGTGAAAGGAGTGTCTGCAGTTATAGACCAGCAAGTCTGATGCGTTCGATAAGTCTCTTATTATGATCCGACCCTGGCACACACAACACATGAAGTCATCGGTTACTGAAATACCTCTATTTTGGTTGATGATCAGTTTTTTGTGGAGATCAAAGTAGTTGCGGAGTGTGATGACTTTGCACGCCTCCTGCACTGACAGTTGGAGGTGGTAATCGCACATCATCTTGGCTAGAGAGTCTTGCAAGTCGTTTATCTTGCATCCAGACTGAATGTTTTGTATAAGCATTCTTGGATCTACATAGTTACCTATCCTCTTGAGCAGTAGTGTTACATATTCTGGTTTATCAACAGTTTGTTTGATGAGATCAGTCCAAAGTTCTTTGTCATTGTGCTCCTGACAGAAGGTGATAGCTTGGTTTATATCATTTAGTTTCTCAATTATGATCTGCAGGGCTTCCCTGGTGTTGCCAATGCGACCCAGGAGGAAGACCATCTCAGGGAAGAACTCATTACTTTGACAGATATCCAATGCTTCTTGTATAGGATAGTTGTCACTACATTTTAAAAACGGAAGCAGCTTTTCCCTTGCATATTTAGCATACAGTCTGACCAGTCTACCGTGGTATTTGCCACTAGGTTCAATTTTACTGTATGCATCTAAATACTTGAATAGTAGAAGGTCATTGTTTTCTAGTTGCTTCTCCACCACCTCCACAGGTACTTTCGTTTTGTCTAGAAGTACAGATATAGCTTTATCACAGTCTAAGGTCATCAGATCCAAGATCTTATTGTGGATAACATTGTACATATTGTATTCTTTGATCAACTTGAACACGTCCTTATGCTGTATTTTAAGATAAAAAGTCAATGCTATGTCGAACTTCTTCTGGTGACAATAGAGCAATGCTAGTGCTTCTAAATAAACACTTTTATCGACTTTTGTTGAGCTTTGAGTTGTGTGTTCTACTGTGTGCTTCAGAGCCACATCGATGACAACCGCAGTTTTGTACAGCGATGGGTTCCACTCCTTCACTAATTTCAAGAATCCTTGCGGATCCATTTCGAGATATTCGCAAAATATTAATTCGTAGATGTGCGCACTGAGTGCTTGTTCGGGAGTTTTAGGCACATATGGACTGATAACCCGAAGCTGCTTAATTTCGGCGAATTTAAGTATCTGTGTCTCCCACAGCACCTTGTCGTTCCTGCATATCCTCGCACAAAGCTTCGCAGCCTCTTCATAGAGATGCTCGCCCATCAAGTGGTCCAAATATTGAACTCCCACTGTAACCACGGAGTGCTTCGCCGTTTTCCCACCGACATCTTCCAGTACAGTTATGGCCTTTTCGAATCGGCTGTGATCAATCAGCCAGTTTACTTTGTCATCTATATCGTAGGGACTGGCGACCACAATATCTTTAGGGGAAACTATGAAAAACCTGTTTTCCTCAATAAGCATTTCCAAATAGTAGTCATTACAGGAATACTCCTCGTACCCGCGGATGTTGAGACTGTCTGTCGAGATTTCGGAAAATTCGCAGTCCTTGTAATCGGCTACCACAAGCACCGGCCTTTGCGCTTTGTTCGTTTCCGCGTCGCACTCTTTAGGCACTCCCAGCACTACTAACTGATCGTCTAGGGGTCCTAGGCCACTGATGAAGTATTCAGTCTGAAACGTATACACGGGATCAACCAGATATTCGGTAGCATCGCGCGTTTGAAGCTCGATTTGACTTCGTTTTCTTATGACGCATATCCTGATGGTGTCCACCCAGCCAATCATAAGTGTTTTGGGGGCGGACCACAGGAGGTTGCAGCGGTAGTCTTCTATAGACCGGTTGCGGCACTTCTCCCATTGGATGAGTCCGAGGGAACAGCGCGCCACGAGGTCGTAGACACGGACGCCGACTTCGCTCGCCCACGCCACGAAGCGGTCGTGCCACGATATCGCCTGCACGTAGCCCTCGCACTCGCAGAGGACTGTGCTGCGCAGGCGATTCAGGAAAGTTTTCTCATGAAGTGTTAGTTTATTGTCACCTGGAAAAAACACATCTTCTATATTATCAAATTAAAAAAATATTTGCAGTATGATTACAATGAAAATTATCAAAGTCAACAGCTAATCAATGTTATTAAAATGAAATAATTGGTATGTTTAGAGTCAATAACTGGGTTTAGCAATGAGTCAGCCATAATAACTCATTATTATTTAGTGACTCAATCCGTTCAAACACAGCTGCTCATTTATTTAATTATAAAATCTTGATGGTGATAAATGTTGCGGAAAGCCTCAGACAAAATAGGGGTAAACAACAAAAATCTTTTTAGGTTTCCATATTCAAAGAGTCCAAATAGAGCTCTTTTGTTGTATTTTTCAGTCCACCCAACTGTCAGACTAATATATTTTGAAATAAAATAAAAAAGGGGGTGCCCAAACATGTAGAGCACAATTATTTACCTGAGTCATAGATGGTTTATATCTGTATAAGTATTATAGACTGAGATTTTCAGGGCTAAAACAGTTGTATTAGGTACCTAGTTATTATTGTTAAAATCTCGAAAGTTATTTTTGACTACGCAAGTCTATATATATAAAATATTTTTACAGCAACATAGGTGTGGCACTCTTTTGATTGACTCTTGATGGATCCTGTTTTTTTTTACCTTCATATTGTACAAATTGTCATAGTTTTAGTTCATTTTCATTGTTACTAATTAGCAATGATGTTTTTGTCAATCAACACTGATATGGACTTTCACGATACAGACCAGGCCTAGAGTGAGGGTCACAATTACACATATTAAAATTTTTTATTGTACGAAATAAATATTTTGTTTTTTTTTATGTAAACTCTGCTTCAAACTGATTGTGTGCTGATGTGTAAACAATCCTATTGCTCACTTTGACATGGCATGTATATCTATAAATTTATGAGTGCGTACATATAAGATTTTATAATTACCTGTTAAAAATCGTCTACCGGACCCAGATTTGTAGTAGGAAGGATCCAAAGCGATGGACTTGACTACCCTGCCCAGAGTGAGGTTGTGAGCATTGTCGTCTGAGTATAGTCCATACACTAGCACCTTGCCGTCATCGGAGCAGCTCGCTATGTAGTCTCCGTTCAGGTCCACTGAGATCCTATTCACGGCAATTGCATGGGCCTGTAGCTCCTTGCTCTCACCGTCTTGTGATATGGGCACTGTGTTTCCCTCATGGTCCAGCATATGTATTACACCCCACTGAGTACCCAGACAAATAAACTTGGTATGTACACAAATACAGCTTACTGCGTCTCTCAATAAAATGTTTTGTACATCATTGCCCATTCTATTGTACTTCAGCTTAGGCTCCTCGTCGGGAGGCAGGCTGTCGCAGCTCTCAAAATTCACAGCCATATCTGCTTAATTGTAACGTACCTAGTTGGACAACCTAGTTGATACACATAGACATCACATATCACTTATTGTAAACAAAAACTGACTTTTTCCCTGACTAAACTGAGCCAGGCAGCATAACAATTGGATAATTTACTTGCAGTTTTTAGGGCTGCCGTATTTAAAAATTAAATATTCCCGGAATCCAGATTGACAAATATTGCCATACTAACTTTTTTTATGATGTATTTTATACAGTTATAAATCTACATTGAAAAAAAAAAAGAAACTGTTCGTCCCAATATTTTATACAGAATTTAGACAGACCAATAAGTGTATACTAGAATGTACTAGGCCTGGCTTGGGAGAATGCAGCACTAGTAGCACAGTCCCGGCTGTGACAAAACAAGATGTGATTTAAATTGATATTGTCTCTTTCCTTCGTATGATTTACGGGAGAGAGCGAATGGGTGCGACATAATCCGTGAAATAGGTTTTGTCTTGACCTGCGTGCTAGCCCTTGAGGATAGTGCATTTTGTTTGCCAAAGTTTCATCGCGAGGGTCATATTATGGAGGCATGAAATTCCTCAATCATAGACAATGCAAAGCTAATGTTGCGTTCCCAATAACAATGTAATGTTTTCAGTTCTTTTATTTGTCGTATTTCAGCGGACAGCAGTAACCACTGTGATATATGCCGAACAAATTGCTTTTAACATGTCTGAGTGATTACCGTACAAAACAGCAAATCCCTATATTTATGGCAACCCTAACAAGTCATTTGCTCAAATAAAGAGGAGCTATTTTGACATTGGCAGTGTTATCAGGAGCGAAAAATAATAAAATAAATTAATTACTATGACTCGCATTTCATTTCGTAAAGAAAGAAGAAGACACAATAGTTTTAAAGACTACAAGAATGACAGTAAGTAAAGACCACAGATATGAATAGAAAAGGTAAAGACCGTAAAGACTCTGCACGCACTGTTATGTCGGATCTTCTGCGCCTGTTTTTCTTTATATTTCTCAAAAATGTCCCCCGCACGGGGTCCCAAAACAAAATCAATAAAATTTTGTTGACGGAATCACGTAGACACAGAGGATAATCGTATTCTGATATGGAATATCAATAGTTTGAAATATCGAAATAAAATATGTTGTGTAGGGATTTAATTTTTTTGAATGTGTCGATAGGAAAAATAATGAGATATGGTCTACCCACCGACAAGTTAGTGGAGATGTAATGAAATAGCGATAAAAAATGACAATATATAGGTACTATTATAAATAAAGAATGTGTGATGCTGATTTAACCCATTGATTATATATATTTCATCATTGGTTTAACCATAGACATTAAAAAAGAAACATACATAGCGCGTATCACAGAGAAAGTAATTACTACGTTGGCGCGTATTTTTAAAATTTCATGGTTAGATTGTGATAATTAAATTATAAACATTCATGAGATAATGGATAGAAATATTAGTGACCATTTCAACCCTAAGCAATATGAACAATATTTATCGATATTTGGCAAAAAAGTACTCCAAGTACTAGTGAGGCAATGGAATACACGTAAGTTAAATATTTTACGATTTAAATTATGCATGGAGTAGTGTATAGGTCTATCTGTATATAAGTATTTACAAGTAGCGATATAATTTACATTATTATTTCCTCTCGCTTTTCTCTTAAACATATTGTATAGTCGAATTTTTCATTTTTAGGTCGTGATCATTATAGAACCGAAAATCAGCGCAAACATTTTTTCCCAAATCAAAACAGAAGAGTGTTAACGTAAGTTAATGTTTTTATTACAATCCTTTCGAATAATCACATATAGAAAAAAGTGAAAAGAAATCAAACCCTTGCAGATTTAATAATTCACATGACATACGCACATCAACACAGTTTGAAAAAAGTGCTGTGGAGAAAGAAAACTTCAATTTGATAGAAAACAATTTGCCAGACGTATGCAAGACCGTAGACTTAATTGATACCTTAAAAACACTTGAAAATGACAATTTAGGAAAAGCCTGTTTGGCCTATTCAGACGTGCCTATGGCCCGTGATCTAGTTCATAATAAAATATCTGATGTTGAGGAAGCATTCGATTACAATAGAGATAGAGAATATATTATGGACGTAAACCCAGCGAATAATATCAATTGGGACGAAATGTTTGATTCAGAATTACTTACTGACGCTACCACTAATATTAATCTTGACATAAAAAGTTATCTGAGAAATGAGAAAACTTTTGAAATACCCATCTCTGATTCCGAAGTTGGTGAGAACAACCACTCCAATCTGGATAATAATAAAATAAAATATCCTAAACGTAAAAAACAAACTAAAGTTACCGACAAAATACCAAAAAAAATTAAGAAAATAAAACATGATAAACTTGTTCAACATGTTGAAAATAACGTCAATGAACAGAAACTAACAGCGGCGAAAACTACCAAAGGCAAAAACACATTTCGTAAACAAAGATCCACAAAAACAGTTTATAACTGGCTTAACGACGTAAGTCCTAACAATCCAGTAGAAGAAGAAGTTATAAGTACTAATAACATACCTGATACCACAGTTACTATAGATAGTAATCAACTAGTAGACAAAGTCATTCATAATGTTAGTACAACGAGCATACCAAAAAAAGTTATCCAAGCGCAATTAGCTAACAAAGATGGGGTGATGAAGTTTAGTAAACCTAAACAACCCACTGAGACCAGTAAAGTAACAAGTGAAAGGAAAGTTTTGAATAAAGATGTTATTAAAGAGAAAAAGGTTAAAAAATTCATAGCACCGATAAAATCTCAGATACCCGTTAAAGATGTTGTATTTGAAGTTTGTAGCGTTGGAGAGAGTAATATTGATGAGTATAAGGAACTTAATGTGACGGATAATGAAATATTCGTGACTCTTATTTACAGGTAAGTAGGTTTTTTCCCCTTTTTTCGTATGTGTGTAAAATGTTGCAATGATGAAATCACAGATCAAAATCGTAATATTAAGCATTGATCAAAGCACGTCTTCTGTTAAAATGTGGTTTCCAGAAAGCGCAATATTGAGGATTTTATTTGGGGATTGGGCGCTTTAAATCTTTCACAGAAAAAACTAGATGTACCACTAATTCGATATTTTTTTTTTTCATTGATTGTTTGTTATTGTTGGCTTTCGTAGTAACGGGTTCTCCCAGCTCAATAGCAACTACACCGACGACACTTGCGTCCCCCACGGCATCATTCTCAACAATGAAAATATATTCTACACCTTCAAGGCTATCAATCCTAGAATCAAGTAAGTATCGTTGCGGCTTTACTTTTCTACGATTGATTTCCCCGTTAACCAGTGTTATTCCTTTTCAGATCAATTTTAAGCCATTTATTCGAAAATAATAAAATAATTTGTTACGATGGAAAAGCAATTCTTATTTATCTAGCAACACTATTTCAAATAGAAATTTGTACTTCACATAATATCTACGATGCACAGGTATCATTGTGTATTCCAGCAGTTATGTATTTATAGAATAAACCTACCGTCAAAAGACGCCAGTTAGAAGTTACCAGTACCTACCTACATAAATGTAACTGTGGTCTTTGGTAACGATGCAGATATAATATTAGTTCCAACCAAACTAGTACCTAATACACATCTCATCGTTCATAGCTCTTACTCTTACTGGAGACTTTATCTTAAACTTCCTTCAGACGAAATATGATAGTAAGTATTTATTTTCTGATTATTTGGCCTTGCTTGGCATAACACTTGAATCCTATTGTATCAATTTCCAAGATCGGCGGGAGTCTTCTAGACCCCGACAATTCTCCGGAGAACTTCTCCGAGCTTCAGAAGCTGTTGGCGTACACTCCACAGTACACAGTGGCTACGGAGTGCAAGCTGCAGAAGGCGGCGTGGTACGTGAGCCTGTTGAAGGAGTGCTGGGCCAAGCTCCGTCATCAGCTCATGGAAAACTCATTGTGGAGTGTGTTTGTTGATATTGAGACGCCATTACTACCTATTGTTGCAAGTAAGATTTAAGTTTGACATCTTCAATGAGCTCTGTTTATATCATCGCTGGGCAAACACACCAAATATGGTCCCAAACTAAGCAACTCTTATATTATGTTTGACACTTTACTTATAATTTGACAAACTTTCCGCCACGGAAATCCGCCACTCGATGCAGGGAGCTGAGCGGCCGACGACTAAATTTATTTATATTTAGTACGAGTAGTAAATCTAGGTATCACTCGACATTTATTGGTGACTTACTTTCATATTTTGGTCCTTGCACAAAAAACCTTAAGACAAGTGAGGAGGGATCCTCAATTGTTTTAAGATTTTATTTTTAACGTATTTGTAACTAATATGATCTACATTCTACAAGGCAAATCATAGATCATGAGCTAGGTACCACTGCAGTGTATGTTTCGCAACATAGAGATGGAGCGCCGCGGTGTAAAAATAGATCTCGAAAAATTGAAATGCATGGAGCAGCTCCTCCTTTCTAAGATGAAGCAAGTGGAACAGGAGTGCTATGCAGCTGCTCACAAAGTGTTCCAAATAAACTCCGCGGTGCAAGTGAGAGCCATCATCTACGATGAGCTGCAGCTAGATACCAAGTGTAATGTTAAGATCAGGGAAACCATTTGTAAAGGGGCGAAGTCTACCTCCGAGACTATGGTATGTGTAGTATACTTCTTATCTACCTTTAGATTTGCAAAGGCTTACTGTCTTCTTCTTTTGCAATATGGAGCTCTTTTCAAGAAATACCAGATTCTGTTGTAAGATCCACTCGAGTACTTAAAACTAGTTAAGAATCAAAGGGTGAACGCAGAAGACCAGACGACTAATAGAGAGTACTTATTATAATTGTTGCTCTCGGCTACTGCCTCTAGCATTAGATGTAATGGTTGTATAAGGCCTTCAACGCCCTCTAGAGAGTTTGACATAATATGTAGCTGTATATCAACACGTTAGGGAAACCATATCTCTACAAAAAAGTTAATGCAATTTCGATCTATGAAACAACTGAAGATTAATAGATTGAAATTACAATAACGGCCAACAGCTGCGAAGCCTCGTGTCGGTACATCCTCTGCCCAAGCTGATCCTGGAGTACCGGCAGCTTCATAAGGCACACGCCACCTTCCTCGCGGGGATCGCGCAGCACGTCACGGATGGAGTCGTTAGACCGACATGGTAAGACACGAATCACGTAGAATAAAGCAGAATGGAGCAGCGAATTATTATTATGACCGACATATTGTAGGGTACAAACAGCCGCTGCGACGGGCCGCATCGCGTCCAACAATCCCAATCTGCAGGCTATTCCGAAAGCACCGTTTAGTTTAGTCACGTTCCCTGATGGATCTGAAGAAAAGGGTATGAATTTATGCATCTTATTTATTTATTTAGGATTGCCAACAGAGTTTACAGTGTTACATGTGATATAGTAAAAATAAAAATATGAGTGATATTAGGTAATTGTAACTCTAATAACAGGCAACCACATCTTTTTTTGGAGTTGGCATTCCTATATTATAGCCAGTCCACCATATCTCAAGCATTATTCTCAAACACCACATTGCTCTTACATTCCTCGCAGCTACTACGACTGTAGCGTATACTGTTACCTACCTAGTAACACCATCACGCATGTAGTCTCCGAAGGGGTAGGCAGAGGTGCAATGCACAGCAACCACATTCACCGATAGTATTCGGTCCCAACGTAATAGAGGATGAGCCTATTGCCATTATACCGGGCACATTCCTTCTCAATATGAGGAGGATTTAGGCCATAGTCCATCTCGTTGGCCCAGTGCGGTGTAGCTACCTAGTTATGTACAATTAGTAAACATAGGTAAAAAAGTAGCAACTGCCTCGTCCTTGCGCCAGTTCCTGAGCAGCTCAGCTTCCGCTCGATATACGTGGCGCGCGAGGGTCACACGCTGCTCGCCGCGGACTTCAAGCACGTGGAGTGCCGCGTGTTCGCGCACGCGGCGGCCGACACCGGCCTGCTGGAGCTGCTGAAGAGCAAGAACGATCTCTTCAGAGTGCTGGCTTCCAAGTGGTAAGTACATAGTACTATCGGGGTCATCACTGACACACCTTCCAAGTTACTAGTGTATAGCAATACTTAGCTCTTGCGTATAGCAATACTTAGCTCTTGCGCCACAGATTTCTACGCCGATTTCCCCTGCACCGCTCGTGCGAAAAATATGTTAAGTGGGTGGAGAGGTAAGTCCCTGACAGATTATATAGTACCTACCTAAGGCAATAGAACAAATCATATATTACGGTGGAATAGTAGAGAACCTCATAGGACCGACCATCTGGTCCACCTCGCCTTTATACGACAAATGCAGAAGGACCGAGAAGGGGGTGTCGAAATAACATTTAGAAGTCATGAATCTGTTGGATATAATAAATAAACGTCGTCCCCCCCCCCACGCGGGCAAGGTTGAACAAGGCTGAGGGCGAGGTGTCGAGCGAGGACCGCGAGCGCACCAAGCGCATCGTGTACGCCAGTCTGTACGGCGCCGGCACCAGGAAGCTGATGGACTTGCTCGGTGTCAGCTACGAGCAGGCGCTCGCCGTCGTCGCTAGCTTCAACAGTGAGACATATATTAACATTACTTATAACCAATTTGATGTAATTACAATAGCTAGCAGCCTCGAGTGCAGGCCAGCCAAACGAACACACATACACAATTGTACGGCCCCAAACTAAGCAACGCTTGTATTAGGAGTACTTCATAGTACCCGACAATGGACTAGGGGTGATTCCACTATATATTTATTTATACTTATGGATATTATTGAAGTCATTCACGTAGCTCAGGTATAAACATTCGTGCTCATCACACAAAGTTAGCCCCGACCGGGATTGGAAACCAGAAACTTCGGCACAGAAAGCCTACCCCACCAACAGTGGCAATTGGGGTTTCAATCTGATGCTGTCAGAACACGTTCTAAGCCAACTGGTATCCACCTGCCTCCAAGGAACATTTCCGTCGCTGAAGTGGTTCGGTCGGTCGGTGGTGTCGCGCTGCGCGCGCGCGGGCCGGCTGGCCACGCTGCGCGGCCGCGCGCGCCGCTTCGCCAACATCGCCAGCGCGGACTTCGCGCTGCGCTCGCACGCAGAGAGGCAGGCCGTCAACTTTGTCGTACAAGGTATGTATGTATGTAGTACCTTAAGCTACGGGCATAGATTAACTAATAGCAGAGTTTTACAATCCATAATAACTTGGGTAGAAGCTACAGGCCCCGTACAATGAATGCGAGGGCTCATTGTAATGTGTCAGCCTTAACGGTCCATCCTATTATGAAACTAACAACGGTGCAGTAGGCTATTCGCACCTTTCTGAATCCAAAATAAATGTTTACTACATCACCAAAGTCTTGTCAGCCTCTAAAGCTTGTGCCAGTCAAAATGGATCCAGAACCTCTCCATTACGAAGGCGGCGTACGGGGCGGCGGAATATTATCTGTGACATTTATAGTTTTATAGGTAACCAAGACCGTAGGCAGGTGGGGGGGGGGGGGGGGGGGGGGGCGTTCGATGGTCCGAACCCCCCCAGAAATGCCTTAAATAACCCACCTTTTTATACATACGCACTCATTAACGACTCCTCTAGTCTAGAGCTCGACACCCCCCCCCCCATAATGAATTTGTGGCTGAATGAATGTGATTCTAGAGCTACAAGGTACACATATAAATTGATTGGTCAGGTTCAGCAGCCGACGTGTGCAAGACCGCCATGATACACACGGAGCAGGAGATCCGCGCCAGCTCGCCGCCGCTGCGCGCGCACCTGCTGCTGCAGCTGCACGACGAGCTCGTGTGGGAGGTGCACCGCCACGACTTGCACAGAGCGGCGCGTGAGTACACATAGCACCCATAGGACCAAGCCCAGGAATTCACCTGTGGGTCCAGCTTTTGCCAGAGACTACGTAACAACAACAATCCGATGAAAGCGTGGAAAATATTTGAGTAAGTACATATAAAATTACATACAAAACCCTACCTACATATAAAATTGTGAGCTAGCTAAGGCAATTCAGGGGGGTTTGAACCACCAAACTTAAGGCCTTGCATAGGACCGGTGGTATAATAAAGCAGGGAGATCACCAACTGTGCCAGCTGTGTGGTCGTTATCTATGAAGTATATTTCAGATCTGATAAAGCGTGTGATGGAAGAGTGCGGGCGGCGCTGCGGGCTGGGCGCGGCGCTGCCGGTCGCGCTGGGCTGCGGCGCCAGCTGGGGCGACATGGCCGACCTCGCGCTCGGATAGTACACACCGCTACACTAAATATAACACCAATATCGAACCGCCTTCGGGGCTGCCAGCACTGATAATATGATAATAGTTAAATAAAATGCTACATTGAACTTAAATGATTATTTATTGTATTTCATAGCCTCAGTAGTAAACGTTTGAATATAAACTAATTAAAAATAATGTATAAATTAATTTGTGCACAATATGTATTACATTTTATTTGATCAATAATTCATTATGTTTGGGCAAAGATTTACAATTAATATTTGTTGTCTATTATAATTGGTATGAAAAATAATAAAAATGTTTAACAAAAAACAAACATCATTCACACAATTATTATATACATCAACGTGATCTATACAACTTACTGATTCATCTGTTAAAGTATTTTACACTATTTTGTTTAACTTTATATATCTGGAGCTTCATGATTGTAACTAAACCTACACAATATACCCGAAGTGATAGTTATGTTTTCTCACGAAGCTGGTTTTCACCATGCTATCTTCAAATTATACATCACATAACGAGAACGTGCACTTATTTGTGTAAAATACCTGGCTTCACCAGGTTTCGTGATATAAATTAATGAGATTTTAAACAGTTCAAAACAATACAAAAACTATCACAATAGTTTGCTAGCTCAAAATGAAAATTAAGTAATTATGCATGGCATTTTTTTATACTAGCTGTTGCCCGCAACTTGATCCAACTGCTGAAGCCAACGCTGATCTTGGGAGTGCCCTCACGTCAACAGTTACATCCGGTCAGACTGAGCATGATCTCGCAACCTCTCTGTTTTGAGTTTGTCTCCTCTATCCATTAGGCTATTAACGCTTCACAATACTTTATTTCTAAAAATGAGCAAAGAAATTGTTACAACTACAAAAAAATGTGTGTGACTTATACAGAGAGCGAAAGTAGATACAAATATATAAGTTTTTAATAGTGTTTGACACGTATTTCACAGGTTTAAGATCAGTAGTAACATTTACAAAACGTGAATTAATTTCTTATAATTAAAATCACTTTGGGTGTCGAATGTTTGGCGTTATTTCACTAACACATTGTATAACTTGTTCAAAAACCCTGTAATTAAGAAATCTCTTACATATTGGTCGGTCGCGGATCATAGCTTGACGCCGATGAGGGTGAACAGCCGGTGGTCGACGAGGCGCGCGTTCCGGTACTGCACCGAGTTGAGTCCGTCGCTGGAGCTGCGCCGGCGCCGGTTCTCCGACATGATGCGCATGCGCTCGTCGTTCTTCGCCTCCTGGTGGTGCACCAGCATGGTGTAGCGCGACATGTTGCGGGGGAACCTGGAATTCCAAGTGTAATTGCAAATTGGTCACAGGTAGAATAAATAATAGCATAAACAGAATAAGTTCCATAACAAATTGTCTTCTTTGATATTATCTAAGCGAATTTATATCAAACTAGCTGTCCCGGCGAACTTCGTACCGCCTCAGAATCAAATGTATGAGAAAATGAATTTATTGGTACTCTATGAAAAAATTAAACAAATCTATCCCACGGTAACCATACATTTTACCGGGATAAAAAGTAGCCTATGTGCTATTCCAGACTATAATCTAAACAACAACAATCTAATCTAAATAACAATCTATAGTCTAAACCACATAAACTCATTTCAGATCGTGACGTCACAAATACAAATAACGCAATGGCAACTGCCACGTGACACGCGTCAAATTTTTAAAGGTAAAAAAACATCAAATTCAAATCCACAATTTCATCGATTCACGGCGAAAAGAACCCGCTCACCTCACGATACTGAGCTGATGAGCCTCGATCCTGCTGGCGAAGTCATCGTCCTCGCCGCCCCAGCCCTCGAACTTGTTGGACAGTCCGTTGACGGCCACATAATGGTCGGCGCTGATGGCCATGACGCCGCCGAGCAGGGAGTCGTAGGGCAGCACGTATCGGAACTTGTCGATGCTGGCGCTCATGTGGCGCGGGGCGGCGGCGCACGCGTACAGGTTGCTGCGGTCCAGCGGCAGCAGGTCCACGTCGTGCAGGATGAGGCACGGGAACTTGTCCGCGATGGCGTGCTTCGCGCCGATGTTGTACAGCATCCCCTTGTTCCAGGGCTTCTCGTCTTGCTGCTCTATTAAGTAGATTCTGGAATAAGGTACGGGCTTATTATTTAATTATCAATTTTAATGATTTTTTTCAAGTGGGCGTGGATGGCCTAATCCAATAGTAGGGAATAGCGAAAAATGGTTAAAGGACACCCCAGACTGATTTTAATGTAAACTAAAACTGCATACCTAATCAGATTTTTTTAAAATTATTTCCATAGCAAGGAATTGGAATCCATTGATTTTGAGATCTCGGCAAATTGATAACATCTTACCAAAGTTACCTTTTTTCTAGATCATCTTGCCCTAGAAAATGGAAGACTTTTTGTTTGCTTTGACCTCTGGGTCAGCAGAGCATGAGAGTATGCAAAGAGTACTAACTTGTAATGTATATTTTGTCTCCTCAAAAAATTGTGCATGTAAGGCAGGAACATTTCCAGCTGATACTGCCTGTTCCTGTACGTCACTAATATCGCGACACTGAACAACGGGTTGCAGTGCGCCGGCGCATAGCTGCCGTTCACCACCCCCGTGGCGTCGAAGCCATCGTTCCGCTTCGGTATCTCACCACTATCAATACTCTCCTTACTTCTAAGTATATCGTCATATTTACAGTCTGGATTCCCTTTCTTTAATGTAAGCTTTGGAGTTGTTTTCTTATAGAGTTGTGTCTCGATGACGCCCGCCGGTAGGTGAGGGTAGTTGTATTTTCCAAAGCAGGAGAAGAATTTTATGACGGCGATTAAACATAGTATTAAGAATACGCACTTGCTTATCCGTAACTGAAGTATTCTGTGGAAACAATAGATTTATTAGATGTTGTGACTTGGAGAGGGTGACAATTATTAGAAGTAGATAAATCTACGAATGAAGTAAGACACGAGATAAAAATGTGATAGACGAGCGGTTGGAATGCATTGAAAACAAGGTGTGCAGGGTCAAATTTGGACTTGCACCTGGGATTTTAGGATTTAATTTCATTCATACTCTCATTAATGATATCACTTGTTGTATGTTGAAGGTAAAAATCTTGACAAAGCTGCACAAATTAGAATAATATTACAAATAAATAACATTTTATTGTTATAATACTTTGAAGAATTAATATATAAGTCTATGTTATATTACCTGTTTTTTAAGGAAGATTTAGCCATACTTGAAGTATTGCTCATTCATTCACATGTAAAAGGATAGCCATAGAGCCTTATTATTAACATCTACTCTTAAGTATAAGATACCTTCACATTATCTTCAAATCCAATTACTTACAGTTCCTGTAAACAAAAAAACAAAGTCACTTTTCACAATTTCACATATTTATATTGTGAACATAGTTTTAAAATGTTTTATAAATAAAAGTTGACATTAAACTATTTATATATTGGAACATCAAGCTGAAGAACAGAAAACAGGTGATTCTTGGATTTGACAGCCAACAGCTGTCTTGTCATTGAAAACCACTTTTTGTGTGGCTTGTATGTCTGCAAGCTGTATGTGTACTAGTATTATCTTATTTACATCATTCTATCATGATAACATGATGCAATATATTGATATGAAATGATAGCATTTATGTTGGTGACTTATGTTCAGATAATTGTGTATAAAATCACCTAATTATAAATATGTACTTACTAAGTGTAAGTAGTTATTATTAAAAACACTCTCATCTAAACAATTTCCTTCTCTCCGCTCTATCTAAAGGTAGCCTAGTACCAATAATTAATAGTGACAAGGACGTCCATTGTAACAATATGTGTAAATTGTGGAACAATGAAGTTATCTATGTATGTTATACACACTTACAGATCAAAATACACCTATGACACAATTTTAAACATTATTGCTAATATTTTTAAAGGAAATAGCATAGTACAAATTATTAGAGCAACTTATCATGCATGTGCTCAATACCATATTGCTTATCATTAACAATGTAGGACATAATAGTCCCACAGTCTTTGTACAAAAATTCCATTCTGTTCGGACAACTTGATAAAATGACGGACATACATAAGATACACATTTAACTTCATCTTGTGAGTAGTTTATTGGGCAATTAATTCTATTTTGCTCCAAGTGGCCTCCTGCAATCAGAACCAGAATATGTTTTTATTCTTGTAAACTATAGCAGTAGGTAATTATGAATCATCAATAATTTCACAATAGATGCTACCTAGAATTGATGCTGCAGCCTGTTCAGGACGGCACCTTTATTGAGATTTGAGAATTAGGACCAAAAAACTATATTTACTTTGGTAAAAATGATGTTATTGTTTTGTAGTACTTACTTACATTATTATGAACATGTATGAGGCTGTATACATATAAGACCTAGATATTTAATAAAAGTCATGACATACCACAGACAGGATAATATTGGAATTATTAGTAGGTACCATAATATAATTTTACCTAAACATATTTTGAACAATATAAATTGAGGAAGGTAGGAAGCTATTTAATCACTACATATGATCGAGCGGCGACCTCGACACGCGTCCTAATTATTGGAGCGAATATTTAATATAATATTTCTGCTCATAAACTGCCATTCGATTTTTGGCTCCGAACTACCATTAGTCTAATGATAACGCTGAATTAATCAATTTGTATCGCCCGCCATTTCAATTTGACATTATCTATTTGTCAAATAGCATATTGACGTACAAGACGTAAATAAACAAGAATTTAAATAACAAATTTAGTTGTTGTTAAGTGATATAGCATTTATAAGGAAAAAACATATTAATAATTATCCCGTGATCAAAGTGGCACCAATTGGAGTGAATTGAAGATGATTAACACAAAGGTTTGGAGAGACGACGAACTAACCTGCAAACCGATCGACAAGTATCATGAGATTTTCTTATTTCTAGAAAATCCCCCTCCTTGGAGGACTTTATGTAAAGGGATAACACCACACAGTAAATATTTATTAAAGAATTTAGAAATCTGTAAACAAGAACCGACACTTGAAACACCGGGAACTTTCTGTCATTTTGATCCGGATGTGGAAGATGTCAAACGTCACGATGAAAAAAAGTTACCCAAGGCACTGGTATGTCACGATATGGCCAATGGATATCATGACGACAGGTAATAATTAAATACTTTTTTGTATATTTATTAGTTTCTTATATTTACACGAATACTACACATTGAGATAAAACTAATTTTAAGTTGGGAACTTTAAAAATAAATGCGATAAAATCCGGAAAATACGTTTAATTCCAATAATAATAATTATTATTAGACTAATATTTTTTTTATAAATAGTTCCATCCGTGTCTATTCATTTTATAGCATTTATACGATAACAGTGATTTAGTTTATTTTTACTTAGCGTGGGTAGATACCTATCGGAAGAACCCAAGTAAGTATAATCATGTACAAAAGTTAGAAGATTAAAAAATATTATTATATTGACATTTTCGTTACAGTATAATCGACGGGACAGGAAACTACGACACGTACACATTCTACAACTGGGCAGGGATAGATATTTTCTGCTATTTCAGTCATCATTTTATCACGATACCGCCATTGGGGTGGATCAATGTGGGACATGCTCACGGCGTCAAAGTCATTGGTTAGTATCATGTACTCTGTTTATTTACATTCGCCTGAACCACTTCTCTGTATACCTATATTAATTCCTATTTTTTAATAGTAACGTGGATTGCATGGAACGTACACCTGCATACCTAATTCTCTCTTTTTACCTGCTACAGGTACAATTATTACGGAGTGGGCGGAGGGCGTAAAGTTTTGGGAGCACGTATTACAATCAAAAGATGAGTATTTTAAATTCGCGACCGCCCTCGTCACAATCGCTAAAACCTTGAAATTTGACGGCTGGCTGCTGAACATTGAGAATAAGGTGTTTATTTTTATTTTATTTAAAGTTGCAACACTGGTATTAGGTAAGTATGTCAGCTTATAAACACAACTACTAAGTATTCTCTCTCTCTCACTAAGATAATAAATCGAAAGATTTGATGCTTACACTCCCAGGCGGTCTTATTTTGCCACCGCGTCGATGTTATTTGACGATCTGATTAGTTCAGTTAGTAGTGAGCCTGCCTTCTGTGTTGAGGGTCCTGGGTTCGAATCCTGGTAGGGACAAAATGTTATGTGATGAGCATGAATGTTTGTACCCGAGTCATGGATGTTAAATATCCATATAAGTAAGAAATATTGGTTTTGCCCGCGGTTAACCTCCAGTCCGTTGAACGGTACCTATAATACAAGCTTTGCTTAAGTGTGGGAGCGTATAGTTAGTGTGTTCGTCTGGCGGTATTATTATTACTCTCCACTCGGGCTATACCCGGATCTTTGGAAGGCTTGCGTGGGGACATAGGTCTAACACGTAGAGGCCCTTTTTTAAAGTTTTATTGTTATGTTAGCCACCTTCTGGGGTCAACAGCTGAAAATGATTGACAAACAGCGAATTGACCTCGGCAGGCTGAGGAACTAGGTAGGTATTGCAGGAATATGGAAAGATAATTGGGACTATGGATTGAGGATTGGGTGGATATGGGATGGGAATAATGGAAGGGTTACGGACAACTGCCATAATCAGCCATTATTGTATTATTATTTATGCTGCACTGGTTTGGATTGGTCCGTGATCTTGGTATTTGTATTCTGGATTTGTATTCTTATACACATTGTTTTTCAATATGCCCATAAACATACCATCAGTAAATGACGTACCTAGGATCAAGCATTTTCCTACCTTCCCTTTTAGATATCACAACCGGACGAGTTACTGGAGTTCGTGAAGCACCTTCACAAGCTTCTCCACGAGGAGTTGCCGGACCCAGTGCTGGTGTGGTACGACAGCGTCACAGTGACTGGCAACTTGAACTGGCAGAATGGACTCAATGAGAAGAACAAGTTAGATATTTTATCTATTCTAAAATGGCAATAATATGTGCAACTTAGCTTGAATACAAAAACCCGTGTTTGCGACTGTACTATTTGAAAACCGTCCGTAACGCATTTTTGAATTTCGTCTGGAATTACTTTTATCTATAAATTGCGAAACGAACTAAACTTGTATGTCTAAAAGGACATCTAGCATTTAAAAAACGTATGAAGACCCGAGCATATAGAAGGTGTAACAAAAATAGTGTAAAATAGTTTAAAAGATGAATCAGTAAGCTATATGTATCACGCTGCTGTATAAAATAATTATGTAAATGATTTATGTTTTTTAAGCAAGGCGAAGCAGTAGCGTTTTAAATGTCCATTCATTTTATTTATTTGTTTGGGATTGTTATCTTTATAACCTACTGTGGGCCCTGTTAAAATATTTTTCACTATTATTGTTATACATTATACCTCCGTACCCAGCATTTGTGATAATTATTACGTATAATTATAATCATCAGAGCCTTCTTCGACATCTGCGACGCGTTCTTCACGAACTACTCATGGACAGAGGCGGACGTGGAGAGTAGCGCGCAGGTGGCCGGCGATCGCCTGCACGACCTGTACATTGGGATCGACGTGTGGGGAAGGAACTTTTATGGGGGCGGCCGCTTCAACACGCAGGAAGTGAGTATACTGTCGTGGCTGACACGTGTTTTGCCGCTCATGGAGAAGCTGCTGTGAAGCTTGGAGGTGTGTACTGTGGCGGTGCCTTCCACGCACAAAGACAAATACTTTTATAAACGCTTTTATACATCGCTATATGGTTGAATTAACCACAACCCTCGCACATTGCGCCACGTCTCCCTAAACGAGCCCAGGAGTGAGGAATAAGGAGTTATTCCCGGAAAAATCCTTCCAGATCGATCACTCGTTGCGACATTTCATAGCAGTGGGCAAAATCTAATCATGTCTACTCATATAGTGCTTATAGGTACCTACTTATTAGGGATCCTTGCTCCAAAGATTTTAATCTCGACTTCTCCATCATCAGGCTGTCAAAGTTGTCCACAAGTACGGCTGCTCACTCGCGATATTCGCCCCCGCGTGGACCCACGAGGCCATCGACCCCAACAGTGATCTGAGGGCTGGAAGTCCAGTGAAACCTTGCGATAAATTCGTGCGGTTCAATATTAGAGACAGAGCGCTTTGGGGAAGCCTGTGGCCCTATCTGAACACCAGGATGCCGAGTCAACTACCCTTTCAGACGTCTTTCTGTAGGGGACAGGGGACGAAGAGGAGGCTGCATGGAGAGGTAAGTTGTTAAATTGTTATTAGAATATTTAAGTGATGGATATGTAAAATACCCACCTCTTTCTAAGAATAGCTGTTGGATGAGTGGGGTAGTCTACAGCTGTGACGGTAATTTTTTTTCCCAGCCTGTGGGGAACAAAACCTTCTTCGGCACCCATCAGTGCAGCTTAGTGTGTATATTTATTCTTTACAGGTGTTATGTCCCGGCCCATGGTTCAACCTCCGCCACATGCAGTACCAACCCAACGCTGCGCATGGGCCTCACGGATACATCTTCTCCACTCTAGGCAACATCTATGATGTCTCACAAAAAGCACTCGTCAAAGATAAAGCAGGCATCCTTAAATACCGGGAATCCTTCCAAGTATCCCGGAAGGAACTCCACTCCACTAAAACTACAGACAATAAACCAGATCACGTGCCTTCAGCGGACAGGAAAAACGTAGACGACAAGGACTATGAAGATGACGAAGAAGAAGAAGAAGATTCTGATGACGACAAACATGAGAAATCGAATTGCGTCAAAAGGAAAATGAAAAAAGCTTTGGCGACCTTGTTCGGACATAAGACTCAAAAAACAGAAGACTCTGGGGTGACTGAAAAAACCACAGAAGAAGAACATAAAGATGATGAGGCGGAAGCAGGCCCTAGTTGGGCGTCAGGACGATCTTTAATGTCGATATCCATGAAAATAAACTTGGGAGAAAAGTATGACACAACCCGATGGGAACTAGCATCCGTTCCTGACGAAAAGGAATGTTTAGAACTCTACTTGAACGACAGCTTCAACGGCGGAGGATGCCTCCAAGTGAATCCTTCGGATGCACTGTCTCCAGACCATAGATTCACGAGATTATTTTTCTGTGATTTTTATTGCGAAGATTCTATAATAGTTTGCGTCGTTACGAAGAATTTAAAGCATTCCCCAGACCAGACCTTGAATTTGATACTCTTCATGGAGAACGCGAAGGGTGAGGATCTGAAGGTTTCTCTGATTGGACACAGTATGAGGGACTATAAGCAGACGTTGGATGAGAATGCATCGGGAACCGTACATCTGTACCCAGTGAGCGCATCTCAGGGAGAATTCTGGGAGCTTCAAAAATACATGCTCTTAAATGAGTCCGGATTTTATGTGCCCGTCGAGAACTCCTATAAATGGAAAGTCATGTGAGCGATTTTTTTTTAAATATTACTTGGAATGTCCGATAAAGATATTACTAGTAGTCCAGTTAGCTTCTCCCGGAAGCCAAAGCTTGTACTAGGAATGGGCTTATGAAAATCGAACCTAGCACCTCACCTCTAATTTATAAAAATCCTAGAGGTGCGAGCCGGGGTTGGAACTTAGACACGTTGTTTCTAAAGCGAGCATTTTATCCACTTAGCTATCACTCTTGTAACATTTATTAATGTCTGTCATCATAATTATATTCATTTGTTCAATTGTCAATGATCATGACATCTAGAGCTATATATAATTATCTATTCCGTGTCTAATGGTGCAGGTACTTCGAGGTGCCCGTGGCGGGGTCTCACGTGACGTCCATCAACTGCCAGACCGGGCAGGTGCAAGGCCCCATATTGCTCGGACACCTCGGGATGTGCAACCGCAAGCGGGACGCTCGGTAATATCCAAGAGGACAATCCAAACTCATAGGACAGCGTTCGGCGTTTGGCGTTCCACGTTCTACGTTTTGAGTGTTTTAAATTTGTGCGTTTCATAGCGCCTGCACAAATAGAGGGCAGTCAGCTAGCACGCCATACATATCAAAGACGTAACAAATAATTACTATCTAATTGGCTAAAAATTAAATGGAATGGAAATAAAGAACGCAGAACATTTAACGTGAAACCAACGCTTATTGTTCTCTGGCCGTTCGGCCCATGCTAAGGTTTTATATGAAGTCTCATGTATAATCTCTCTGTAGTACAGTTACCTATAAAACATCATTCTCTTTTGAGTTTAAAATTGCGTATAACTCTTTCGTCTCGGATTGTGAAAATCCTGACATGTAATCAAGTTAATAAGGAGGGAACAATTGATAGGTCTACCTACATCTCAAAGACTACGTTGGGTTTATAAAAGTTTTGTGAACACTTTTGTCTATATAAGAAACTTTCATTATAGAAAAAAAATATGATTCCTGCTGATAGCTGATGTCTAATACGTAGGTATCTATATACATAATTTATGTATGTATGTATATACATAATTTATGTTAATGGTTTCAGGTCCCTTCAATATCTGCAAGACATTGACGGCTGATCGCAGTACCAAGTTCGTAGCCTCAAATTGTAATGTTACCATAACATAGAATTTGCCAATTTAACTTTTATATAGCTAAATATAAATAAACCTTCTTTTTCCAACAACTTTGTGGTTTTTTCTGTTGATTCATAAGCCGAACTTTTTGTGAAGTGATTATTTAACTGAACCTTTCCTCTTTCTTCTCCATAAGGCAACACAGTGTTGTTAGATGGAGGTCCTTATGCTGCCTACTAGGACTCTCTCACAGAGTAAAAGTCCAGATGTAAATAGAAGTACTCAGTACTCCATGGTAGATACAACACTTGGTAGGTACACTCCATGCTCAACTATTGGGTTCACGACAGTACTGTAGTCCAGCTAAATAAGAATGAGTCAAAAATTATAATTTTCACGGCTTGTATGCAAGCCCTAGCAATTGTACATTTTTGCGAATAACATTGTTATGTATGGACGAACAAGGCAGCAAGGGTAATTAGGTATGAGTCATTCAGACATGCAAATAATTTACACACGTATTCCACCAGTCCTTAAACTTCCTCGCTCCAATATCGGTCAAACTGAAGCATGTGTTATGTAAAGCCGACGAGATAACAGCGAGATATTGAATGATACCGGTAGATATCCGCGGAGGCTGATATTTACAGCGGTTATTGTTCCAATTGTGTTGCCGTCGCTCGTGTCGCCGCTGCCGTGTGGTATTAAAAGAAAAAAGGTTAGTGAGTGGGATTATTGAAATAATGCTTTAATATTAGTCTGTGAAGTAATAAAGCCGTATGATCCACTCATAGATTGTGGATTCTTAAACAGACGAGATTCTGGGCCCTTTGTACGTCATTAATCGTCGTCGTCATTAATCACCCATCGAGTGATCGACTCTTTATAGATCGAATCAAATATATGTACCAGTAAGACTGTGGAAACTTGTAGTAAGCTTAGGTAGTAGTTATTTATATCTAAGTATATTAACTATGAGTAGAGTTCTTGGTGATTGATTGATACCGGACATTCCTTGGAGTGTTGTTCAGTCCGTCACATCTAAAATACTGATGGGGTAGGCAGAGGTGCACCCACAATGTCACCCATGGTATTTTGTTCCAATCTAATTGGGGGCGAGCCTATTGACTTTTTAGGTATTTTACCAACGTCAAATAGAATATTTTTTTAATTTAAATATGGGAGATTATGTGAAGACCTTAACCGTAGACTAGGCCCAATAAACATACCCTAACTGTATCAGTGAACTGGATGATACTTTATTGACAACTTACCGAACTCCTTGGGAGGACTTGAAAAGTCAAGTTTCACCATTAAATTTTATTTTCCTATAATCGTGCAAGTTATAATTGAAAGAAACATACTTCTTACAAAATTGATAACCTTCTCTCCGAGTACCCCAAAGTAGGTCCTATTGCCTTTATACCGGGCACACTCTCCTTAATGCGAGTACGGACTACCTTCGAAACAGAGAACGGTGTCATCGACAATGTCAGGGTCATAGATAATACATATGTCAGGGTGTATTGATAGCAGGGCCCGGTACTCGTTAAGCCTATGAATTGGGGTTTTGAAAGTCTTAACTGCTGTCAGATTCGACCTATGGCTACCTGTGGCTTCCCATGCACTTCACTAACCTTTGGATTCAGCTAAGCTAAAACGTAAAACCCGATAAAACCCTTTCAAAAGAGATTCACATATAACAGACTGAACCGACAACTATGGCTCTTTTACAATCTTTTTTTATATTTCGATTCAAAACACAGGACACCTCTTCATAAGTGTTAGTTACGTTATTAATCGTGTGACGGGTAAGTAAAATATTAAGGAATCCCGATGAATGGTGTACCCCTTGAACGACTGCAGCTCATTGAACGACTTCTCCTGGCCCTGAATGTTGGTTAATGAAGTCGCCTAGCGAGAAGTCAGTAGCAATGTGTGTGCAGATGTAACACATTAAACGTAATAAATAAAACCATCCAGGCGCTATTTCAACAATTACTTTAAAAACAAGGTAGATTTATGTTTATATACTACCTACCTACTCTCAATTAAATTGTATTTGCCATCTTCACATCGAGTGTTTTAACGTGCATCCAGCTAATTGCAAACTAAAATTAATTTATTATTTGCTAATAGTTCGTTATGATATTACAGCCTATTATACAGACAGCACCTACCTACAATGTCGTGTTAAGTGAAATCGGTATTAGTGTAAAATAGACTCGGCCACATTAAATTTGTGCGCAGGAGTTGTAAAATAACGGTGAGTTGATAATTTTATGCGTTACCTATCACAACAAGTACACAGCTGTTAAAATAGTGATCCCCACGGTCGTAACATGAGTTCTATTACAGCAAGCGTTTTTATTATCAGAACTATGCACCTACCTATTTATATATTATTTATTATAATTGTTTGTAGGTAAATTAAAAATCGTCATTAGCCCGGGGCATTATCTCGTTGCCGTAGGACTTTAAATTGCACCATTTTAGAAATGAAAGATGCCGTTAACAGCTACTGGGTATAACCCATCTTGTAATCCTATCATATTAATTAAGTTTTATTTTGAAAATTTGTCGGTAGAACGTTAGTCTTGATTACAAAAGTCGCAGGTTCAAACCCTGGCTTGCAATTACCCCATAACATCTACTAATCTTATTTCCAACAATCATGAGGTATGGCTTGCTACACTGTAAAACAAATTATTGGAGGGTAGGTTCCAGTTTGCGTATTAAGGCCCGGTTTCCACCCGAGCGTAGCGGAGAGGAAATGCGCGGAGGAATTAAAACATTCCGATTGGTCTCAGAATGTTTGGAAACCTCCGCTCTGACCCGAGCGGTGTTCATTAAGAAATCTGAGTTATTCATATTCCTTATTCATTTGGTGGAAACCGGGCCTTACGCTGCCAACCTGCCTGGAGCAGCGCGATGGAGTACGGCTTAAAACCCCCTCACATTGAGGGGAGGCCTGTGGCTAGAAGTGGAACATAAAAACCTAATTGTTATATTTTTTATGAAGAGAATATTTTTTCAAACAGTAATCGCCACCTCGTTATTAAGTCGTACGATAGACATTAACGTACCTGACGAGTTCATCGACCTGCATTTTTATCGTTGCCCTAAATTAGGTGAACACAACACATCAGGCTCATATATGGAGTGTTTGTGTATTTTTGCTTACATAAAATAATACTTCACGTCCTTGTAATAAAATATATTTTTTTTGGTTCCCCACCAACCTACAATTAAGTTCCAGCTTAATAATAATACAACAATTGTATACTTTGTTATGTTCACCGCATTCAGGTTACATTCTAGTTTCAGGACCCGTAAGTAGAAGGTCCACCGAATTTTAGGCAGGGTTGACGTTCGCGATGATTAAACATCAGACAATTGAGCCGATGGTTGCGGGTTCGTTTTCTACACTAAACAAGGAACATGGCAACGACCACGGAACTATGGGCCGATGGCTTTGCCGCGGTGATGTGGAAAAGGTGCGATTCCCTGATGGCACGTGTCGGTGGCAGCACCAACACTATCCTAGGTGTGTTTGCAGATCGGTGGGAGGCCCCGATGCTGCGGAGATGGATACAGCTCCATACTGCTTTTTGAAATGATTTTTTTCTACAAACACTAGTTTTTTTTAAAATAAATTGTTACTAACACGCTACGCTATGGAATTGGTCTGAAATATACGGATTTATTAGTCGTTCATTAATTATTCTAAGTTTTGTTTTCCAGCGGTAATGTTGTTCGGCGCATTAGGCTCGTGTTCCACCGGCGGCGGTGCGGCCGGGGCGATGGTGGCCGCTGCGCTTCAGTTCTTCGCCACCACGCAGTGCCTACTAGGGGAACCCTGGCCGGGACAAGCCAACGTCATCAGTGAGTACGAGTACATTAATTAAAAAAAAATAAGCAGTTGTAGTTTTCCTAAATCTAAAAGAACTTTAAATAGCTCTATGGTTTGGAAATAACATCTAGATTGTGTGACAGCCGCGTATGCGTATGCGAGACACATACATAGACATTATCATATCTGACATATCTGACTGACTTAGTGACATTGGCCATAGAATGACGGGTATATTCGGTGGGTATACACAGCGCGCCACGAACCGTAGACAGAGAAATCAACAGTGAAGCGCCTCCATTGACAGGCAAAAAAATCTTCCTCCAAGATAAATCTCTTTTGTCCTTGCTCTTCTCAATCAGACAATGACAAAAAAACAAACATGCAAAGTCAATACGTCAATACATACTTGTTGTAGTTTTCGGTAGTTTTGTATCAGCGTGATACGTACAGATTTTGAATTCTTATTACGTTTGCAAAGTTTGCAAAACAGAAAATATCTAAAGCTACTTGCAAAGCCCCAAAGCTATATTTTTCTTTCTTGGATGCTCTTTGACATAAATTCATCGTCGTTAGAGGAATGAATTTAAAATCCTTAATACGTAAAGCGAGAGTCAACGGCGTGCCAGTTTATTGTATCACCCTGTTACTAATTTACGTAGCCATCAGTCACATAACATTCAGAGTACCTGAGAATGTACCTGATCTTCACCTCAAACACTTGAAGTTCCACGAACAGTATCAACCAGTTACGAAGAAGCTTTCCAAATCAGAGATCGAAACATTGACGTCAGTAGTCGAGCTTTTAAATCATGAAGAGGAAATCTTCAACAAAGACAATTTTGGAGCTATGACCAAAGATACAACGGTCATCCTTATTCAAGTCCATAAAGACGCGGAACGACTGCAATACCTAATCATAGCGTTAGCTCAAGTCCAGAATATCAACAGAACATTGTTAATCTTCTCTCACACTTTCTATGATGAACAGATTAATAAATTGATCTTCAGTATAGACTTCTGTAGATTCACGCAGATATTTTATCCATATTCTAATCAGTTATACCCTAATAAGTTCCCAGGATCCGGACCTGAAGACTATGAGAATGAACGATATGATACAACACTGTCTAAGGATTTCTGCAGCGAACGAGATGCGAGGGCCACGGAGCACAAGCACCATTGGTGGTGGAAAGCGCATTTTGTTTTCAATAATTTCCAGTGGTCTCAAGACTATAGAGGCTCTGTGATATTTCTTGAAGAATCTGACTATGTTCTTCCAGATGCACTGCACATCTTGCAGTACACAGAACGAGCCATGGCAACTATTCCTGAAGTCTGTGTCATGTCTTTGGGAAGACCATACGCAAAAGACTTGGATTATGATCTTATGATAGTGGATGCTTGGAGACCACCTTACGATGTTGGACTCGCATTCAATAAATCTACTTGGCATAAGATTGTACCTTTAGCTGCGAGCTTTTGTATCTACAACGATGTTAGCTGGAGTTATTCATTACTGAATTTGTTTGGAAAGTTAAGAAGAGGTTACGGCGATATGGTATCATGTATGGCGCCGAGAGTGATATCGACTAGAATGTTTCCAAACGGGCGCCAGGCTGTACAAAAGATTACCGAACAAATAAACAAAGCAAAGTTGTTTCCACATAAAGTGAGGGCTGTTGTATTGTATGGAAGTAACGGTAGGGTCAGCAGAGGTGTTAAAGCTCCCCCCAAAGGGAACGGGGGCTGGGATGACATCCGAGACCATCTACTTTGCCTAGATCCTTTAACGTCTACCGAAGACGCTTATTCGAGGACTGTTAATACGAGTAGTGTCACATTAGCAATTTACAAAGCGAATAATGTCTGAATATTTTATAATAAACCGGGAACACTTATAAGTACCATCTAAATGGTTTTGAGTAATGAGTAATTTATATTTTATGAGGATCGTGATTCGCGGCTGACATTCTTAGCGAACAAATAATTTGTGAGCATGATAAAGTATTCCATCACTAGGTCGTATTGCTTAACGTTTTGATTAACGTTTATGTTCCCACATTTTATGTTTCAACATATTTGTCTCCTAGTACTTATCAGAATAAATACATTTTGTTTTAATTACATATATTAATTGCCTCACTGTTAATCCCTCACCTTGATTACAGCGCTTTAACCTGTCTTGTTGTCTTGTCTTGACCCTTATTACGTATGTATTAAACAATAAATTTAGTAATTGTGAAATAATCTTTGAGTCACAAAGTCAAAGTCAAAGTCAAATCATTTATTTCGTATAGGCCTACGGGGGCACTTACAAATTGTCATTACATTTTTTTTTCTTAAGTCTACAACCGGATCGGAACGCGACCTCAACTGAGAAGATCCGGCAAGAAACTCAGCGGGCTTGTCTTTTTTTTTAAAGTCATTATTTTTACAAAATATAAAAGTAAGCTCCAGTGTGTTGCCATGCGGGGCGCACACACGCTACACTTTACACTCATATATACACACTTTCACAGTCATATATACACATTCTAGAAATCATCTTTTTATTTCAGATGGCTCTTGTTTTGACATTATTATCGTCGGCGCTGGCACTGCGGGATCCACACTAGCGGCTCGGCTTGCAGAAGTTGCCAATTTCACGGTGCTGCTGATCGAGGCTGGCGGTGACCCACCCATTGAATCTATTGTAAGTTGTGATTATTTATCCCAAAGCTATAGACTTCTTAAAACACATTATGAAATTAATTTAAAGATAAGTGATATCCAACGAGGAAATTTTACCAACAGATTTTAGAATCATCCATCCCGATCACGCCTTACTAAATATATTTTAATGGACAACTTTTTGCTTGTTGCCTGTTCCGGGTATTCGTTAAGCTCTCGAACCCATCTGGCTGGATTGAATTGGTTAAATATTAAACCTTATAATCTGCAGATACCTGGTTTTAGAGACGTCCTAAAAGCAAGCCACTATGACTGGAACTTCACGACAGTCAACGACGGGTTCACCGGCCAGGCGCTCTCGAGAGGAAGACAGATGCAGCCTCGAGGAAAGATGCTCGGCGGTAGCGGCTCACTCAACGACATGGTCTACGCGAGGGGACACCCCTCTGACTACGAGGAATGGGCTACAATAGCTGGTGACACTTGGAACTGGACAAATGTTCTAGATTATTTTAAGAAGACAGAGTACATGACTGATGAAAAAATTATTAAGGATGCAGAATTATTGAATCTACATGGTCGTGATGGAGAAATAGAAGTAACAGGTACTGCTAAATCGACCTTTGTCACAGGTAAACTGCTAGATGCTTTTGCAGAGATAGGTTTCAATGTGGTTGATGACATGACGTATCCATACAAAATAGGAGCAGGTAGATTCTCGCATACGGTAAGAAATGGAAAGCGAGACAGTACTGTTACGGCTTTGCTGAACAAAGTCAAGAGTGGTAATCTATATGTACTTAAAAACGCTTTAGTCACGAAAGTTGTAATAGAAAACAGTACTGCTGTAGGTGTTAAAGTACAAATTGAAGATAATGGGATTGAAGAGATGTTATTATTTGCAAATAAAGAAGTGATTGTTTCAGCTGGTACGTTCAACACAGCAAAACTGATGTTACTGTCAGGTATAGGACCTAAAGGGCATTTATACGACTTAGGGATTGAAGTTGTAAAAGATTTGCCAGTAGGAGATAACTTGCATGATCACATTATGGTTATAACTTATTTAGCGGCTGACGTGGGCACTTGTACTGTCAATGAGTCTACTCAATACTTTGAAATCATCAAATACTTGTATGATTCCTCAGGCTCATTCTCATTTTCTGATAGCATGGGTGCTTATATTCCTAAAAAGGGTGGCGCCCAGAATATTCCATATTTCGCACTCTATCCTTCATGCATTCCTCAGCACACTATAACATACGATGCGTGTGTAGCTGCAGGTGGTTACACTGGTGCGATTTGTGAACGTTTAGACGCTGAAAATGCTAAACACGAGCTATTTTCAATAGCTGTCGTGCTATTGAAGCCGAAATCCAGAGGCCAGGTCAGGCTAAATGCTGTTAATCCTACGTACGACCCTGTCATTTATTCTGGTACCTTTAATAATAGCGATGACTTCGAAGGGTACGCAGACGCAGTGAAAATTGCTTGGTCTTTAGTAAATACAACGTATTTCAAAGCGAAAAGGGCTCATATTGTCGATATTAATATTAAAGAATGTAACAATTTGGTTGATGTAGATTTCATCAATTGCCATGTGAAGAATTTAGCAATGTCGGCTTGGCACTCCGTTGGCACGGCAGCGATGGGATCTGTGGTCGATGCGGAGTTGAGGGTGCTCGGAGTAGACGGTCTGAGGGTCGTGGATGCCAGCGTGATGCCAGTCATCATTCGGGGTAACACCAACGCACCCGTAGTGATGATAGCCGAAAAAGCTGCTGATTTTATCAAGAAGACATATAGAGTGAATTAGTTTTTAATTATTAAATAGTTGTTAGGATTACGTTACCTAATTTCAAATGTGTAATAAGCAGACAATGTAAGTCATAGTGCTGTACCTAATAGATTTTAAAATATTTTGTGAATTAATTTTAATTTTGTGCTGATTTGTGAAAAAAGAACCTTTAATATAGCGCCGCATATTTCTTATGCGGCGCTATTTTGATGTTTTTTTTCTATTGTATGATTTTTTTAACAGTAATTCAATTAATTTAGTATGTCGTGTGTGATATTTTGTGTAATTGCTTTTATAACAAGACTGTTAGACTAAGTATTAAGTACTTTATTAATGACAAATGTAAACTAGACTTGTACGACAAATGTTGGCAGATTGACTTTAAAATGTAATTTATTTACCGACTTAATGCAAGAGAACAGTATTAACATGTAATTTAACATTTAAATAATAATAATTGGAACTAAGTAAGATTTAATATAAAATGTGTGGTATAATTGAATAGTGGTTGGTGTCATTGGTCGCTTTCAAGTAACCGCAGGTTACGACATTTGCCAGTCACAGGTACTGGTGTCGGTAGACATCATGAGGAAGGTACGTGCATTTATATACCATTTTGAAATAGTAGTCTGTAGCAACCTTTTCAACTACGCCACAAGCTACACAGATGGCGCTGCAAATGACATTCAGAATAATGGACAATTCTCCACACAATCCTGAAACGCGCTATGAGAGTTTTCAGAGCACGTAACTCATATACAAGATCCCGATAATAGCCGTCGGGGCATAACGGCTGCCCCGCCAGGCATAACACCTGCCTGGCTGCAAGATCTTGCCTTTTCCGCCAAATTGGTGACCCCGACGTGATTGTTGTTGTTAAATCATATAAAGCTCAAATTTTGTGTATGCTTGGGTAGTTTCAAAAGCAGTTTAGCTAGATTGGTATCGCTATATACTTCGCTGCTTTAATTAATCAAAAGTACAGAAAAAACAATGTGGAACAGATGATGACGAATTATATTATTTTCAAATGATGATTGATGACGAATTATATTATTTCAAATTGACTGCTCATTCGGGAGCAGAAAAAGTCAGGCCAGTGCACATATGTTATAAATAAACGTCTACATAACAAATGATACGGTTTCAACAGCTATTAGTATTCTAGTCCTGTACGTGAAACAATTTAAATATTCAAACTAACTTATGCCACCGTCTATTATTATTAATAACACTAAGCATTTGTCTATGAACGGCTAAGTTTTCGCCCCTTTAATGGCGCGACGCACGCAACGCAACGTAACGATAACGTAACTGTACACTTGATGCGAATATCAAACGACTGTAGTAGTAAAATATATTACCGGTATGCCGATAAACCACCAATATTTTCATTTACATAAGTAATTTGTAAATGTGGGAACCATGTAGCCATTAACTGTAATTTTATACTTAGTTAGTACTTTTTGTTTTTTTTTGACCTGCTGCTAAAGTTTGATTAGCCGTTCCTACATTGTTCTCACATACCTATAACAATGTATTGCTCAAAAATGTAAAAGATCTATTTTAAAAAAAGAGCCATGGAGTTTCTTGCCCGTTCTTCTCCATAGGAACGGCATTCCGAACGGGTGCTAAAGCAGTAGCATAATATTTTTGTAACTTGACGATTCATAAGTACTGTACAATAATAGTCTAGGTACGTGAATAAAAAATATTCTGATTCTGATTCTGATAAGTTCGGCAGTAGTAGGCAGGACACGAGATAACGCATTTTGCGAGGAAAGTGTGTGAAAGATACTACGGCTAACAAGGGACTGTATTTTGATGTTACTATTTCAAGAAGGCATGATATAGAACAGAATCAAGAAACTTTTTAAGCATGTAAACTATTACAGTACTTTTAGTCGACTGTGTATGTGTAAATAATGTTTAGATAATAGATTCTGCCGTTAGGAACGCCATTCCTGAGACGAAAAATCGGCACTGGCAACTCCAGGGTTAAATACTCTTAAAAAAAGTCATCAAAACCAAGATGAACAAGAATAGAAGCCTCAAAAGATTGAACCAATAAACATGAAGTACTTTATCATTAAAACAATATTGTTTCGTAGACACAGGTGCGTGTGAGCGGCACGTGCGCTCGCGCAACCGTCGTCGTCTTGTGTTACAACTTCCGCGACCAAACGGAAGTGCAGTATAGGGAGACGTTAAAAGCAGTAGAGCATCGCAACAGACATCGGTCTAGCCGGTTTATTAGCTATGCTTTTATTATTATTATCTAAAGGCGACTTAAGTATATAAGTAGCTTATAAGTATCGAACCAACAATGGGTATGTCCCCTACTCTAGAAGTCCTAGTTTAGTACTCCTCACTCTCATTGTCTTAAAACCAAGTGACACTTAGTCACTTGGTTAATTTCTGAGCAAACTCGAGCAGATTGTTGAACAATATTAGGCAGAGGCTGGAGCGTATGATCTAATCACGACGCATCGTGATTGTTAATCGTCTTGAGATAACGACTTTCATTCTTGCTGTAATACGCTCTCTGACTCATAGACACACGAGATGAATAACAATGTTTTTGAGAAAGCGATTTTAGAGTGAAGTAGAAATGGAGATTCTGAAGAATATACGCAATTTTAGTAAGCTTTGAAATATGCAGTAATAGTAGGCGCCGTTGTAGGATGCAAATACATTGATAAAACAATAATAATGTCGCCAGTTGAACACCCAAAGCAATCCTGTATCGCCTCACATATCATCGTCCAAGTCACTATTCTAGTCGCAAGACAATAAGATTGATTTTTCAGCAAAGTTACGGACTTCCAGAGTGGCTATTCTTCCTCAATTACTCCGGCAATTAGACCAGCAACAGATAAATCACATAATCAGCCGAGAAATCCTTCGCAAAATGATTGCCCCACGAACCGTTGATAGTTTTACAATCCGAATGTGTGTCACTCTAAAGAAAGTTGAATTTGGCCTAGAATAATGTTTGATAATAAAACAGCTTCGGATTCCAATGGCAAAAAACTATCACCGTATGTTTTGGTGGGTACCTGTCTAGCAAACAACAATGAGCCGTGGGTATATCACATACATATTAGGGGTGCCACCAATGTATCACACATGGTAGGTATATATACTAAAAAGTAAGAAATGCGAAGGGTTTTATGTAATCCCTAACAAGTTTGTAGAACTAACGATAACGGTTTGAACAGTAGCTGTGCGTCGCTAATTTGTTAGTCACTACGCCGATAAGTAGGATTGTAGTCAAGAACCTACCTTCTTTATTCTTCCTTATATCTTATGACCATAGATTTCTTGAAGCGTAGGTATACGCTTCTAAAGTCGGCAGGGCTCCTAAAATTATCTCTGGTTAGAGACAGAAAATTATGGCAGATGGTACAGAAAATTTGCGGTCTGATAACAACAATAGCCATAATCATTTAAGTAAATTCGAAATAGATACGCCATGGATTAGTTCGTCTAAGAACCAACAATTAAGTATTTCCTTATCAGAGAATATGTTGAAACAAAATTCTCGCCAATAATGTCCGAGCGAGTGTTTACGAGTCGGGCGGGGCTTTCACCTGCTCCCGCGCCGGCAGATGAGCCGCGCACACCCGCCAGATATTGTGGATTAGGGAAAAAGAAAGTCTGTTAGTGAAGTACTTAGTCGGTTATTGAATGTAACAGTGATGTCTGTGTTATTAAAAGGAGGATTTAATTACAATATTTACATACTTATAAAATAGGGCTGTTTAATGACCTATTCTATAATCAAGCCGAATGAATCTGAACAGGTACCTACGTCCAGTGGTTAGGCTAAAGAAGTATTATCATACTATCAAAGACCCAAACACCGCGTTATCAATGAGCACAGGTGCATACTTTCACCAGCGGTTGTACGCACTGCGATCGTTCCGGCGCTCGCCGCCGTACGTAGTAGGTAGTGCCGCCTGCGCAGTCTCCCGCGAGCCGCGATCCATGTGCACGCGCACAGTATGCGCCGAGATGGCCGAACCCGACCGAACAGACGCCGCGTACGATGCCCGCGCGACCGCCACGGTCTCTAGTCTCAAGTCTGAAGACTCTACCGAACAGTTAATATGCAAGACTCCACAGAAAAAGGTCAATAAAGTTAAAGACAGTCCGAGTGTTAGTTCTAAGAGTGTGGAAGCGGGCAGTGATGAAGGTGTTGGTAGGAAGAGATTGGTTGTGTTCCTGGGGCTGGGGCAGGTGGTTCTGGGCGCGCTGCTGGTGGGCGCAGGCGCAATGGCGGTGGTGAAGGGCGCCGCCTTGTCGCGGGTGGGCGCTGGCCTGTGGGCGGGCTGCGTGGCGGTGGTGGCCGGGGTGGTCGGCGTGCTGGCGGGTATCAACGATTGTTATGGACTGAATGGCGGTGGAAATGCGTGAGTATCTTTGAAAAACATTAAGTACCATCTAAAATGGTTATGAAGTATGTTTAAGACATTCAAATCAGCATAATGTAAACCAAAGATATAAGACGTATTAGATGCAACGAGCCTACGTTCATTATTTCTCAATTTTTTTTCTCATCACCAAGCTCCACTCCTTGGCAGTGAGCTCCATGCTTTTTTATCGTCCAGTCGTATTGTAAGGAGCCATACCTACTTATCACACATTACAAATAATATTTACCTAAATGTGCGGAGAACAGTGAAATATAAATACATCAATGATCTTGGTTAAAAACTATGCAATCCAGTTTCCGATTTGAGTCTTAATTTCATGCATTCGTGTGCTACTGAATATAATGATATTATGCTAACAATGGCTGCAGCTCTCGTTGCTCGCCTATTCGTTGCAACAATGAAATATGTATCTGCGGCGTGCAGTGACGACAGTGCTGCGTGATTTGCTATACAAATACGTGCTAGAAATTTCTGTAAACTTTTCACTATCAAATACTATTAGATCGAAAGTGTTAGAAGGAGAATTTTGTTAAAAAATCGATCGCGCGATCGCTTAATTTGTAATATTTTAAGGAGCATGTTGTATTAATAACTTCTTTATAAATAAACCATCTTCCATAGATATAAATCATTTCTATTAAAATATTCCAGTGAAAGTTATCGCGAAAAGTAGATATAAATATTCAAAAACTATAATAACGCTTTTGCACAAATTTGTTATTTAAATTCATTTATTAATTTTGGTACAAGTTGACGGTCGGAGTTAACAACTTATAACGATATTAATATAAATAATGATATGTTTTGCTTTGAGAGGAGCCTACCCGTATATAACAGTATATTTAATATAATGTCACCTTTTTACAGATTACAGGCTTGATAGTATATATTTATATGACAGCGAATCTAATCAAGTTTGAGCGTGAGTAATAACGCTTTTTAAAAAAATATAACTTTTATTTTTTTAAATTAAAGTTACATCGAAAAAACAATGAACTTAATGAGACTTGTGCATCGATGCGGAGACGCTTCAAGAATCTAATTATTACTAATGAATCTTGTGCACCGAGTCGGAGGCGCTTCAAGAATGGCGGCTCCGTATCCCTGCATCTTATTTATATAGAATTTGTGTCGACTTGACAATTTGCATTGGAGGGGCGCGAGCGATCAACAAGTCTAGACGCTGCATCAGCAAAAATGATGTTATTGAGGTATTAGATTACATGACCTTGTTTACGGTCTTAGATGCAACGTTAGCAAAATAGTTGTCTTAAGAATATCGGATTACATGACCTTGTTTACTGTCTGGGTTGAATATTATCAAGTCAGCACTAATCTAAAGGGTTAGGGCGTGAGCATAACATAACTCCTCCCTCCCTAAGAGCCAAATTATCGGAATTATTATTTTCTGAATTCCGATGATTTTGCTTAAACATAATAATTTTTTCTTTAAAAATAAAATATATGAGTAATACAAAAATGCTTAAAATCAAAAGACTTAAAGTTATATAACCTAAGCACTCACTGAAGTTACTGTAATTTTTATTCAAAACACTTTGAACTATTTCACTGTTCTTCAGCGCGTGTGACATGTACTTTAATTCATCCAGGTTAACACCTTTCATGTCAATAGGAGGTGTTCCTGATTCTTGTTTTAAATTCTCTCGTTGAGGTAAATTGATGATAGGGATTGGTATTACATCTTCAATTGTTTTAAATATGTGGTGATGATGCATCTGGATGCCTTGAATTTCTAAGTCACAATGTTGATCAGGAGTGACAATATAAGTTCCAAGAATTGGTTGCTTGGCGATGTCTTTACCACAAGTTTGGGTAAGAGTATTTTCGAATTGGCTGTAAATTATCCAATGGTCAGCATCAACTCGTTGGGTTCTAACTTCTTCAATCTGAATCTGACGTGGTGTACAGCTGGTGAGGTTGTCTTCAAATTTCATCAACTGCTCTATACAGGAAGGCACCGGGTACTGGGCCTTGTTGTCATCATTGCACAGGAATTGGTCGCCAGCAGATAAAATGTGACAGGGCTTCACAATCGGAAGGTATTTCATTCCCTTCGCCAATAGGAAAGGATATTCAGGAATAATAGACAAGGTCTTATTTTCTGATTTATGGAAAATTGGGATGGAATACAATTTAAAATAATTATAAGTATAATTTTCTACTAATGGTATTTCCATAATAAATGTGATTTGGTTTTTCTTTAAAAATGATTTTATCTGAATTGAATTTTCTAATTTAATAAGATTTTCTTCTATTGGTGAATACATTAAATTTTCTACATTAGAAATTAACTTTAAATGATATAGTAATTCAGTAGAATTTAAAATTGATTGATGTAAAACAGAGACTTTACTTAATGCTAAAGCGGTTTCAATTTCACTTAATTTAATAAAAATCATACGGAAACTACTTATGAATATATTAAACAGTTGAATAATATATGTTGAGTAAACCCATTTATTCTCTTTATTCGCTAAATCTTTTAACATTAATTCAACTTTATTAAGGCGAGTTTCTAGAATAACTGAGTTTTGATTTAATATATCGGTAACATTAATAAAACTATCTATCATTTTAGTAATTAAAGTTAATTTTCTATTTGTATCTGTTTGATCATTCTGTAATTCTGTGATAATTTTATCATATTTAAGAGCGTCATCATGATCGAGGTTTCCCGTAATAAGTTTAATAAGGGAACCTAACGGATTTAAAAGACCTCTCTTAAAACGTTGTGGAACCAACTGTTGATATTTTTGGATAGTAATATCACGTATAAAATCTGTGTGTATTTTTATGTTTTCAAAATCTTTAGGATAATTTTTGATATTATTTTTCATTATTATATTATTAAATTCATTATAATTTTGATTAATAAATTGTAAATTATTATAAATGTTATCCAAATTAATAACTTTAATTATTGTCCAATAATCAGTTTGAACATATGCTTCACCAATTTTAATCGGAAGTATACCCGGGTTCTCTTGAAGAGACTGCAGATGAAGGGCCAGCGCCTGCATCACGGTCACTGTCATCAAGCACCACCTGTAGAAGGTGAAATACCTTTACATCTTTATTTAGTTTTTAAGTTTTACAATTTTAGTAGAGTTGAAATACGTTTCATTAATTTTTTGATTTAATTTTAATTTTTCCTTTCCTTTTGTTTATATCTTCCATATTATGTTCTTGTGGATTAAATTCAGTTTTAAGTTTATTTCGAATGATTGGAGTGATTGAGATTGTAGCTGTAGGGTCTGATTTCATTATAGAATCATTATAATTTTTTCTAAGAGTTGCTAACTCTATAAGATCTTCGGCTAATTTATATAGATGTTCTTTAAGTGTTCTTATTTTCTCATTAATCTCTGTCATAGATTTATCATCATCTACATGGTTCTGAATTGTATGTTTTCTTTTATCTTCTATATAGACAACTCTTTCTGTACATTCAAGGAATTTAACCATATCTCTTTTATAAAGAATCGGTATTCCTGTTGATTCTAAATCTGCAGCTGAATGAATAGTTTGAGAATCACTCCATTCAGAGGGTATAGGAAATTTCGGTCTTGAAGCTGATAAAGTTTCAGAGTTTGGAGAAACAGACATTGTAGCGCTAGAATCTGATTTTGTTATAGTGGATGAATCATTATGTTCTTTTTTTGTAAATTTGCGTTCCTTTCTATTACCAATGTTAACTTTCATTGACTCATTATCTGAACCTAAGGCATTAACTTTAATTCTAGATAAAGCGTCTGCGTTACTGTTTTGTTTTCCGTTTTTATATTGAATGTCAAAATCATAATCTTGTAATTTTAATCGCCATCGGGTTAGTTTGCTGCTAGGGTCTTTGAGTGAGTGTAACCAAGCTAAGGGTCTATGGTCTGTGTAAATGATAAACTTTTTTCCATATAAATACGGTCGAAAATGTTTAACTGCCCAAATAATGGCTAGTAATTCACGTTCAATCGTACTATAACGCGATTCTGAATCACTCAGGGTACGACTTGCGTATGCGACTGGTTTATCTCTACCAACTTGTCCCTGCGATAGTACTGCACCTAGTGCAACATTGGATGCGTCAGTTGTTAAAATAAAAGGTTTATCATAATCTGGATATTGGAGTAATGGAGAATTAATTAAAAGTTCTTTACATTTATTGAAAGCGTTAATGTAATTTTGGTCAATAATTATCCGGTTTCTTTTTTTTAAACATGCTGTCAGTGGTTGTGTTATCTTCGCGAAGTCTTTGATGAATCTTCGGTAATAACCAATAAGTCCAAGAAAACTTTTAATTTCCGTTGTGGTTTTTGGAATCGGATAATTAAGCACGGCTTTAATTTTATCGTTATTAGGTTTTAATCCATCTTTTGTAATGGTATGTCCAAGATAAAGTACTTCTTTACGTAAAAATTCAGATTTATCTAATTGAACTTTTAAATTTGTTGCTCTGAGTCGATTAAAAACTGTTTTTAATTTTTGAATATGTTCTTCTAGACTACTAGAGAATACAATGATATCATCCATGTAAATCATGCAATGTAATCCTTGTAGTCCTCTAAAGACATTATCCATAGCTCTCTGAAATGTAGCTGGTGCTGTTTTTAAACCAAATGGCATTCTAAGGAATTCAAAATGACCATTTTGTGTGCTGAAGGCTGTTTTTTGTCTGTCTTGTTCTTCTACTTCAATTTGATGAAAGCCACTTGCCAAATCTAAAGTTGTAAAATAAGTACTTTTTCCTAATTTATCAAAAAGATCATTAATATTTGGTAATGGATATTTATCATCAGTGGTTATTTCATTCAGACGTCTATAGTCAATAACCATTCTAAATTTAATTTCTCCTGATGCGTCTAATTTTTTTGGAATTAAATGTACTGGTGCACTCCAAGGTGAGTGAGATTCTTGAATAATGTTATCATTAAATAATTTTTCAACTTGTTTACTTATTTCTTCTTGTTGTATAGGGGCTTGTCTATATGGTTTAACGTATATGGGGTCTTCATTTTTAGTTCGTATGTTATGTTTAACCTGATTCGTAAAAGTTAATGGAATTTGTTCGCAATAAAAAATGTCTTTATAATCTTGGCAAAGTCGGAAAATTTTTGCACGTTCTTCGTCATTGGTATGTTCAAGCCTAAGTTTGTTTAAATTTTCTGTTAATAATTGATCAATTTCTATTTCAGTTTTATTGTTGATATAATTTAAATTTTGTTCTGGTTGATTATACTTTGTTACTATAAAAGGGACTGCTGCAGTTAATCTCATTGTTTTTCCAGTAGTATTCTGAATAACTGTTGTAGCATATCCATGAATACAGTTAACAATAGCAGAAGGCATACGAACACCATTAGTTAATTCATAATAATTTAAAATTGCATCTCCAGAATATTGGTCTACGGGAAGTTTAACTCGTCTTTCTGATCTTGGGGGTAAATCAATTTTATAATTTAAATTATTATTTATTATTGGTATTTCTGTTGTTTTAGTTTTTAATAATCTATGTTTTAAATCAATAACTGCATCTAATTGTTCTAATAGATCATTACCTATGAGACCATCATAAGAAGGATCTACGTCATATAAATAAAATTTATGCCATTCTTTGCTACAAAATGTGGGTAAAAGTGGAATATAAATTACTTCACTATGATTACTAGAAGCGTGCGTACTAATAACTTTAAAATTTTCTTGCTGAATATAGTCACTGAAATAAAGATAAGCTAATTTGGGACTAATGAAAGATCTCATACTGCCGGTATCTATCATAATATTGGCATTTAATTCGTCTAAATGAATGTAAGGTAATTTTAAATTAGAGTCTAAGCCTAATCTTATGATTTCTTGTCTTGATTTGAGGCGATTTCGCGAAAATCCTGGATTTCATTTATATCAAGTTGATTTATATCAGTATCAGTATCATTTTCGGAATAATTATAGTCTTCGGAATCTGGATAAAAATATTCTACTTCTGTATTTTCTTCTATTACATCTTCTTCTTTATTCAATTCCAGTTCGTTTAATTTAATACCTGATTGAGGTTTAACTGGTGCTGTTCTCATCGAAACGTCGGTGAGTTGCAGCTGAGGTTTTTGGATTTGAGGGGGTTTGTAACCGAACTGTTGAGGTGGTCTATATCCGAATTGTTGCATTGGTTTAAAACCAAACTGTTGCTGAGGTCTAAAACCAAACTGTGGGTTTTGTTGTTGAAATTGTGGTTTATAACCAATTTGTAGTTGTTGGGGCTGAGTTCCGAACCGTTGTAAGGGCTGAGCTCCAAATTGTGGACGATAGCCAAACTGGGGTTGACGATTCTGAATTTGATTGGGTTGTGTGATGAAGGGTAACTTGGCAAACCCTTGTGGCTGAAGGCCAAATTTAAATTTAGGTTGATCTAAAGGATTTAAGCCAGTTGGTGTAGAGGTTCCAAATTTAAATTGATTTAATTGTTTAAGGTTACGATTTTTCAAATTATATTGGTCCATGAAATTGACCTCTTCTAAAACTATGCTTAAGGCATCTTCTAAATTTAAAGGTGACTTAAGTCTTACAATTCTAATGAGGCTCTCCGATAAATTATACAGAAAAACATTTAAAGCCATATTATTGTAAATTATAGTTTTGGCTAATTTTAAGTCTGACGATAAAAGATTAACTTTTGACAATAGCATAGATCTGACACTTTGTATTCGGCTGCAAAAGTCTAAATAACTTTCGCCTGATTTTATTTTTAAAGATTCTAATTCAATGCTAATGCATTCTTCGCTACGCGGATCACCAAAGTGTTGTTGTAAAAGCTCTTTTAATTCTGACCATGACAAAATGTCTTCTCTTTCGGATATAAGTGCGGCTGCATTTTCTGTTAGTCGGCTTGTTATAGCATGATAAACATACAAATTTTGTTCGTCTCCACCGCGATATTTGCTTATTATATATTCGCTTTTACGAATAAACAAATTTAACTGACGTTTATCACCACTATAATAAGGAATCAATCTTAGCATATCAGAAGGAATTGCTACTATTTGTTCTGACGTCATTTTGAAAATGGAACTTCACTCAGTGCTTTTAGAAAAATAATAAAACACAATAAAACACGATAAAACACAATTAAATACAAGAAAAACACGACAAAACACAATAAAATACAATAAAACACAAGAAAAATACAATAAAATACAATAAAACTTAATTGTACACAATTAAAATATTAAAAAGTTTATTTTTTTATTTTAATAACTTTGGCAGAATTGGATGCTCAAAGTAATAATAATAAGCAGAGTTTTATGCTTTAAAAATTAACCTAAACCAAATCACCAAAATATGAGAAGTCTGATCACCTTAAGGGACTGGTTATGCCTACCTAAATGAAAAATACAGGAGGGTAAAGGAAGGATATTGGCGAAGAGTTTTACTCACCATCCAACTGCTACTCCCATACTCGAGCGCGCGTTACTACGTCTTTCTTGATGAATTTCTTTGGTTCGAGGATAGTCTTTACTGTTGAACCGCCTGCAGACTCGTTCACAGCAGATTTTGATGCTGAAAAACGCGAAAGACGGCGCAGTTTATCGCGACTATCCTACCGGCTGCGCCAATCAAGTTTGAGCGTGAGTAATAACGCTTTTTAAAAAAATATAACTTTTATTTTTTTAAATTAAAGTTACATCGAAAAAACAATGAACTTAATGAGACTTGTGCATCGATGCGGAGACGCTTCAAGAATCTAATTATTACTAATGAATCTTGTGCACCGAGTCGGAGGCGCTTCAAGAATGGCGGCTCCGTATCCCTGCATCTTATTTATATAGAATTTGTGTCGACTTGACAATTTGCATTGGAGGGGCGCGAGCGATCAACAAGTCTAGACGCTGCATCAGCAAAAATGATGTTATTGAGGTATTAGATTACATGACCTTGTTTACGGTCTTAGATGCAACGTTAGCAAAATAGTTGTCTTAAGAATATCGGATTACATGACCTTGTTTACTGTCTGGGTTGAATATTATCAAGTCAGCACTAATCTAAAGGGTTAGGGCGTGAGCATAACATAACTATCTATATGATGATTTTGTTTATTTATATCCAAAACAAAACAATAATCTGTTTGTCAGATTACATAATTAATAAATGGCGTTAATCAGCCTTTGATTCTATAACTGTGCTGTGTCCTATAGATGCCAATTAATAAAAAGAGTAAGCTTTAATTTACTACATTCACATCCATCAAATCCGATTTACAAGACAATAATGAAGCAATCGTAGTTAAGTAGGAATATTCCCAAACTTAACTAAAAACATTATTTCATATACCAATAACGTTTCCATAAATTACTGACATTGCAAAACACACACATCTATTTGTCAGAGTACTAAAACAACGCTTTATAATTTATACACGCTACTCATTAAGGCATACACACACTACAGAATACCAAACAGCTCTATGAACCGTTCGCCCACGAGTTACGTAATAGATAAGACCGTTAATAAATAAAATAGTAAAGGACAAGCTGAAAAGCTTCGCATGAGTCTTAATACGATAATAATTCCTACATATACATACTTAGATTAAACAGTTTATAATGAAGTCCACAATCAGTTATCAAATTATGTTCCGCCAGGTTATTCCTATACACTATCAGAATCAGAATATTTTTTATTCATGTAAACCATTAAGTACAGTACTTACGAATCGTCAAAATACTTACAAAATGCTAAGATACAACTTTACCACCCGTTCGAATGCCGTTCCTATGGAGAAGAACGGGCAAAAAACTCCATGGTTGCCCTTTGTAAAAAGATATTTCATATTTTTGAGCAGTACATTGTTATGGGTATGTGAGAATAATGTAGGAACGGCTAGGCAGGCTTGAGCCGCTGGTCAAAAAAGTTCTAAGTCTACTACATGGTTCCCACATTTACAAATTACTTTTGTAAATGAAAATTAAATGTAGAAAAGTATTTCCAATAAGTTATATTTACAATACTTTATGCCCATGCGTTACGGCCCAACACCAATACGCTAGTTTTTAAATTCTAATTTACTATTTGAGACGTTTACATCTCGCATTTGCCGTATGACAAACAACGACAAATAATTGGTATTTGAATATCGCTGCCACCGCGACAATGAGACCGTGCGAAACCGCGCGGCACATTGCGAATCGGTGTGTACAATCTTTAATTAGGCACCAATTTGACATAGTTTTTGTCTACTTGGAAAACAACTATTCTGTCTACTGACGAATCGGCGACGGCCGTTTCATAATGGAGAACGAATTCTTATGAGTAGTATAGTAGTAGCGCTTTTGTTATGATCCTCCGATACTCTTTCTTTAGTAAACGAAGTAGGTAGACTCTGACGTGCTCACTTGCGAGCCAGATAACTACGAAGTACAACGTACGAAGTTGCAGGCGCCGATAGTAAATTGAAAGCTTATTACAACTTACTAAAAATAAATCAACCATTTAAAAAGTAATATCTATCTAACCACAATTCGCTGAACTCCAGGAAATAGGAAATCAATGCGACGGACGGACATACGCTGTGGCTGCGCCTGCGCCGCACAGGTGTCAAAGAAAGTCCGGCGAGCAGCTTTCTCCGGTCAGTATGGTCTCGCGGTGACTGCTCGCGCACTATGGCCCGTCTTGCATAACGTAAAGTGGTCGTAAAAGAATGCGATTCGGTTGGCTCATTACGTAACTGCGATAATAACTTGTCAATATGGCCAGTACATGTCGATCATTCAAAATATTACATCAGTTTAATATCTGGCGTCGAAGTAGCGACCCGCCAAGTTATAAAAAAAAATTGTAGGCGTCACGAGTACCCTTTTCTCCGCGAAACTAAGCGAATCTAAAAAAGTATTCAATACTTACTACTACCATTGAATACTTATGGAATACTTTTTTAGATTCGCTTAGTTTCGCGTAGAATTGCATTTTATTTGAGGTCCCGTCACTCGTGATAGATAGTTTCTCGATTAACATCTTAGAGGAATTCAGTGTTGCTGGCTTCTTTAATTATCGATCAAACTTGTTTGGTTTATATTTGGAAAAGTTGACAAGCCGAGGGTCAGTAGTGGGTTCCTCTTCCCTCATTAGTTTTACAACAGAATATGTCTTCTTTTCACACACATAACAGTTTTATAAAACGTCTTGCATTATGTTCTGAACTGCACATTTTCTCCGTCGTTTCTGACGACGCACACCACAACAAACTCGCGTATATGGTATTGGCTGTCTTTTAGTGTGTGTGTGTGTGTGTGTACAATTTCCCCGCGCACAGTGGTGCGATACATGAGAACTTGGATAAAATTGTTTGTAAAGTAATGTGTTAAGTTAAGATGATGATGATGGATGATGGATGTGTTATAATGAGCAATGATAGAATATGAGAATCATTACGGCATTGCAGGCTTTTCGCTGAAATTATGTGAGTAAATTCCATAAAAAAAGACATTTCCGATGTCTCACCGATAGAAAAGATTAGTACCTACTCAAATATATTTCACAGGGACAATTTCATCCTGAGTCGTGTTAAGTCTATGAGGGACACTTTTATTAATAAATTAATAATATTATCGCCCGACAAGCTCACCGATTCACACTCACATTCACAGTCCCATTAACTTAGGCAACGCTTGTATTATGGGTGCCGCAGAATGGAATGGGAGTGATCCCGCATAGATATTAAACATCGATTATTCTAGTACAAACATTGGTGCTTATCACACAAGTTTGCCCCTACCAGGGATTCAAACCCGGGAGCCGGCACAGAAAGCAGGGTCACTATAAACTGCGCTATTTAGGTTGCCAATTAACAACATACAATATACCTAGTCATTTATTACTAGTCATAGATAACCGAGACGGTCATTAAATACAAGAATACCTGCGATCGATATGCACACAGAACTCGACCCACTGTGTTGGCGTCGCGTGCGCAGTGGAGCACGCGTGTTCCGGCCGCGGTGGAAGCTTGCACATCCCGCGCACCTGCGTACAGCGCTGCGAAAATTATGTAATATGCAATCAATGAAAGAATACCATCAAGCACGATGTTTTCCTTCACAGTTATATGAGGTGCCCAAATGAAATCTGGAAATCCCGAAGTTACGAACCGGAGTTAGAAGTTGCGACCTTTGTTTCTAATACGAGCGTTCTAACATAACACTGATTTTCATGGTGGTGCAGATATTAAGGCATATACTAAACACGTGTTGGGTATGACATCACCAAACGATAGAAGTACCATAATGTTATTCATATAGCGTAATGTTTATTTTATAACATAAACATTACAGTTTATGTATTAAATGCCAACATTTGGTACTTTCATACCAAACATGCATTTCCAACTAATGCCATTATTCCCTCACCAATAAGATGACTCTAAATGACGAGCTGTGTGTGACACACACAGAAGAAATAGCCTGGCTGGTCGGACGTAACATAACAGGTGAATCAAAAAAGATACTGAGCCCTGAACCTGCGTTTATTTAGCGTATTTGTAATCATTATGAGAAGTCAGAATTTCGATTTGAATAGCGCTTTAGAAGCGCAAGGACGATAATAATCGTTCAGAATCATCCTGTATACGAAAAAACCTTATACTCACTAAATGCGCACATCTCAAATGTCGTGGGATCTAGGTTACTACGGCTTTCTTAAACAACATACGCGATTATTCCTGCACGATGCATTCAAACGCGATTGTTTTAATCGCTACCGGGAGTACCTATGCACAAAGATTGTTCGATAATAATTATTAAAAAAAAGTATACTTTAACATGGGTTTAAGTATAAAAATGAAATTATTTAATGATTAATACTTGAGTATGTAAAGTTTCTAACGACACCTGTGTTACAGGATGCTGTGGGGCGTCCCACCACATGCACTAAACTGAAATGATGAATAAATGTAATTTTCAGCGATACAAGTGCACATCTTTTGCGACATTGTGTCGGTATTGGCTTAGTACGCGTCTATAGGAACATACTTACGTGGGTGTAGTACGTGTAAAATTAGAATTGGGAATTTGGTAGTGACCCTGCTTTTTGTGCCGAGGGTCCTGGTTTGGGTTTCGGATCCTCGTAGGGACAAACTTTGTGTGATGAGCACGAATGTTTCCCCGATACCCGAGACCGGTACCCGAGTCATGGGTGTTTAATTTCTATATAACTATTATATACTGAGTTCGCCCTCAGTCCATTGTACGGTACCCATAATATAAGCGTGCTGTTGCGCATTACTTAGTGGGGGGTCGTATGGTCGGCGTGGTCGTCTGGCATGAACTAGCGCATGTCATTTGCCGTTTATACATGGTTTAAGGTTGTTGTACGTATGATCGCGTGTGCACCACCGCGCGATGTCTCAGTCCCGTTGCTGCGATTCGCGGAGCTTCCTGTGAGTGTGTTTGCTCATTCATCCGCGACGAGGCGCTGGCGACGCGACGCGCTAGAACAATACAATTGTTTAACTGTACAACCGCATGGTACACTGTAGATGCTTGAAATCAATTTAACATCACGCAAGATAGGTAACTTAGTACGAGTTTCGCGACGACATCAAATACCGATCGAGTGAGCCCATCGTCTAAACATGCGAATCATTTAGGAGTTTCTTCCAGGCAGGCGGGTGATATACCTGCAGCTATATGCCGACGGTTATTGCCCGGATCTTGTATATATGCTACGTTATCCGAAAACTCTGATAGTGCGTTTCAGGATTGTATGGAGAATCGTCATTTACTCTGAACGTCGTCTGCAGCACCATCTATGTAGATTGTGGTGAGGTTGAAGAGGGCGCTACACGTAGGATTTAGTACCTGTATCTTATACGAGACAACAATATAAATACTTTATAGAAATTGATGATCCATATTCTGGTACAAACATTCAAGCTTATCACACAAAGTTTGCTCCTGCCTTCTAGGATTCGGGACAGAAAGCAGGGCCACTACCAAACGAGACCATCGGAATGGGATACCTAAGACTGGGTGCGGCTGGCACTACATAGCTTATCATGAATACATCAACTAAAAAGTAATGTATACTAATCCTCACTGGACTGTAAAGATGGTCACAGTATGTTATTAACAATGTAATCAGTACAAATAACTCAGTAATGAAGCGAGTGAAAGTACCGCGCTTCGATCACTATCAGCTAATGATAGCGCTGCGCCTGCGCCTGACGGCTGTGTGAGGTGGTATTGCCCCTGCGGCCGTCACTTACAAGTTACCTCATATTTCCCCCTTTCATTACGATAAAATTCATTGCTGTTTCACACTCTAGCCATTTCATTCTGCTATAAGACCAAGCAGTGATGGATAATAACGGAATTGTGTAACTAAAAGTGTCTTTATGCTGAGTTTATGCACAATCTAGTCCAGCTATTTTGGGGTATAGTAGCATAATTTTGTGATAGTTTCGAAGATTAGTACTGTGCAGGCTCAAGCACAATCTTTTATGTAGCGTTATGGTAGTAAGAGTATACCACCTCGCTCACGGCAGAATCAATGTTATGAGTATGACAGACAAGTCGTGCTTTCTCGATTATGTTACGTTTACATGAGAAGTTAACCTGCTTACCCTACTCTATGTTTAATTTTGTGTCGATCGGTCTATTTTTGCTATGAGAACCTACTTATTTTCACAATGTTAGTACATATACCTATCATCGATCATTTCAGCAATCTATGATTTATGGACGTGTAATATTCGAGGTGTAATACCGTTCGCCGCAATATGCTGTTTACGATTCAGTTATTTCGAAGACAGGTCCCGTACAGGCGCAAAGAGTAAAGTAATACTAGCACACATACGAGCTTTATCATCAGTACGTCAAGTGCGAGATTATTCGTAAACTAGCCGTATACTTTATAGCCTACCGTATTTAAACATTTTGTATGGAGAATTGAAAGTATTAAATATCATCCGCTAGAGGCGCTTGTCAATTCTCCATACAAAATGTCCAAATACGGTGGACTATAAAGTATACAGTTAGCTCGCACTTGACGTACAGGCGGCTGCATGATTGTATTGCTATTCTAACTTTACTGCGCCTTCCGCGGCATAGAATCAAACCTTATCTTAGTCCTAAAGTCACACCTATCACCGGAGTTCTATTTATTTTCTAACGGTTTTATATTAACTCTTGACGAAACTCAATAAGAAATGTACCCTGATTGCTTACCTAGCTTATTCTTTAGCTATCACGGCTAGACATAAACGTTACGCTCGTATTCCAATTATATAGCTTCCGATTACTTATTCTGAAAAAGACATTTTAACATCTGTGAATTAACCATGATTTTCTTTTGTCCTCAGGAGTCCACTGCTCACAGCGTTCTTGGCGCTGTCGCTGCTGTGCCTGGCGTGCGGCAACAGCGCAGCAGTGCTGGCTGCCACCGGCCTGCAGCGGGACTCGCTGCGGACACAAGCTGCTCACACCAGCTTCGAAGTGAGTACTTTACTGCAATTGGGGGATGGGACCCACCATTGACCTTCGGCTTGTTAACTGTATCAATTATAAACCAATCGGTAATTGAAAAAGCTTAAATAAACGTACTCCTCGAAGATGTCAGTCGATAGTCTGTCCGTCATGAGTGTCGGGACCCTAAATAATATGCAATTTACGGCGGAACGGGAATTATGTACAAAAGAAGACATCATATTGAAATTGATAGTGCGAAAATGTTATACTTAACACGAGGTTGCAATTATTTATACGGGGGCTGCTTACTCATTTATGGGCAGCCATTCACTTAATAGTGTAAAACTGAAATGGTTAATGTTAATTTAAAATTTAATGTATAATTGCCTCGTTAACTTAGTAATTGAGATAAAATCGATTGTACATACTAGCAATAACTATAGTTAATGGTTTGTCAGTGTCGGTACCTAAACGATTGAGTACGCCCCAGTAACTGACAGTTGAGCAACCGGTCGCTTACACTTGGGTATAATAAGCGCGGCTCATGCAATTAGCTCGGCTGTCAACAGGAGCGTCCGCGCCGCCTAACCGACGATAAGGGCTACTTCGATTAATAAAATTGCAACGCCGTTTCATTATTTTGATAGGTCGATTACGTTATTATCTGTCGTTGGGTTGGCTTCATGTTTAAAGCTTAGGTACACATGACGATAATTTTTATGTAGAATTCTGGCGAACTGTGAACTGTCGTATTATGAAAAAGTATGACAAAATTGCAAAGCATTTTATTGACCCATTGTGTTGACGCATTTTGATTGGTACAAGCTTCCAAAAAACTTGTTAATCACACAAACAAAGCAAGTAAACGCTCAATTCACCGCCAATAGACCCATTGTTAGCACACATAATGCCATTCACGTTACGAGTATACTGTCAATACGATGATCAGAGTAGGACGAGACAGGTCTGCACTAGGCAAGCTGCGTGAGCACGCGATAGGTCCACATAGTTGAGGTCTAGAAATTGATGATTTTTTTTTATTAATTAATCCGATCTACGTGAGCACTTTTTGCGTAGATCGGATCGTAAGCAAAAACTAACTATGAGGGTAAGTTCAAACTTTGACACTAGAACGTCAAACACCTCAGTCCTCCCGTGACCATGGCTGCTGTAAAGTAGCTGAAACGTCGGGAACCTAAAAACGTAAAATACACGCGATAAAATCTGAAAATTAGTCTTATTTCAAAATATATTTTTTCATTCAAAAACCATTTTTTTGTTAGTTCTGACGAAGAACCGTAGCGTGATTGACCGGACACCATTACGTACTGGTAAAGGTTCGATCCCGATGGCAGTTTTAATAATTACATGTTATGATATCCAAACATCTCCAGTCACGAAAAGTTCATTCGTGTTTTTTATGTGTTGCGCAATCAGTTAGTAGGTATATGTATACAAGTTGAATAATATTGCTGCCCTTGATGGGTTGGTACTCTCTGGATGGTACCATAGGTATAGTCTTAAATTCATCAAGCCGTTAATCGTTACCCGACCTAGAAGTTCGCGTTGTATTGTGAATGAACTAAACATGTCAATGTACAAATGATTGCGTTATTTAATGATAATGTTTATTACCTTCAACTTACGGCAAACGCAGTGAAAAGTTTTTTTTACAATTCATGCGAAGATGTGCCTAAAATGTGAAGTAAATTAAGGCACAGTGTGAAATTAATGTAACCAAATTATGGAATAACAACTGTTCTTTGTGTATTATTTATTGTCATATAACTGTCTGGTGTGTCCCGAACACAAGTCTTTGCGTAGTTACGGTTTTTCTACGTAGCCTATCATATCAAAGTCAAGAAAAGTTTCCCAATACACAAATGGAAAGTAATATCATTGGTCCTTGTCAACCCTACACGTCTCGTTAACTTAAGCAATGAATCGTAAATAAAAATAAAGAAATCGTTAATTATTTGACAGCCAATTTACCACCATGCTTGATTTGACAACAAATATCGACAGACAAGAGACCTTCGCAGTTGTTTAATTAAACTATATTAGATGACCGCAGCACAGAATACATATTGGCGCTACGCAACCGCTGTGTTGATGGTAAAACAACATTAATGGGTGATGTAATGACAGCCTTCGAGGCCAATATTTTACAATTTGTTTTGAGTTCTACCTCCTGAGTGTGTTTTTAATGATTAAAAAATACTTCAAGGTTTCCAAAAAATGAGATCTAATTTCATCCCCTGCCTGTATTTTTAAATATATTAAAATTACAAATGCTGTAAAATAAATTATTGCACTTACTTTTAAATGTTGTTTCAAAACTGTAGAACTTGCTTAGGCCTATAACTGTGAATAAACCTTAGGCCAACTAACTGGCGCTTTCTTCAGTACCCTAACCACAATACTATTCTGCAGGATGAGATGGAAGCCTGGACGCCAGTGCTAACCAACATAGCGCTCCTCATCATCGCGAGTGTCCACTGCCTGGTCTGCGTGATCAGCATCTACTATCTCTCCAAGCGAGTCTGCCCTTGTTTCCGCGCGAAGCAGGCGTTCGACCACAACCAGTTCGATCCGACCTTCAAACCGGTGCATCAGTATGTGGTGCACGTGGAAGAGGGGAAGAAGGGGCAGGGAGAGAGGGGGAGAAGCCAGGAGCTGTGCAAGGAGCTGGAGGGAAAACTGCAGGGGGAGACGCTCAAGAAGAAGAAGGTAAGGAATAGTTTAGTCTATTGGTCTGTAAGTGATGAGTTGTTAAGATTAGACCTTCTGCATTTCGTAGCCCAGGAAGGTCTTTTTGTGACCATATCATATCTTCCTTGATAACGTAAAGTGATTTCGGTGTGCAACTGATACGCACTGAGCGTGGTGGACTCCGAGCACAGTCCCCTACATATTGAGTGGAAACCCGTTCCCAGGAGGCCTTTCATAGTCTTTTGAAAAACTGAAATGTGTCCCCGTTTTTAACATGTCGCTTCAACTTTTTAATCCACCCCCAGGATGTCCAAGAGGCCCCAGAGTTCGGGAGCTCGAACAGCAAGGAAAAGTTAGTGACGCACTGGCTCGGGCGGCACCAGGGAGTGCTGAGCAGCACCGCGACGGTGCCGGTGCCGGCGGTGCGCGCGCGCCGCGGCGTGCGCAAGACGCGCAAGCCGCCGCATGCGCCCGTCATGCTGCTGCCCGCGCATCCAGCCAGCACGGTAAACTATTAATGTCAATTAATATTATATCACTAGACGCACACACCACTACGATCCAAAACTGACTAAAAACTTGTATTATGGGTACCGCACAGTGGACTGGAGGCGATCTCAGTATATTATCGCTTATATAGATATTAAACAGCTATGACTCGTGTATCAAGATTCACATATGTAGTTCATCCCTACTGGAAATGGGCAAATTACGAAAAAAATAATTTCCGATTTCAGTTTGAATGAGTTTAATATTTTCAGCAATGAATGAAGCCTTTGCCTTTGCCTTACTTTATTCGAGTAGCTGTAACGTTTTTATAAGTATCGCCGACTACTACCGCGTCTATCCGATAATATTTGTAGTAACTATTGGCGCGTGACTGAAATGATACAGCGTTTTTCAGCTGCATTAATTTATCGTTACATTATCGGCTGCGTACGATAGTGTACGCAGCATTGTTATGCAAGTAATTGACAGCTAAACATAACAAGACGACGTGCAGTTTTATATGATCCATCCATCAGCCGAAAGACGTCCATTGCTGCACATAGGCCGCTCCCAATGAATTCTACTCATCGCGGTCCTTCTAGTTCCGCACTTGTGTCGACATCAACGCGCGCTCTCTGATCGGATTTTCCGATTAGGCAAAGACAAAACCGATAAATACGGCCGTATATTTGTTTCAAACGTACACGTAAAACGTACAGTTTGTTCTAAGATAACATTGTTTAAATTATCATCCATCATTATACAACTCGAAGCTTTTGAATTATGCAATAGAAATACGATAATAACAATTAGTCCGTTTATTTGTTGCGTTAGCGCATCTCGGGTCATTTGGATCGCGACGACCCCAGGGTCGCGGGCGCCGGTTACCCAACCGACTCAACACGAAGTTTTACGAAACGCACGCATTTTGTACATCGTTTGTTTGACCGTGTTGTAGATTGATTACGAGTAACAATTATGTTTATTGCAACAAATCTGCTTTGGTTTCGCTAACAACATTTAGTATAAAAACAGCTTCTTGATTTTGTTTGTTTGTTGATGTTGATTCATTGACTTTGTGGTACAAAACACAACGTTGAGAGCTTCCCATGTGACAGACTTGACGTTGGTGTTTAAACTTCGAACAACAAATTGGTGATATTTTATTGCGTCGTTACGAAGTTATTTTAGACAAACACCTTAGTAGCACAGACTTATTAAAATATTCAGACAACACATTGCGTACGCTAAAAGTTTTTACGCTTCACTTTTAGTATAGGCCGTGTGCTGACGATTATTCTAACGAGTTTGAGGTAGAGGAAACAAAAAAAGAGTATCTCTTTCTATCCAGTTGGTACTAAGAGTCACACGGTAAAAAAATCACCTATACCGGAAGTCCTCACTTAATAAATAAATAAACCATACATACATTACAACCAACCATACATTTATACGTTTGTGCGTTAGGTACTATGTTTTCGTGTAAATCGCGAAAACCTTGAAATGGCTACATGTTACTTAAGCTTCCTAATTTATCAAATTTAAATAGCTGTTGGTTTTTCTTCCTAAATAAATAAAAAAACTGTTTAATATTAAAACACTATCAATTAAAATGCCTACATAAAAACATACACACTAGCAGTCCGTGATAGACAGAAAAACCAGCAAACACAACAAAAAACATACCCACTTAAAAACAAATACCGTATTCACGATCGTGTCAGTCATAGACTATACACTTTAGGTGTCAGTTCCGCATAGCGTAGTGGCTTCCTGGAATAATAGACGCACGCATAGACACCCATATTTTATGTAATCAAAGATTTTTTTATATAGATAATTAACAAGCTGTGCTCCGGGGCTACGCATACACAATAATTTGTACAATGAGTAGAATTATTATTGTTAATTTACCATAGGCCCGCACCCGTTCGTTCTTCTGCTTCTGAGACGAAATCATGACCATAAATAGTCAAAGGGACTATGTTTAAAACTGTATTGTTAAACCTCGCACAAAAACGTATAATATGTTGCAGTCAAAACTCTTAACCAGCCAAAACTACTTTTAGCTGACAAAATCCAGCTCCTGTGGGCAATATTAGTTTTTGTGTCGTATCCAGGAAGTTTTCCCCACGTAAAAAAAGTTTGGTCGGTTTTTTAAAAACACTAACATATAAATACTTAACCAATGATCAAGGCATTCTTAACCAATGATTTTAAGTTAAAACTGCTTTTGAACAACCAGATCATTTAAAACTAGTTTGCCAGATAAAAGTAGTTTTGACCGGTTAAGAGTTTTGACTGCAACATAATATATATCTAAATAATACGTTATATATATATTTTAATGGTAACTGTAGGTTAAAAGTGTCATCTAAGAATTAACCGCAAATATTCAGCACACAGCAGTTATCGGTGCGCGACGTGTCGTCGGAGGCGCAGCGCACGCGCATCCGATCAGCGACGATTGATGACAAAAATGTCTCTCAGTTTAGGTGTGAACTGAACAATTGCTTAACCCCTTTTCATTTGAATTATATCCACACAAGGGCTTAAACAATGAGACAAAAGAATTATGAAATACCTACAACTTCTCGTGAGTTCGACGATGATGACAGCGGAGGCAAGCGGCTGCAGAGATCATTTTTATATAAGTCAGCAAACAGGTTCTGTTCGTGGCGTACCCTCTAACGCATTTTCTTATTCTTTCTTTTTAATTTTCTAAATAATTTATACGCAACGTCAATTTATTTGATATCTTACCAATCGGTACTCAATGTTATCGTACTAATTCACAATTAGTAACATGATTTATCAGCGTTGGCTGAGGTAAATCTTCAGGTATCTTCGATGTGCAGTCACGCCAAGAATCCGTAGCTATGAGAGCGGAACGAGCGACTTGGGGGAAAAAAGTTAGTGCATCCGCTATGCGCGCTCGCCACCCCGGTGCAGCGCACGCGCCAGATTAGCTGTTGTCTTGATTGATTGGGGATTATCAGAACGTTGAGATTCGTAGATGGTATTAGTCACAAGTAGAACACTTGAATGAAAATATCTATCATAGTAGATTCTGTTACGGAAATCCTTTTGTCTATCATTCAGTATGGATATTGTTTGGCTTTTAATGTTGATGCTTAACAATATATTTTATTATGTTTGTTCTAAATAATTACCCAAATATAAAAAAGGGTGCAGGTACCATTTAATTAATTATGACTGGAAAACCAGTCTATGTTGTACACCAATTTAAACAAATATAATTTTCCACCGCAAAAACTTTTTTTCGCGTAATCGTTCTAGAAGTTACGCATGCTGCGGCAGCAATCAAGGCGAACTAGACGAGTTCATGTTTGTTATTCTGTGAATAACTATTGCATGTGACGGTTGGCAGTTGGATAGTTTATTTATTGTCGGCAATTAATGTATTACAAACTATACTTTTCGTTTATACAAAGTAGGTTCTAGCCTACATGGGAGATATGATATCCCATGAAGGAAATAAATATAATGTTGATTATGTTCATTGCCCAAGTGCTTACCACTGATTTGGTTTTCGAACCTCGTCCGTTCATCTGTAGGTATGTAGTGTTCGTCAAAGCAAGGGTTCATCACCTTTCCTTGGTTGCTTCCTTGGTTTAATTATCTCAGTTGGTTGTTAGGCACGATTCTGAAAGAGGTACGTTTTCACAAACATATTGGCTAAATTATCTATCTACTAGGTCCCAAATATAAATAGTTAAGGCCAAAACTGGATTAGCCCCCAAATTCATAAAAAAACAGAAGAAACGTGCTTGGTAATGCGATTTTAAATGGATTAAATTAACGATAAATTTCGGTTTTGTTTGTATTTTGGAGCTCGGTGCAATGATAGCTAATACATAGTTAAAATGATGTTATTATGTGGGCCAGTTTATTAAAATAAATGTTGAGATATACAAGTGGTTACAGGCGATAGACATTTTTAAATGTATAATTTCGTCTCATTCTCCAATCAGACACGATACCAATAGGATCAATCAACAGCTGTCTAGGTTAATGAATTAATGATTTATTGATTGCGTCGCGATTGATACTTAATTACAATTTATCAATCGCATAAATCTGGATGTTTGGCATTTACATATTCGACGGAACTTGAATACAATCTGAAATACATATTGAATCAGTCATTATTTTTTTGAAATAATATTTAAATGTCAGTTGAACAATTATTTTTATGGAAATCAGGTCAAAAAAGACTCAAATAAATTAATGAAGTTACTTTGATTTAATGTTCAGAAATTGGTTCAATGTGATTGGGGATGGTAGTTATACTGATATTAACATTGTGATGTGCCGGCGGCGGCAAACTGTTAGTTTAGGCGCGTTCTTTTCAACGAATTATGATGAAAGATTAGTTTTATAACTGAAGAAGTAACTCTGACTTCAGTCGCGTTCATTGCTAACAATTTCGAATGCCTTATGCTATCATGTAAAACCTTAATGGTCAATTCTCTCATATTTACCTACTACTGAGCATATTAATGGTTTAAATTGCCAGTATAATAATTATGCGGTTGTATTCATCCCATAGCTCACAAATCTTACACAAAATGAACTCTCTGTTCTATCAACTTTTTCTAATCGCAAATCGATACCGGATTCGCGTCCGAGTTGCGAGTCTGGTCAATCGTCGACCAAAACAAAGTCGATTGGCATGTTGACCCATCCTTGGCCCACATTCCTGCGCAGGCGCAGGTGCGCCGCTACGACGTGTGAGCGAAAGCTTTATATGATTTTATACCTACGAGCTACTTGAATGAAAAGCTTGAGAGCCCGACTCCCAATCCGTTTAAAAACATTATCGTTAGACCACACAGCCGTGCGTAGTAAATCACTGCGCTAAACCTCAATAATGCCCTACGCAAAACAGCATAAGTGGGAAAGACAGCATATCCGTGATGACAGCAAGACCCTGATAAACTAAGCTAAACCTAAAATTCGGGACAAATCAAATAATTTTCTCTAAAGACTTTTGTTAAACGCTTTTAACAGAAGTTTTTTTCTCAACGCAATGACGATGTATGAAGGGAAGGTCTAAAATGAACTTAAGAAAATCCAATTGTGGCCGCATTCCATGGATATAGAATATTAAAAAGCCATTATTGTTGACAATGTTTCCAAGTTCAATTAAAAGGGATGTCTCACAATGTAGCGCTTACTCGAAAGCGGCGTGCTTTGAACGTGCTATCAATTCTTAGCGATTAAAACTAATCTCCATTCAGCGTCCATCTTCGCTCCAGTTACTATGACTACGGCACGCATGCGCTTAACTCAAAAGCAACAATTTTAACATATGCTGCGACCGAAAATACGTCTTAAATAGTAAATGTAGAGTTGATTGTAGGAAAATGGTTTAAATTATCTGCGTGCACGCACCGCGATCTCTATTCTGAACGAAGAACGGGTGTTGTGATTGTATTAATTGTGCGAACAGCTTTAGACGTATTTATGTAATTGTTGGAGATGCACAAGTCTCATTTGTGCAACTGTAGTATTTACCACTGGGAGAGAGCAGTTTCCCTCTAATTTATAGAAATTTACAATGTCAATACTAGACCAATAACTTACTTTCGTTCTTTCTTTGAATCCGTGAGTTAGATAGAATCATACAATATTTTCAGAACATAAATATTATTTGGGATGCTGAGGACGAATCCACAATGCTTGGAATTATTTTATATGTCTGTTGCGTATACGGAAAAACAGATAAATGGATTTACTGGGTATAATTATGTAGCAACCTCTTCAATAAAGCCACAAGTTACACAGATGGCGCTGCAGACGGACATTCAGAACATTTGACAATTCTCCATACAATCCTGAAACGTGCTATGAGATTTGTCGGTGCACGTAACATATATACAAGATGTATAGGGAAGGTATATATATATATATATATTTTCCCTTTTCCGCTAAAGTTATATATAACTTAAAAGCTAGGTCATGATTTAGGATTATCGTCTCCATTAGACGGATTTTAAAAAGACTTGGCATGGTGGATGCGCCTAAAGGATATTTTTTCCCGGGGAATGAACGGTTTAGTACAAACACTGAACTCCACGCGTACGAAGTGGCTGGCACTGCTAGTTTAAATAAATTGCCATTTCACTGGTTTCGCAACAAACATTTAGCGATAGACCATCGTGTGTTACACCGTGCAATCAATAGCCCTCTAATACCTGCCACTAACATTCCTTTATAGGATTTGATGGATAGGCATTAGAGCTAGCGCTTAGAAGCCTCGTATTAATGGGATAATGGCGCTGTTTCCGCCGGGAAAGTGGGCAATTAGCGGTGGATCAAAAAGACCGACGAGTGAGTGAGAGAGACAGGTAGGGTGATGGAAAGGAAGGCAAATATTGCAGTCTTCAGTTTGCGCTGGCGCAGTTTTTATTGTGTTGTGTTTTTCAGTCATGGTTCATTGTATTGCCGGCAATATCCGCTGTTTGGTTTATTGAATTATTGTCTCTTTATAGTTGCTTCCTTTATAAAATATATACTTTCTTGTTAGAGATCATAAGGTAATTCAGTAAGACTTATCTTGTTAGATGGAATTACTAAGTTATTATAGGTAATAATCGCCTTCTTATAGAAATAGCTTGTTTATATTTATCAGCTATCATTAAAACTAACACTCCATCCTGATAATATGTGCCCTTGCGGTACCTATACCTCGTTTGTTTAGTGGTAATTATGTGTGGTAGGTAATTTAAATATTATACATAATAGATTTGGAATCGGTAATAGACCTTTTATTTTTCCCCCATGTATTTAAGTTTGTACCCAATAAATATTTACCCATCCATGGTAAACAAAGACATCTGTTTGATTAAACAATATTCACATGAATAATGCAATGTACAGCAACCGCGTGGTGGCTTCGCGTCGTCATTCATCAGCCCTTATTTGTATGACTGCAATATTTATTATTGTAAATATAAATAGGGTTGACTGTCTTATAATGGTTTGGAACTGGAAATTTTATACCATAAACGTCTTGTGAAGTAATGGCATTTTTAGGGACTTTCATATCAAATCGGTAACGACTACTGCCCCGTTACCCCGTTGTAGAAGTTTATGATGATGTTGTATATATTATACAAGTGTAAGTGTTTTCGTAACGAAAACTGATACCATAGATTAAAGTCATGATTCTGAACCCATCAGAGCTGGAATTTTCCGCCGATCTTCTCATGAATTTTATCTCAACGTAAGTAAAAAAAACATAATGACTAATTTAGACCTAAAACTGCAATGTAAATTAAAATTGAATACGCTCGAGAGCGCTCGACACTCGCGCGCGTCGGGTATCGCTCGCAGCGTTGTGTTGTGATCGCGTGGTTTACGATACATTGGGTGCTCAACACTTGCGCAACTTTGCGCAACGTTCCCCAACATTGTATGTCATGTAACATATTCCTAGATAGAGCATTTAAAAAACCAAAGAGTGTCTACTGTTAGCTGAAAGAATTGGTGGACTAACGTAACATTAAAAGTGTACATTTAACAGGTCACTCAGTAGGTTATGGAGACAACAATCCTAAAGAAATAAATCAAATTATAAAAAATTTATACTTCATACTAAGAACTACTTGTTAAAATATTTTACACTATTTATGTTATACATTCTATAGGCAATGACTCGCCAACCCTCCGAACAAATTATGCTGAGATACCGGGCTCTCATAAACTATGAGCGGACAGACAGTAGTCTGAATAAATGCATACACGCGGCTCCGCCCCCGCCCCCACCCCGCCCCGCCCCGTGCACACCGCGGCTTTGTGCGAAGGGACAGCCTTTCCCCGACATTTGCAATTATAATGTTTCACATGTCAATTTTACGGTGCATACTTGCTGCTTTCTAGTAGCTGTAGTTAATATTAGTTGGGAGCACGTTGGGAGACAAGTCAATGTATGGTGACAGTGTAATGCCAAATGTGGAAACACTGAGATAAAGTTTGTTTATATACGTTCTAATTATGTTTCTGGCTTACCTAATGTCAATTTTGGCTTGCAAGTTTGTCACTTACATTAACTTACTTAAACTTTTGTTTTGGTAAAACCTTTTTTTTTAATAACTAGTAAAACAAAACTGTTTTACTTAAAAATCATGATTAAGAGCCTACACACATCCGTTTGTATGAGAATTGTTCTTCAGAACTGGTCGAATCGGATGTTTTTGTCGGTAGTTCTGTCAATCTAACTAATCTATCAGTTATAAATATCGCTAGATTGTCGTGATTTATTGATTACCTTGGAAATGTAACAAGATAAAAATCAATATAATTTTATTATACTTAAACAAAAATGTCGTGAGAATATAATTATGCAAATAACTTAATCACCAAGTAATCGATAATTAATAAACTTACGTAGGTGGCAGTATATTATATGCATTACACACGTAACTTAATATCCCAACATGATTCAAATCAGATAACATCAACTGATATAACCAATCCAACGCGGCGATCATCTCGTACTTACGCAACTTTGGAGAGGCTTATGTTGAGAGCCGTTCACACTTTCTACAAAATAATATTACATTTACTAAATTGTACACGCAATTGTTTTGATTTTAAAAACAAAAGTTCCTATATTAAAAAGAAAAGTCCAATGAATCCAAGATGCTATCAAGATTCATCTACGAGTCCATTGTTTTGGTTACCGATAGCTGCGTATAGGACCTAATTACCGCCTATCTTTAGATCAAATTGATCTGAAGTCTGTTTAATCGCATACGACTGTCATCTGCCCAAACTAGGGTTGCTATCCATTCTATATTCTAGTCAATTGTACTATATATTATAGAAAAATATTATATCACGAAAAATACTATATTTTCATCGCTAATTAAAATAGCACAGCACAGAGTTTTAGAATAAAACGCATTGACGTCGCTCAGTTGCTCAGTCACATAGTGATGTCACTTAAAGGAAACGTGAACTTTAAGTCATTTTCAAATTGTCGTTGAAATTGTCCCTTTTTCGAGGTTGTTTTTTGAAGTGAAAAATAAATGTGTACTTTTTGTTCTTGAACTTCCCAAAAGTACAATATTTCTCACGTTTAAAAAAAACTATTTTTCTTCCAAACATGAGCGGCAACCCTAGCCCAAACATCCCCACAGCATTTATTGATAATTCCTATACGATACCTTTTAATTGCTAATCAATACAATGTACTGATTGCCAATCAGTACATTTTTAGTAAGACCGGACCGGCTGTACGAGTATGAAAGCTGTTTCCACTAACATTGCCACTTGGCGATGTTCGCGACATTCCAGACCGCGTGCCTTCCTCCTTTTCTCCTTCTAAACGGATGGAAACGAGCTGGGTGCGCCTGTCAATAACACATATGCAAGATTTTTGAAACGTGTATTACTAACCATATATGCACTAGCTACTAGAAACATGGTCAATTGTAGACGATTAATTATATTATACTGAGCAGGTTTTTGATAAATAAATACAAACGTAAATGTTACGTAAACGTATAACTTTTTTATTTTACGAATGAAGTACTTTATATTGAGCAATTTAAATATATTTAAATATAATAAAAATTTTGGTTACCTATAGGCCTATTCTTAGTTGGTCAGTCTCTCGTCTTATGACTTAGCCCTATAAGATGGATAAGTGGTATCGGCCAAGGCGGTGGAACGGTCGCGGGCACCGGCCGCACTTTCACCGCGGCCCGCAGAAACTATACAATTAACAGACCTGACCGCACAGCCGCCGTGTATTACATACTATCCAGGATTTTCACAATACACTATGTAGCCTTATTAGTTAGGAAGTAAAGCATAGACATGCTAAGCTATAAATACAATTTTGATTGCACGTTGCACCATGCCGGTTAAACGCCAACGTTAGGACGACCGCAACCTCACTATTACCACAAAAGCCTTCTAATTATACCACAAGTGGACATCAACGCCTGAACTAGGCTTCATTGATCAAACAAAAAAAACTACGTTCATAAATTGAACCAGGAATATAATAATTATGTTGGAAACCACGCATCCAAGGCTAGATAGAAAACAGTAACCCAGGAGGCAGTACCTTCCGTGAGCTAAACTCCACAAAAAGGTTGGTTAAGTGCAGCAAGCGTCACTACAATTGCAAAAAAGAGAAGTCGTAAAATAGCTTTTAGTGAAAGCAAAAATATTTATCGATACTTCTAATCTTTGTAAACACTAGAAGAAAATTATACATATTACATACGGCCACCTCACTTTACATATAACAAAACACAAAACGTTTTATTACGATTGCGGGCGTCCAATTAGTCGACAGCCGACATTACGCTCCATTTTTTTTTTTTTTTTTTTATTACATTATAGGCAAGTATTTGATCTCGATCTCACCTGATGGTAAGTGACGATGAGATCTACGATGGAGCATACTTGCCTAGGTAGGAAGGCGGCAGTAGATAGAGGCACATGCAGCGCAACTGATCTGACCCGCCTTCCATGAATGGCAACACCGAACATCATGCCGGAACACGGCTAGGCCGCTTGGCGACATGGCTTTGTTCAGTGGGTGGTGACTAGCCACGGCCGAAGCCTACCACCAGTAGCGAAGCCTACCACCAGTACCGAAGCTCCAGCCGAGAGTGAATAACGTGGCGGGTTACATTGAAGAGGATGTTGGCAAAGTGGTGCTTGGTTATGCAACATCCGGTATTGGATATTAAATCAATAAGTGTTCGGCTATCGAATGCGAAAGTTACACTAGTTCTACATGTTTTAACAAAACTTAAAGGCAAGCGAAATATTCCCCTGCATTGCCAATTAAATGAACATTTTTGGGTTCTTTTCGAGTGTTTTGTATCGAATTATGAAAAGCGTTATTATATAAACTGTTAACAACAAGAAGGCGAGCTTCAAAGTGTGACCGGTCTTCAAGCTGAACAAATCAGTCGGCAGTCAGAGGTTAACAAACAATAATAGGGCGACGAACTCCGTGCTGTGACTCTTGGGAAAGTCGCTTGGCTGTAAAGTGACCATGCGTTTTAACAATTATATTTTGCACATAACTAAACTAAAGTCTATCATACTACATATCAACTGTCATCCTAGCTTACACGATGGAGACCGAGTGACGGATGTGGACTCAGTAGGTACTATAAAAAAAAATATGTTCCTATATAATGTGCGCGATGAACGCTAAAACTTGAAAATAAACGAAGCCATGCAGATAATCAAATCAGCACTCAAACTTCAAAATCCACTCAGTGCCTTACTCATAGTCAACCTACCAATAAACTTTTTGCCGTCCATTCATCAATCGGTGACAAAAAGCAGCGCGTACGCACAAAAGGACCGCCTGAGGACCTCGCGTCACGTGATTGTGTAAACCAATCATTATGTGCGGTAATTATTGTGATCCACAGTAGATAATTGATGCGCGACAATGTATAATAAAACACTATGCGATTGTTTACTTATGAGCTTATGAGCCATAATTTGATGGTCTAATTCAGCCTTTCCCAAAGTGGGCGATAACGCCCCCTTATGGGCGTTGCAGGCCTAAATGGGGGCGCTAAAAAATAATTCATTCTCAAAGTGGGCAGTAGACAAAATAAGTTTGGGAACCCCTGGTCTAATTGCTAGCCCTGTGAGGCTTGACATACTTTTAATCAGGCTCATTGGTCCTTAATACACATCTTTGAGCAGACAGCTGAGATGTCTCATGAAATGCAAAAAAAGCCTCATTTAAATAAAAACAAATTACTCTGTGGTATCTTAAAGCTAAAGTACAAAAATAATTTCTATTACATATTTTAATCACAACCATCTGGGTGACAATTAATTAAAACTTACCTTACGTAAAGTCCAGTTTTCGATGTAATCATAGTTCGTACATTGCTGGTATTTATATAACCACGAAGTACTGTAAGGAAGACTTTCGGAAAGATAATCGTAGTCTTAACATAACGTACAATCAATGTAAAACAATAAAACTGTCTCGTTATTGTTTAAACGTTAGATTTGTTGATATGATTGTGTTCGGCCCAGTTCCCGCTGGTGTTGTACAATGCTCATGTTGACTAATATATTGTGTCGTGATGATAATATCTGATGTTGGAACATTTTTGTGTGAGACACTTTTGGCTACTGACTTTTGTTTTTATTACATTATAGGCAAGTATTTGATTTCGATCTCACCTGATGGTAAGGGACGATGAGATCTACGATGGAGCATACTTGCCTAGAAGGTACCTTTAATCATGAAGGTGACTTTATTCATCGTTATAGTAACTCTAGGAAATAATATTACACAAACAAAATAGTGGAGGTAATACGTAGCTCGTTTCGGGGTGCGTGTGATAGCGCTTCGCATTTGCGATTTTATGAGTATTTTTAAATTAATTAAGAAATGAACGTAATTATAAACAATCAAAGATATGTATTATTGGGGCTTTTATGATGCTTTATGCGTTTTATGGGGGCAGTTCACGGTCTTGTTAACAAACTGCACCAAATTTTAAGTGTATTTTGTTATTGGATAATATTTGAAGAATATTTATATTTTTTTAAACAATATAATTGATAAATGAATAACTATATTTCATAAACCTAATGGACAGATGAATTCATTATAAACACACGCTTCTCAACTCTTAATCCCTCATAACATTAGTTACTAAAGTCATGGTATACAATTATAGTCATGTATCTTCATTTGCAAATAAATATGTTATAATCCTGGCATATTTCCGATACCGGCCGTCGCCTTCCCGGGTATATTATCGCGGATGTGTCAATTACAAGCAACAGGTTCGCTTCACTCTCACTGCTCGTTGAAAAGGAAAGCCGTTGGGCCAGATGCCTGCTGACCGGCGTACGCGCACCCTTGTTAAGGATTGGCTCTAGGTCGCCCATACTGCAAGACATTTTGATTTTTTTTGTATAGATTGCCTTTTAATCTATGATTTTAAGTATCCAAATTGTTGACTGCATTTTTATTATTGTAATTGTCATCTCCGTTTGTTTATGCGTACGTTTGTTTTTGCCATAAAATAATTATTAATTGTTGTTTGTTACAGGTAAGCACAATATGATGATGATGAGATCATGAGATCATCTTGTGAGTAAAAAGCTTAGCCCTTACAACGATTTATAATATTTTAGGACATAAGTTATAATGTCTAGTTTTGCTTTTTTTTTTTCATTTGTATAACTATTGTATATTGCACTTCTGAATTATTGATAGCGCTACCTAGCGCGGTACGCGTGGAAAAAAAATACACCTAAAAACGCCTCCTACAAACGTAGTTACTGTTGCAACAACCGCGTGCGTGACTTTGCAATCAAATTATACCGAAGACGGCAAAAAACCGCACGCCACCGAGGCACTGCGCCGAGTACTCGATACACTAATAAGGTTTATCACCGCTCCTAGACTTTGAAATGATAATATTCAAACTTAAAAGCCCAATCGAACTGCGATTTGCGTTCTGCGTTCCTCGTTCTTCGTAGTGCCTGGGTTTCAAAATGCTCGCGCAAACAGTAGGCGGTCAGCAACCCATGCATTTCAAAGAACGCAGAATGTATCACGCTAACAAAGAACGCTCCTTGTTTTGGGTATGTATATACCCTACAAGGTGCATAAACTTACTGTCTAAGTAACCTTTGCCCAAAGTTGCGTTACCATGCCCCGTTTACACCCTGTATAGATAACAGTAATTAACTTAGTATTGTGTCTTTTAAAGATACAATAAATAATTACAAATTAACCTCATTTATGGCGATTCTTCAGACATCGATAACACTCATGCAATTGGAAACCGTTACAATACTAATATTAATTCAACCCATTGACATTTTCTTCTAGTACCCATCAAATGCCGTTGACCGAAACATAGTATACCTTTTTCTTTCAACTATCAACTTTAGATTTGTAACGTAAGGTGCATAATCGGTTGTAGCATGTTAAGAGTTATTCGGATAAATGATTTGAAAACAGTGTGCAAGTCAGTCTATCATTAATATAATGGATTCGATCCGTTAGTGTTTTTATATCGCGACGAATGGTTCAATTGTATGCTGTATTTCTTTGTGAATATTGAAATATCCCCAAACGAGACTTTGTTTTGTTTCATTTGCACAGTCCCGTTGTCGTTTTGTTTGGAAGATGGAAAGCATTTTATAGTGTCATATTATCTATCTTCATGTTTGTGCGTGTTCAATTTTAATCTGAAATAATATTACTATAGTAATTTGTGATAAACAGTAGCTTCTAAAAATAACAGATAGAGCAAAGCTTCCTCACAATTTCAATACCGCTATTTATACACTTTAAAAAAGCCACAAATCTTAACGTACCTCCCATTAAACGACGACAGCAAATAATTCCATCTGAAATATTACAAAATACATCGTTTGACAATAGACTACCTTCACACTGTAGTGAGAAACAATTGGATGTTGCATTGAGGTCCATTAGTGGATGGAGGATGTCGCGAACTTTGCGCTATTGCAACACTGGCTAATGGTAGGAGGTTCGAGTTTGCGCATCTGTCATGATGGCCGCGACCGAAACATAGTGCGCAGAATTGTGTCGGCGATACAGAGGTTAAAAGGACAGTAGATAGTTGAATACCTACACATGTATAAATTCCACTACACTCCATTTTATACAAACATTAATTGATTGCATAAGTATGAAGCCAATTACGTTAAGAACACTGGCAATAATATTTTATACCAATCAATCTACATTATTGCCATGGATGCTTTTGTTCAGGGACAATAGAGAAAAGTGATGAGTCGCGAACTACTACAAACCAACGTAGTTTTTGCCCCCCACAAGGTGGACTGATGACATCACACGCGTCGCAGGAAGCCGGTGGATGCGAGTGGCGAAGGACCGTGATGTGTGGTAATCGTTGGGGGAGGCCTATGTCTAGCAGTGGACGTCTATCGGCTGATAGATGAGATTAGATTAGATTTTGCGATTTCTCAGTTTGGTTAGGCCGTGGCACTAAGAGCTCTACAAACTCGAGGAGCTTAAATAACAATAATTTGAAGGTATTGCAAGTGTTTCGTAGTACTGCAGCGACATTAGTGCTAAATATAATGAGGTGTAGCGACCGACGTCGTTGCATATTGTTTGTGAAATATTAGCGCAAAGTGCGGCGGGCGTGCGCCCGCGCACCCGCTGACGTTTCTTTGTGCTAGTCACGATCTTTGTAATGGCAAAGACTAAAGTCTGAACCGATTTAGATTATTTACCACTACTGTTGTGACTTGTTTTGTTGTTAATTCGGAAGATTTAACACTATGAGCGAAATGAATGTAAAAAATATAAATTATGTCTCAATTTCCTACTTATAGTATAAAGAGACTCGGACATGTGAATTTCTTATTTGCGGTTATTATGGGCAAGGTTTGGACGTATATTTGTCCAAACCCATACGAAAATTGGGAAGGCGTTAAAATACTAGCGATATTTTGTCTATATTTTCTTCTTACAGTAGTATGTGTTCATACTATGGTTGTGAGGATTGCGCCTTTTCATCTCGCCTGTACGGTGCGTGTCCGCTTGCGCGGGCGCAGTAGGGCCGTCCCTTTCCCCCGCACACGCGTTGCCACATTCTAGAACACAGCCAGCGGCACCGGCACCGGCGCGGGCGCAGTCGTACCCTCTGCCATGCTGTAGGTACTCGTAGAGGTACATACTATATCGCTAATACCATGTCTGTACTTTATGATGTTTATTAGTTTTAATAAGAAAAATGACACCACAGATTATTTTGCCATTAAATGCTAACTACTTGCACGTATGGTTACATAGGTACCGTTAGATTTCATTCATATTAGCGTTCGATATGGCAAAGGGCTCGTCCTTGGACGACTAGGGCCCACACCCCAGTCGTTCTCGACCCCGAGGGTAGTAATAAACTACCTGAGTTATGTCTAGATAGCCTAGTTAATCCATACACAGCCATTTATACGACCATACGTCCATTAACTACACTGTAATTACGTGTTGCAACTGCAACGTGCCATGTTCAAAGCTCAATTTTAAGCAATCAAGTTGTTAGAACTTAAATTAGATTTACGTAACACATATTTACGACAAGTATGCTGCGGTATACAGAGCATACCGAGATGTTATGAAGGACTCAGTTGGTAAGCACTCTGTACATACAATGTTTACCTTACCCTCAGTTCCAATCAGCTAAATAATTACAGAGTCTAAAAAGTTATGTACTTATTTTCAGTTAATTTGGGCATATACTTTCCTCCTACAAAAACAGTTAAACCAAAGCGGGTTAAAAGTTGCTTCGTCTCAAGGGTTCAACTCACCGGTGGTCGCAGACCTTCCCCCCTTTTAAGTACCCTAATAATAATTACCACAGTCGTGATCGAACGGCATTGAAAAATTAATGTATCACTGTACAGAACAAAATCATAAACCAACAATAAGCGCAGCTATAATGAGCTATTTGCGGAGCAATGCGAGTGGTGCGGCGCGGCGCGGCGCAGGCGCAGCGTGGAGAGCGGTAGGGTAGGGTTCATTAAATTATTTCTCACGCAAGCTTTCTGTATGGACTTCAAAAAAGATGAACCACATTCATAACATTAAGAACATAATCTCTAAAGCGAAGGTCCATGATACTTGCACCGAAGTAAGTAACTTGTATGTAAGTATCTTCAGTACCTCGTTACACATTCATTTCTTATATTAACGCGAATACTACACATTGAAATAAAACTCCTCCCTCAGTCCTCCCGTGACCACGGTTGCTGTAAATCAGCCGAAATGTCGGGGACGTAAAATCAATAAAATAAACGCGATAATGGCTATAAAATAAGTTTTCTTTCAAGACCTACTTACATATTTTATGAAGTACTATCCAATGAACACTATTTTTAAAATTGCTGGAATTCCTGCTACAAATTAGGTACAAAAAAACCTCGGAATTTAGATGTGTTAGCAATAAATGGCAAATATATTTCTTCTCTCACACTTATCCATAGGCCAGGGGCTGCTATTAATGAAGTAAGAACCACTTTTAGTATGAGATATCTATCAAAAGTGTTAATTGCGATACCATTACCATTTTATGAACATTAGCTTAAGAAAATATACTCGCAATTTTTAGTTGTCAACTATTATTTTTGATATAATCTCATTGCGGTTGCTATCGGTACCAGCCATAATAGAAGGTTTGTGCAACATGTTTATTTGTAAACGCCTCGCGTACCAAAGGTCGCGGGACCTGCGGAACCAATCGCACCATGTTTAGGAATTTACCAACAGTGTGGCAACATGGCGATTGGGGAGCATTGTTGTACAACGAGGCTATTTGGTTGTACGACTATAATTACTTAGTTATTTAAATAAGAAGGAGTGAGCTAGCTACTACTATCGATATCTGATTCCAGTTACTAAAAACGGTCGTAAATTATTAAAACGTCGAACGTTTTCCGTTCCAACCGGGACAGCGCGCGTTTTGAAACGCACGCTGTCCCGGTCGTAATTTTATCATCTACTAGCTGTTCCCGCGAACTTCATACCGCCTTAGAATCAAATGTATATGAACATGAATGAATGAATTATTATGTTTTAGTGAATTATGCCCATGTTTAATAGTTATTGTGCTATTCGGGACGGAGACAAATTGAAAAAATAAAAGATCATATAAATCGGCCCGCATGTTCTTGAGTTATAAATGGTATAACTAACACGACTTTACATTATATATAGAGATAAATGTTACGGGCAATAAAAGCAGGCAGCAAGAGGCAGGCAGCCTGAAAAAATCTGACAAACGGACATACCCTCAGGGTACTGATACTGACCGTTAGTGGCACTAGCTGTGTCTCGGAGGGCAGATAGTAATCGGTACATGATAATATTATCAGTAATCAGCCAACAACCTGTGGCACCTGAAATGCAGGCTATCCTAGTATGAATGCCAGTATCGCTCTCACATTGTAAATTGTATATGTTATATTGTATATATAAAGTACATCATATTATCATATCCCAATATATATTTATAGAGCGAGCGTATTGTCATCATACCTTATTATCGATATTGTGATAGGTATACATTTTTTCAGTCAAATATTTTGGAGCATCGAAATGTATGTCGTATAAAAACTAAATACTGACGGATTATAACAAAACACAATTGAGTTGTAACCGAGAGGCTTGTCAACAAGAACACAACAAAAACTGCTACTTTCACCGCCCCGCACCGCCAACTATCGATAAGAAAGTATCGACTGTCGACATAACCGATATCGGTTCAATGATTGTTAACGTACGTCGATAAATTAATGTGTCACGATGATACGCCATGAGATGGCATTCATCATCTTTAATGTGATCATATTTTTAATTGACACCAAATAGAGAGACCTACCTCTCTATTTGGTGTCAATTAAAATAACTATTCTTACATTAAGCGTAACCTATACATATAATAAAACATCTAACTGATCGCTGTCTGTACATGGAAGATATATGAGTAAGAATATTATTGGGGGCCTTTATCAACGCAATTGAATCCAAAACAATGATTATTAGAATTTTTGTCTGTGCGTTTGTGCGCGCTAATCTCAAAAACGGTTAAACCGATTTGGGTGGGGTGCCACGAATGTATAGCTAACGTGGTAAGCTTCACTTAAAATGTTGAGTTTGTTTTATTTCAATCAGTACATAAATAAAAAAAAAACATCAATTAAAAGACGCGGACGAAGTCGCGGGCAACAGCTAGCGTAAGAATATATTTTTACTTAAATAATATAATCCCACAAACATCAACTGTACAGTCCTAAACCAAGCAATGCTTGTATTATGTCCCCAGTTTATTTACGCATGCATTGACTGGGGGCGATCCCAACTTATACTAATAATTGTAGTAGCTATAATGTAGAACCGGGTTTCCGCCGTAAAGGCCTCCGTCCGTGGGCCCATACAAAACAAATGATTTAACTTTGACTTAATCTTCTTGCTTGAACAGATATCCTAGCTCGCACATGAAATACGCATATTACCTAGTTTGTTATTATGTCTAGAAAAACACAGCTCACAAAACAAACTAGTTCAACATTCCTTCGAACGCAATAAAATAACTCAGCGAGCGACTTTCGTTTAACGTTCACAAAACAAGCTCACAAATTGTTGCTAACGGCGTTGTTGTTGTGCAACGTCGCCAGCGGCACCTGGCGGCGACGCGCCGGCTTATCAGCAGCCCTGATATTACGCAACTTGCGCGTAGGTACCTACTTCCGGCTTCCGGTTATGAAGGCATCTAATCTATACATAATATCATACGTATATAATAGAGCTATATAACAGTCATATGTCACAGCTTGTGACTAGCTGTAGTCGGCCGGATTGAGTTGCTTGTGCAGTTGTGGACCGACTATGCAAATACTAAAATAAGCTTCCAAATATTTACGATTGAAAAAGTTCGCGAAAACTTAACAACAACTAGATGAGGTATTCCCAAAGTGGTCCCAGGGGTCGACATAAACGAAAACTGATTTTGGGGGTCGACGAAGTCTAAAAATCAACCCCTATTAATTAACACAAGTTCTTATTTGAAACTTTCAAGATACTGTATCAGTTGTGTTACGTGTACCAACTTGGTGTAAGAATTACTAAAACTTTAGTAGGAAGTATCATTGTTGTCCATAGGAAAAAAACTAGAGATAGGATTTTTAAAGTAATTTGGCTGTGGGGGTCTGAGGTCATATTGGAAAAGGAGGCCCAAAATAATTTGGGAATCCCTGAACTAGATGGTCCATTACAGCTACTGCCCTCTGGTTGTAATCAAAGAGGTTTTGTTAAGTAATCTTCTTGCTAGTTACGCACAGTTCATTTAGAGTTATAAATTAAGTTACGCAACCTCCATTCAAAACATTATTATCCATAATACGACCGTATCGCGGACATTAACTCATCAAATGTCCGCAGATGATCACCAAACGATCTAATATTACACCTCTATAGCCTGCAGAAGAAAGGAAGTGTTTTTTTAATGCTATTGTACAGCACATTCTGCTCATGTAAATATTGCAGATATAATCACGCGTTGCGCGCGAATAACTCAAAATGTCCCGCCTTTATGTGCCTTAACTGTAATGTGCTCTATGCTTTCAACAGACTCGAATATTTTTCTTATTTTGGTATTATTATATGATGCAACCACAGTAACGGAATAATGTAATGCTTAGTGCTGCTGTGAAATTGTTTTAGATCATAGATAACGCGAATAAGATGTAATAATGACTTTGCAGAATCCGCAACATCATAGGATTGTGTACTATTTGTTTTGTGTGTGCATAACATAATTGTTGTACCTACTACAGCGTGAGCACAGTTCGTAAGGTATATATATATATGTAAATACTTATATATTAGTCAAATGCATTAATTCATACGTCCATGCGCAGCAAAGATGCGTAGATGCGCACGATTGTCAGAACATTGCGTACATGACCGGCCGACCTTTCCGCACCCGACCTGCGGCGCACGCGCAGGTGATGTGGCGCAATCCAGCCAATACCCTGCGGCGAATACCTTTTACTATATTTAGGCAATTGGGCGGATATGAGAATACATAAATTATTATAGTCGAAAGTGTTTTTGTCCGGTAAATTATATATGTAAGTAATAAGATTTTGGATATAAATTGAAGCGAGCCTTGATGGTTTTTTTAGGGTACTCCTGAGCATACCTATTCGACGGTCAGATACCTAAACAATTACCTACTCAAACGCATATCGTGGGCTTCGAATACCATATACTACGTGAGAGAACTAGATCTCGACCTGTCAAATAGGTCTATATTCGACTGCGGCTGACTTCCAAGAAATTAAGGAAACGCCATACATCTCCATATTTTTTTAATTGAGAATGTCGTGAGTAAAACTAAACGCTACAGATAAACATTTATTCCGTTTATTGAGTGCTGGCACAGGTGGTATGTCGCAAGCCGCAACTCCTGCGCACTCGCGCTACCAACAAATACGTTTACTATAATTTTCGGCCAATCAGCCGGAGGTATTTTAATCATCCGAATGTAGTAAAGTGCTTTTGAGTCGCGAAATCGTTACCATCTGGCTTTTAAAGTATTTTATAATAGTCTTAATCAGATGGTAATAACACAGAAATATTGAGGGCAACATTGTTAGTGCTATTTATGATACATTTCATAATTCTCAATATATTTACGGCCTTGAAAATGTGTGTCAATTATACGCCTTTGAGATATTATGGTTTTTTTTGCCGTCAAAAATAGTAGAAAAAAAAAACACGATCGATTTTATTCCACCGAGACCTTGGGTGGTCTAAGTGATCTTCCATGGTTTACCGTTCCCAGGGATGTCTGTGAAGGTGACGTCAGCGCCGCGCAGGGGGGGGGGGGGGCGTGCCGGGCCAGTGATTAATGTCGTCAATACTTCCTTAGTCAGAATCAATTGTGGGATGTTGATCGAAGAGTTTACCAAGATTACACTGGACGGCGTATCCTTTGATTCTACTTGAGATAGAAAATTTGATACATAATAATATATGTATATTCCGCTCATTCTAGGCTATAGACGATTTTAATTTTACATAGGGAAAGTTTATTATTGACAGCCTGATTCCCGAGGGTCCCGGATTCGAATCCTGGTAGGGACAAACTTTGTGTGATGAGTATGAATATTTGTACCCAAGACAATGATGTTTAATATCTACATAAGAAATATATACTGGGTTCGCCCTCAGTCCATTGTACGGTATCCATTATACAAGCGTAGCTTAGTGTATGTAGGTCCGTATAGTTGGTGTGTTCGTCTGGCGATATTTATTTATTTATTTTCATTAACATACGTAAGTATATCGTAAAAATATGGATTTTTTGAACGAACAAAAAGAAGGGAACGAAGCTAAAGAAATAACGTCGCTGTGAAAATACAAAACATTTTTGAGGTCTCAACAACGTGAAAAGAAAATGTACACAAACTATTAACTATAACTGTCGACTTTTCCTTTTCACTTTTAACGACCTCGTTTTTGAGGTTTATACCCGGCTGCCGGCCGGCGCCGGCGCATGAGAAAATATATGTGAAAAATGCAAGTGTATGACACAAGGTCAAGACATCTATTTGGTTAATTGCGGTTGAGGAACCGGGTCACTGGCCCACTAATTGTTAGACAATGCTCGTATGAGATTTGTGTTCACGACTGTTTTATTACTTTTTTCAACGGCTTTTTTGTCATAAAAGTTAGCGCGGTGCAAGTAAAGCTTGTGTTAAAAAAAATTACAGGTTAACGTATATTCTCGATTCGCTTCAATAATTTTGGTATAAAAAACCCCTTCTTTATACTGTAGACTCCGGTTCCTATTTAAAATATATGAAATCCGTAGAAGGTACTTTATATATAAACTAGCTGCGCCCTGCGGTGTTACCCGCGCAAAAAATCATGTCGATCCTTTGCGCTATGAAAAATGAAAACAAATCTATCCCACGGGAACCGTACATTTTAGCGGAATAAAAAGTAGCCTATGTGCTATTCCAGACTTATAATCTATCTCTGTGCCAAATTTCATCCAGATCCGTTCAGCCGTTCTGGCGTGATTGAGTAACAAACATCCATCCATCCATTTATCCATCCATCCAAACTTTCACATTTATAATATTAGTATAGAAGTATAGATAACAAATGTCGGTATCGTATAGCCAGTCCTTATCTTCGTCTATGGAGCAATCTCTCTGTAATAAAAGGGATTGAAAAAATGGATCATACTTTACAAAGAAATTAAGTATGACTCGCGTTCCACCAATAGCCTAGTTCTAAAGGTTTCATTACCAAAACTAAATCAATAGCCTATTGTCTTGTAGCCAGTTTTAAAACAAATATTTTCCCACCCAATCCATCAGATAGATCATAAACAATGATGTATATACCTATCTCGATAGATGCAGATCATAATCGCACTGTGGACCGGTCCAGCGGCCTCCCGGCTTGCCACAAGGCTACACTACCTAGTACTCACTACGTGATAAAGGTTCTATGAAAACTAGTTTGTTTTGTGTTGTTCAGAAGCGGGACATTGTCACGCGAGAGTGCGAAGGATAGAATGTAAACAAATCAAGAAAATTCTACTGTACAACTACAACAAAACGTTAAACCGTCTTTAAAGCCGTCTTTCTGTTACATCATCATTATATGAGCGGTTCATATTTTAGTCTGGCTACTTAATTCGACCTGATTAGCGCAGTTGGTAGTGACCCCGCTATCTGCGCCGAGGGCCCCTGGTTCGAATCCTGGTAGGGACAAACTTTATGTGTCATGGATGTTTAATATGTATATAAGTAGGTAACTATATCCAGAGTTCGTAGTTTAGTCCATAGCACGGTACCTATAATAGAAGCGTTGCTTAGTGTGGAACCGTATAGTAGGTGTATTCGTCTGGCGATATTATATTATATAATTGATATTCTGAGGTCTGGTACCGAGTGGTCATTGCTAGTAGAATTAGCACCACGTTAACAAGAGACTCATTCTGCTGGTACACACTTTAACTTTTCCTACTTACCTGGTACCTTTACTTGGGTAATTTTAGTTGATTTTCCTGATATAAGTATAGCACAGGAAGACAGCTAGTTTTTAAACGCTTAAAGAACTGTAAAAGATGTTACAGAAGCGTGAACATGAACGCATTGCTTCAAACGATGCGCGTGCGGCTTTCGATATTAGCTCCTCCTCCAACACTCGTTATCTCGCTCGCCGTTTATCTCGACATCTAAATCCAAGTAATGATCTACTGGTATCGGTATGCCCCACGCCCCTCGCCCCACGCCCCTCGCCCGCCGGTAAATGTATCAAGGAGGTTCGGTTCGCGACCGCTTTGTCTTCATCGCATAGCTGAGCGGTATTTACATTCTATGCACTTGTATATTACGCCCACTAAGATACATGAATATAGAGTTGCTTCTGAAAACGTCAAATGGAACATTTAGTAATTCTCTCCTAGATTCACAGACTTGCTGATTTGCGTATTAGCAATTTACCATGTTCGCAACGGCGCGCCGCGGCGTAGCCAAGGTTTGCTTCAGGGTAGGGCAAAGTAAAGGTCAAATTGTACTACTATCTTATTTTCGTCAAAAAAATTTGACATCAATGGAAAGTCGCTCTTTCCCTGAAGTCATTGCTCTCATTTGGCAAGATACTACTTAATTTCTTGACATCGTAGTGATAGGTCAGCTGCCCCCCTCAGTCCCATTGTGGCTGCACTCACGCACGTGCGTCTATGTCCATCCAATCGATGTTTTTACTCTCTCTCGCTATTTACAACTATTGAAAATCAATCTCAATCAAACATGTTTTCCAAGGCTGAGTGCGAAACAAATTAACCATATTGGAATTACGAAAATTGCCCAATTATGATGTCTAAAGCTCATTATTCTACTCTACTCAAATGTGAAGGATAGAGTAGGTAGGTCTCAAACAATTTAACAATAGAAGCGATGTTTCACGATCTATAAACAGATGCTAAGTAATCTAAAGATCACTGCAAATAAGCCAACTAATTTGTTTGTTACTGTATTTATAATGGGTCTTGTTATAATTGTTATATATTTTTTTGATTATGTACATTGAAATCAATACCCTAATGACTTGCTGACATGGTTGAGTCTAGTATCTTGAGGATATATCCGACCTCATCCCTCCGTCTACATACAGGAATGGAATATCAAAGGGTTACCCATTAGGCTATAGAATTGGGCAAGTCGACTCAATCATTAATCAATGAAATTCAAACTATTTGAAAACGACAACACACCCATAAAACTGTATTTCTTAAATCATGTTTTATCTCAGTGCAGGACTATGGAATGCAGTCGACCTCAAATCTTAGTTAATAGGTACTTGTAAAAAATAGTCGCTAATGCTCGACCACGGACAAGTGTGGCAATTTTCAGTTAATTGCCAGCTAACTGCTGCGAATGTCAACTTTACCATCGCCATATACTTTATTAGCTGTATCCAAACCAACCGCGCCGTTTATATATCTAAAAACTCTCTATTAATCTAAATAATAACAGAATACTAATTAACTACCATAATGAGAGGTGCACTACCGTAAATCCACATTTAGCAGATAAACCGCTAAGAGGGATACATATTTAAACTCAGATTCCAACCATAGTCAGAATTATCTTAAACACTTGCCTATAAATAATTAACATTCCCCGGTTGTGCAGTCACTCGCAATTCTCACAAAACATTACAATCGCGGTGTTTTAGTGGCCGATCGTTGTAGGCCACGCGATGCACACGGTGCTGAATACAATACAGTTAAAATGTTTTACACTATTACTGCTACACCTACATGAAGAATCACACAATGGACCCCGCGTGGTGCCGAAATAGTATAGCTAGCTTGACTTCCAGTCTTTCTATGTTTTTGATTTGTTCAAAAATTTAGAACAAAGAAATCCATTTGACATTATTAATCGACCTTCGCCCATCAGCCCCTCACAATCCAATTCTAAATTTAACCAGAACAATAGGATCTGACCTCCTCCGCGCGTTTAGCATGCGGCGTGGCGGTGTGAATAATTCAGCAGACAGACTGTGCCACTGGGTTGAGGAAGTGGATCTGACGGCCCACATGCGCTAAATTACATTATTGCCATATTGGCAGGCGGGCCGTGGAACGACAGTATTGTCTTGCTGTGGAATTCGCACTAGTTTCTTAAGAACACACCAATGCATGGCAGCCCAAGCGAATTAAAGAAAAATAAGACCTAGTTCCTTAGATAAACTTATTATCTAAGCCTAGTTCTAATTACATATGGGTCCTAACATTAAGCTTTTAGCTCACATAAATACAGAGATCATCGACGACCTGATTAGCGCAAATATTACAGCAATGAGCACAGGCAACCACATAATAGGAACAGTTTTGCGTGAGCAAGAGTCCAACTCCGAAATCGGACTTTTTGGCCATGATTTACGCTACTCTTTTCCCAAATATAATGAATGTTTGTTACTCTTACAGTTGGGTAGAATGCCGACAGCTTGCGTGGTGGTGCCGCCGCGGTACGCGACGCTGCCGCTGCCGCCGGCGGCGTACGGGCCCGCTCACCACGCGCCCATCTTCTACCCCATGCATGACGCCGTGAGTAACTACTATATACCAGCACTACACTCCCCGGAAACAACCGTCTGGATACGCTTCATTGTAGATGCAATTTTTTTATCATAATGGAGAAATCGATGTCAAAGTTCTTGCCAAAAATTCTTGGCAATGAAATCAAGTTACAAACATCATTTCAACCCGTCTCTGATATACCTACTTACTTAAGATTTAGGTGTGGCAGTCTTCCGAGATTCAAGGCCCCTCTAAAAACAGTCCACACCTTAAAATTCTGAAAAGGGGACCTACAACAAAATAAATAGCGTAAGTTAATAACCCTTTAGTTAGGTGATCCATGAAGGAGACTTAGTCGACTCATTTCACCAGCATGCAGGAGTTATGCCTGTATAAATGAAAACATAAAATAAGGACGTTTAATAGAGTCTAGAGTTTCAGAGCTCTAGAAGATAAGACAAATAGATCGACGTTGAAAGAAACATTTTTTTTTTTTTTTTATACATTATAGGCAAGTATTTGATCTCGATCTCACCTGATGGTAAGTGACGATGATATCTACGATGGAGCATACTTGCCTAGGTAGGAAGGCGGCAGTAGATCGAGACGCTACATTCACTAGGCACATGCAGCGCAACTGATCTGACCCGCCATCCATGAATGGCAACACCGAACATCATGCCGGAACACGGCTAGGCCGCTTGGCGACATGGCTTTGTTCGGTGGGTGGTGACTAGCCACGGCCGAAGCCTACCACCAGTAAAACATACATATATATTTATATATATATATATATATATATATATATATATATATTTTAACAGCAGGGTATCTTAAAATAACAAAAGCGAGGACTTCCTTCAGATGTGATTGATGATTACAGAGGTTACGCCGCCGCCGCTCTCCGCGAACGTGCGAGCGGCGCCGTCGCGAGCATGTTCGCGAGCGCGACTCGCAGCTGGCGCGCTCGCTCGAGCGGATACATCGCAAGCGGCGAGCGGACCGGGAGAACATCACCGATACTGACTTGAAGAAGACTTACACTGGACTGGACAGGTAACATAGGTCACCGTATACTTCAGGTTTCGTCTCTAGCAAAGAAAAACCAATCTATTAAAAATTGCTCATTAACATTGACAGACTTACAACGTCTAAGTTATATCAGAAGGTATATTTGGGGCTCATTATAGTGGGATTTTGTTGTTGATGTCCTCGGCATTTAAAGGAAAATATAGCTGCTTCGGAGAATCGAACCGCTATGTCTTAATACCTGACTTTTAGAGCTGTTGCCAAAAGTGGGACATCAGAATATATAAGAATGAAAGCAATCTTAAATTTGTTCCAGGGCCTACGCGGAGCAGTTCATAGCAGTCATAGACGAGACTCGGAACGCGGCGGAGCAGCACGACTCGCTCGCCAGCACAGCCGCCACCAGCGACACCAGCCACTCCCACGAGGAAATACCTTAACTATTACAACAGTATTCTGCTAAAAGATGGCGCCTTTTTAAATTACCCTCATGTTTAAATTGTTTATATTATCGGACATTTTATAATAGATACTCAGGTCCTTGGGTCTAACGTTTGAAGAGGTCCTGCCATTGCTATGTTCATCACACATGTTTTAAAAACAAGAGATTCTTAATCGTTTTAAATACACATTAATTAGTTTAAACTAACACTAAGCCTTATGATACCAAACTAAACAGCGAAGCTTTATAGGTTTGTATGTAATAGATTATAGGTATGTAAATAATTTTCTTCATATATTATAGTGTTTAATTTATAATTATTAGGTAACAATAATTTTATTTTACTAACAAGACTAAGTGAATTCGCTTCACACATAGGTATTTCTCTCTTTAAATGGGCCAGTCTTTAAAATACGTAAAAATAATGATTACATACATACTAAATTGGTTTAAATTATTTATTGACATTTGTATGTAAGCAGTGATAGTCAAGTTGATAGAACGCTTGCTTCGGTAACGAGGATCGCAGGGTTTAAACCCGGCTTGAAATTGTGATAAGCTGACAGTCCTAGGGTAGGGACGTCCATCTTTACCTCGTTATTCGCTTTTGTAGTGCTGTATAAAACAAAACCACGTACATAACTAACACTACTAATTATTTGTAAACTTGTGTTGTATCGTCAAATATCTGTGTTATATACTATTTCTAAGACTTATCTTACTTCTCTTATATTAATGGAGATAGGTAGGTATTTTTAACCGACTTCAAAAAGGAGGAGGTTCTTAATTCGGTTGTATTTTTTTTTATATTATTCCACTGTTATGTAATATTATGTTGATCCTCTACGAATAGAAGGGGCAATAACATGGGCTTAGCCACAATATGGGGCAGTTACCCCCCACTCGGTCATGAAGTCAAGCAAAAAGTATAAGACCGTATTACTAATGATGTCAAGAATTATGTGAATGTATAGCATCTTAGTAAATGAAAGCAGTGACTTCAGGGAACGAGCTTGACTTTTTGGTGTCAGATTTTTTGGCGAAGAAATGATAATGGTTCAACTCGTATATCCTGGCTTTGCCCTACCCTGAAGCAAACTCTCGCTACGCCCATGGCTCATAATATTTTTTTTGGAGTCAGCTTATGGTTCGCAGTCAGAATTTTCAAACTTCCGTATCAACTTTCATATGCCTAAATATATTGTAGGTCCGGTTATAATTAACTTTGAGGCACAGAGGAGCTCAGTTGATATACCTAATCTTAATCTTAATGGCACCCCATCCAAGTCCGAACAAGTTTAATCCATCTGTCATCCTTAAGTTAAGCCAATCATCCATTTACTTTGTACCTAACGCCTGTAAATATTATATGAAATGAATCGTCAGCGATGTCGTATTGCGTACTTAATATGATATGTAAATAAAGAACATCAAAATTGTTTGCTCAATTTATAAAATAAGGTTTAAATAGGGACTTGGTACTATTTTGGAATATTATTATAATTGTAAGTTATAAAGAAGTGTCTGAAAAGTATAGAGTATTTTTTGCAATTTTTCTGTTTTTAATTTCTGTAGGTTTTTTTTCCTTGGTTGTCTGTTACTTACGAAGATTGTTCGAATTATTATTTACGTATTATAATGGAATTAATTAAGAGACTGTATAAAATTTAGTTATTACTGTGTAAATAATCATAAAATTATTATAATTTATGGACGTAATTACTTACTATTTAAATATACCTACCTACGTACTATAGTAAAAGCATGAAGTCTAGGGCTGGTCCAAAATTGAACTTGCACTTTAAACTAAGGTGGATTTTCTTATTTGCGGTGGTCAAATTGTCTACACAGAGCAAAACACAAACGTAATGACACCCCTAGAGAAAGCGTTACTTTCTGTAAATGAAACGATACGTGGATGATGCGACAAATAAATATTTTAATAATAATTGGACTTTTATATCCACACAAACTATACGTCAAAGCCTCTACGAACGGCGCAAATAGCCACCCAATCCGTAGGGCCAACTTGTACGGTCCCTGCCAATTGCCTTGACATGTCACTATGTCAAAGCGGCCCTACAGATTGTGTGGCAAGTGGGGCCGAACGTATAGAGACTGTACTGTAATATGGATTGAGTTTAGAATTCATTGTCACTGAGTGCCGAGGCGCGGCCGGGCGCGGCGCTGGTGAGCCGCAGCTCGCTCTCCGAGGAGCTGTCGAGCGAGCCGCCCGCCTCCCCGCCTTCCCCCCCTGGAAACAATTGATCCTTCACACAGGTTCCCAATAACGGATGATCCATTACCTTTAGCTGACAAAACACACTCACAGATTACGGAATCTACTTTAATATTAATGATGATTATTATAGGGATATCAATTATATTACCTGTTATAAGTGTATGATGATGCATTTTAGAATACTATGATCATAATATGATCCTAGACAAAGACAGATATAAAATGACTATGAAATATCCCTCTGTAATAGTGTTGGGTTTACAATAAACAAACACTTGAACCCATGAATTTATAGACGTTTTATAACATTACCAAACGTCATATATATAGTACTGCGCAAAGCAAAACTCTTGTGCGCAGTACTAAATGACGTTTCATAAACTTCTATACATATGGGGGTTATTTTGAAAAAATAATTTTGTGTCTCGTTTGTGAACCTGTAAGTGATCATTGCCCCCATAAGAAAAAAAAATGCAGCTCCGACGCCAGATTTGAAAAAACAGTGGCGTGGTGACTTGTTTCGGGGAAGACGCAGCCAGAATAAGCATTGGGTCCAGGCGACTGACCGAATCAAAGGCTTGGGCCTCAAATGGATTTAAAAAAATCGTACTGCCTACTCTTACTGATTCCATTTTCAAAATTGGAACGTGCAACAAATATAATTGTAGGTTTGAGTGTTGAGTGTGTAGTGTTATCTTTCATACCCTCAATGAGATCAGCGAAATCATCATCGTCGGCCGCGGCGAGCGTGCGCGTGGCGGGGCGCGCGCGCGGGCGCGACCAGCGCGAGGGCACGTCCCCGCCGCCTGGGTGTGACAAGGTAGGAACATTAATCAAGTATAGCATAACACATACGAACATTTTACCAATTTATACTGGCATTATGTGTGTGCTTTTTATGCATTTGTACAGCGAGAAAAAATTTCTACCTAAACTACCTAAGTACCTTTCACGAGTTATTTTGTACAGACCACATACTAATTAGGTTGTAGCGACCTCTTCAACCTCACCACAAGCTACACAGATGGCGCTGCAGACAACATTAAGAACAATTGACGAGGCTCCACACCTCGTGATCTGATCTCCACACAATCCTGAAACGCGCTATGAGAGTTTTCGGGGCACGTAACATATATACAAGATCCCGACAATAACCGCCGGGGCATAGCGACCGCCCCGCCAGGCATACCACCCCTGGCTGGAAGATCTTTCCCTTTCCGCCAAAAGGTAAACCAGAATTGCTTAGTTGCTCTGTACAAAGCTTCAGGCAGTAGGGTAGTTCAACACACAGTAAGAGTATTCTGCCTCTGCTACTGTACTGTACTAGCTGCCCTCCAACTGGCCCACTAGCTGGCAGCACGGTTTCACGCAACATGGAAAATTAAGTAAGTACCTATCGCTACGTGTGCGTCTTCATAATTTCTAGTACGTCATTGCAACGAAATACATTTCTTAGTACATAATTATTGTTTTAAATATGAACATTCCTTACCATAAATTTGTTTATCAGAAAAGTCTGAATCCGACCTGGAGTCGTCCTCGTCGCGAATCTCGTCGAGCGAGTCCCTCGCGGCCATGCTGCCGAAAGCACGGCGAGCCTCCGCTGCCGCAGTACCTATGCATTCATGAGTGCCTATTATAACACCTTGCACTTTAATATATGCACATGCACCATAATAAAAGCACTTGCACCTTTATAAAGGCACTTACACCATTATAAATGCACATGCGCCTTTATAAATGCACATGCGCCTTTATAAATGCACATGCGCCTTTATAAAAATGCGCATGCACCATTATAAATACCAATTTACTAGTGGCTACCTGCCGTCTTGATTCTCAGCCTGGTCTTAGGTCTCGTAGCAGGTCTGGGTTGCTTCACTTCGCTCAGGTCTTTGCCGTCGTCGCTTGAATCCATTTCATCTGTCAAATAAGGGGTTTGTTTATCTTTTTAGGGTTCCGTACCAAAATGGTAAAAACGGAACCCTTGTAGTGCGACTATGTCCGTCGTCCGTCCGTCTGTTTCTTAAGCAAGAAACCATCAATCACCTTCTGAATATACTTAAAGTGGGTACCAGAGTCGCTGAGCTTCCCAAGTACGTCTTCAGCTTCGTACTTATGAATCAGCTGCATGATCGCCGCTTGCTGCTCTTCAGCCTCCTGTAAGAATGATTTACACTATACTATTAAAGGGATATCAATTGCATATAATAAAACCATACCTCTTTTTGTTATTTCTGGTAAAATAATGGTAGGGAATGCCAGTTTTGAAATAGATGCTGAATCTACCGTTTAATGCCCTAAATATTCCTTAAATTGTATGGAGAATATAGGTAAATTCCAAAGGCAATAGACCTCAGCTTGAGCGCTTTCAAGCACGCTGAGCTGATGCTTCAGCGCCTCCACGCAGCGGTACCGCAGCACGTACTGGTCCCAGAGCTGCTCGATCTCACCCTCAAGCGCAGTCAGTTCCCCTTGATACGCTGGTCTGAAAATCATAATACAACTTTTCTATATCTAGTTGTTCTCTACTACTGCGTACCTACGCGAAGTTCCAATGTTCGTTTTGTTGTTTCATATGCTTTGAATCCACAGACTAGTAGTCCGTGGTTTAATCTATCTCTCAGCGGGGATAGCACTAGTGAGGTTATGTAGATGACTCTCTTACTTGATTTTCTGCACAGTGTGCAACCGTTTCTCAGCCCTGATCAGTTCTGCCTTCTTTCTCTCGAGCTTCGCGTCGAGCGCGGCCTCGCTGGCAGACACATTGTCGATCTGTTCCCGCGCACTCGCCACCTTGCCGAGCACCGTGTCCAGCGCGTGGCGCAGGCTCGCCTCCATGGCAGACATGTCGAGGGGCCGGGACAGGGCTTGCTCGCGGAGATCCTAGCAATTCACATCTTTTTGACTCGATGGTTCTATGAAACAGCCGCTCAGAAGGTAGCCACCAATAGGCCATCTCCCTAGCTTATCTGGGGCCGGGCTGCGAACTCAACTTACGTCGCCCCCTGGTCATTTCAGAAACCTAGTAAAGAGTAAAATGATTTCTCGGACCTCGGCATCCTAGATCGAACCTTCGAAACCCGTCTTTAAGGGGCCAGTGGCGCTCTTTATGCCTCAGCATCCGAGTGCCCTGCAGACCTTGCACCTTTGGGTAGAAACGGCCCAGAACACCAAGACGCTCATCATATATGACCCCATTCACATCATCAGGGTTGCAAGTATGGGGACACATTTCCACAATCCCTTCTCTACTTCTTATCCAAGCACATTACTGAAGTAAATAATGTAAAGCGAAGCGGTTATTGCAAGCAATGAATATTTATAGGTGACTTACTTTATTTTCAGGTTCCTTAGCCAACAGATCGTAGAGGAATGCACCTTGAGCCGTTATTTCCGTGGCGAGGGCGCGAGCCTGCTTAATTTCACTAAGCTGCAATAAGTTAAATAATAACATAAGTTATTTGGGGCTAAAAAGTGAATCGAGACATCATTATGGACGTCATTATACCCGGTTGCTGACGTCATAACTCAAGGGTGTGGCGTCCTGGTGCTGGTCGTCCGTGGCGGGCGACTCCAGGGCTGATCGCAGCAGGGTGGCCACCTTCATCAGCTCACGCACTGCCCAGCCGTCCGCGCCGTAGATCTTCTTCCCGTTGAGCTTGAGGTTCGCGCGGGAATGCTGAGAACATTATTTAATTTGGGTGTCGCTAAAACAGTGATTATATTTTTTAACGTTCCTATTGGTAGAATATGATTTTCGATGCATATACCAAGCCACAGTGGTAGTGAAAAGGTAGAGGTACTCATTGAATAAAAAAAAGATTGATAGATAACTCTTTCTACATTATAAAAGAGTCAATTAAAAATAGACGAACGAAGCGCAGTGCACATTGAGCGGTTCTATCGCAAGCTGCGATCTCTTCGAGACAACCTTTGGATGAAGATGTCTAGGTACCTCATAAGTATATGTTGTGGAAATCATTACAGAGCCAGACGCTCCGGGCTCCATATTAAAATGCAATGGTCTAATATAAGTTGAGTCCCTAAATTCAATGATCGTCTACTTACGAATAGCGACGTGGCATGCGTGACCAGCGCCACCCGGCGCTCCAGCGTGTCCCTGCCGCCCGCCAGCTCGGCGTCGGGCTCCACCCTCGCCGCCAGCCACCGGAGACACTCCTCCAGCAGCTCCCAGTTCGGGGTCCTGAAGGATTCCAGGGAAATCGGCTTCGGGAACGCGAGCACGCGCATTGCTTCGCTAAAATCTGACGATCACGTGAACTTGTAACATTGAAGAAAGAATACGACCGTCATACTTAGCCGATAACAAGAACAACATTTTTATTTATATTTATGGTATGGATAAGTGGGTAGGTACTTACTCCGTAAATCTCTATAGGACATTTTAATTCACTAGAATGTAAATTAATGAATTCTATACACTTCGCGTTTATTTACAAACAGCGTTACTATAGCAACGGGCAATAATTATAGATAATGAAAGAATATAACCATAGTACCGTAGACAATGAACCTATTAGATTTATAATCGATGATATACCTAATATTATAATATATTTGAGTATATTGTCTGTGATAAAGACCAAACGTGGAAACGTGGTGGTACGGGTAAAACCAAACAATAGAAAATAATTGCAAGATTTATATAATTTAATATAGCTACAATAATATAAGTAGATACCTACCACCCACTTAATAAATAGAATAGTTATCCCATTAAATACATTTAAATTAAGAGGTAATTATTAATGACTTTTTATTAAATTGGACATACAAACATATTTTATAGTCTCTATAAAATATGAGGCTTGACTGTCTTGATAAACATACTAAATCTAAAATAGCGCAGATTACCTAACGCCTACCATTTATCTAGTAGCAAAACATCGGCATATTAAATGGCTTCTTTATTATATACTGCTCGTACAATATGAACAGGCGCTTGAAACCACTTCGTAAAGCCCCTAAGCCCTAAATACAACATTATTAATTTGGAAAGAACGCAGTTTCCTATTCTACAGCAAACAAAAAAGTATATAATAGATGAATACATTTTTTAATTTAAACAATTATTTTAACTATGTATCAGAAATTCCAAAAAAATATATGCAAATGCAGCAAATGTCTGAGAAGTATAACAAATAAAATAAAGCACACATTATTAAAATAACAGCTATATTATATTATAAGGTGTACAACTAATTACTATCAACACAGTCAAACCTTACGACAACACCTTTCAACTAACGAAACCTACTCATTTTCTGTGTAGCATTTAAATACAGTACATTCATTATTGCTTGTTCAATATCTGTAGTCTTGTGATTGTTCTGATAGTTTGAAAGGTGGGATGTCACGTATGCCCAATTTAAGGGAAGAATCATAAGTCCACGACAGTGGGCGCTTGTCTGAGGGCGCGCTTGTGGGAATCCTCACGTTTCACAGCTAAACGGAAGCGTGCCGCTTTCAGTTGCCTGTAAAACAATTTAAACACATCAATATTCATGAAAGAGGTATATATATATATCAAATACCATCGGAAAAATTGCAGTGCACTTCTGCCAATCCGTTTGAGATTTACATATGGGTGGAGGTTGTAATTCTTTGGCAAGGTAAACTGTGGTCCTATTTGTAGTACCTAAACAAAATTCAATTTAAAACCATAGACCTATCAGCTAGCTATGGAGTCAAATCATTTGGAGGAAAAGGGTTGTTTAAATTTTATCTCTGAACTAACAGGGAGTTTACGCCATGCCCACATTGTGGGGCACAGTCGCTACCTATAGGTACATAGTCATTGGAAGCCAGGGCACTTTGTATTTCCATGCATAAAATGTCCTTCATGGTGTAATGACCCCAATAGACAAAAAATGTTTGTACTGCAATATGTTGTTGTGGTACTGCAATATCTTACCTCTGCCTTATTTTCTCTGCAGTCTCAGGTGCGAGTTCCCTCTTAGTGACGGAGGCATCTCGAATCATATTTCTCAGTTTCCTCATGCAGTCAGCCAGGTTCAGCTGCTGGGAACGGGTGGCATCTGACCGGACGATCAGGTAACCTTCCTTGGACAGCTTGTTTTGGTACTGGAAACCAGGGTAGAGTGAATACTAACTAATTTATAAGCCTGAGAATTATTATCATAATTATAACTTTCGTCCTATATTAAATATAGTTTTTGCATCTCTAAGTCTATTCAAAGCCAATGCATGGTATTAACCACAATTGTTGCTATGTATAAAAATCCTATAAAGCTTACCATTTCTAATATTTTAGCTTTCACATCAGGATGCAGCCAGTCTGCCTCATTTGGCTTAAATCGGAGATCCACTTTTGTGTGAACCTGCAAAAAGAGTAGTAGACAATAATCAGTGAAACTAATATAAATAATTATTTTGTCTCTTTTTAATCATGGACCATCCCTAAAATCTCTACATCATTCATTCTCTTTTTTAATTTCTCATGTCTAGCTTAAAATGTGTGTAGTATTTAAATAATGTGAATAATTTTTATAACTGTATAATTTTATCCCCAAGGCCCTAGGTATACTTACGAAATAGGTATACATGTTTATTGGATTTTTATAAAAACACATTATTTTCTGTGATATTCCACGGGTACAGCACGAAAAATATCAAAGGAAATGGCTGCAATAAGATGTATATATAACTGAACTATTAATACATACTTAACATAATAAATACCTTGTTGACATTCTGTCCACCGGGCCCAGAGCTTGCACTGTAGGTAATATCTAATCTCTCCAAAGGAATAAACCCTGAGAATTTCTCATTTGGATCGGAACTCTGAAAAACAATTAAAAGTATCGGTAAAGTATTCATATTATGCACAGTAATTGTTGGTTATAATGAAAGAATACATACAAATGCTGGCGTCGAAAGCTTTAAAGAGCTGTTCGGATATAAAGTATCCAAAGAAATAGCACTTTTGTACGCCATGGGTCTCTTCAATAAAGTAGTATATGAGGCGCTCTGCACCATTTTGTACAGGCAATTGAAACGCAGAGAGGCGAAAGCCATGATCACTTTGAAATATATATAATCCCAAATTATATATGAATTATTGCATTACATTTACATACGATGTTGCATTATTGCGAATTAGATACAAATCGAATTATAACCTCTAAAATGAAAAAGATAAATGTCAAACCGATATGTCATTCAATACTAGTTTAAAAAGTTGTTGCTAGCACCAGAAGCGATATTTATTTAGCCAATTATTTCTACTTCAAATTTATTTCCATCTATTCTTCATCTTACATGAGTATAAAATGGTAATTTTATTAATAATCAGGGATCAATTTATAACTAAATAACTATTTATAAAACCTGACTAACCTTCATGGGTAATGGGTGCAAGTAGGAGCTATCTAACTACTAGATCTATTGTAGTCTAGACATTATCTAGGGCGAGCATCGCTTTATTCGACCATCCATAGAGGGAAGAATCATAATTCGGCCTGTTCAGCATAGTTAGTAGTGGCCCTGCTTTCTGTGCCGAGGGAAACCTGGTAGAGGCAAACTTTACGGGATATCCACGAATGTTTGTAATCATGGATGTATATCTATATAGGTAAAACTTATTATACTGAGTTCGCATCTAATCCATTGTACCTATAATGCAAGCGTTTGCATAGTTTGGGACCGTATTATTCATATTATATAATATTATTCATTATAGCCAGGATAGGTAGAACAGTTTCACATCTTTGGTTAGAAAATATTAATAATTATGAGAAAAAAGAAAATAATCACAAAAGTATGATAATATTTAACACGCTAATCATTCTTATTCTTTAATTCACGTCCAGAAAAAGATAAACCTTAAAGTGCGCGCGCGCATGTCACGCTCCAGATAATTTAATTAGGATCCCGTTCCGCTTTGTGGCCTCCTCTCTCCACCGTCTAGTACTCATACAACATATTAGGTGTAAGTATTCGATTTTATTATGTACCTGATTTTCGATTTGTTATAAATAAAAAAGAACCTACCCACGACGAAGCACAAAGCCGATGTTTGAAATAATTGTGGTACTATATAGGTACCCCTTATTTACTTAATTTTATTAAGTACTTATTAAGTTAAGTTATTACTTACATAAAGTAAGTTTTATAGCCAATTAAATCAATAAATACCAGGTATAATTAATTATATCTATGATCTAAATTTATGAATAAATTAGCTAAGTATAGAGCAGTTATATTCCTGGAATATCGATAATTCAGCAGTAACTAGTTCGCACCACGTTAAATGATCGAGGAGCTCGGGTGGCTAGTGCAGAGCCGCCATCTTTGATCAATTTTTGTAATGCGAGTTGTGATGATTTAAAAAAATACGCTATACAGGGGGGTATACGGTACAGATAAATACTAATATTACGGTAAAGATTTTGCCATAGGTATCTAAAACGATGTAAAAAAAATAACTTCGTTTTCTTACGCTCTGCTCACCAACGTCAATTAATTTTAGGTTTGCAGGGTAAGCGCACATATTTAAAAGTGTGTTACTTTGACATATTACATCACGGGCTTCGTACGTATTTCACGTGTTGCTTACCTACCTATTTAATCCTTAATCATCATCATACTTATATGCCGAACAAAACACGCGTTACTGCATCCACCGCTGCTTTCATCAATTATGATAATGCGGGATTAAGATGCGCGAGCGCACGCGAGCAGCGTCCGTCCGCGAGCGACGACGTTGCTTTTCGAATTCCGACGAGCGTGTTTAACGAAGCTTATCGCCGTAAATTCGATGTTTATATCATAATTGTAATTAATTGCCTGAGATTTTTCATCGCCCATGAGTCGCAGAGAAATTAGCTTCAACTTAGCCATCAGCAGCTCTAGGCGAGTTTCTAATTCAGCAGCAAGAAAGTGGCGTAAAATTAACGACGCTATAATACTCTACGATGATACACAATTTTATAGAGCACTAGCTTAACATTTAACCGCAAGTAACGGTCAATAGCTATTACAATTTATTCCTCTCTACTTTGAGTGATTTATAATCATATCTTAACTTTATGCGCTCCAGTCGTTGCGCTTTCGTAAAACTAAAACGAAAGCGCATAATGAAATTAAAATTGTGAACATTAAACATTCCTAATTAAATTGCTCACATACCGAAATTGCTCGCTAGCTTCACGCTCTTCTTATTCGGCCTACAATAGACAAACCATTATACGAAGATCTCTGCAAATATTCCACAGCACTCCTGACTCTTGCACTGGTCATTAGTGGGATAGAAATGTGGAGTTCTACTTGTGGTGGTGTTGTAATTACCGCGAAACGAGCAGATTTTACAAGTTTAACGGAAGACGAGGTTACAGTCCGTTAATTGGTGCCTGATGAAGATCTACACACCGCTTCGGATTTAATGTCAGTATTTGTCGGACTTGGTAATGGTAAAGACTGCTAATAATAATTGTGTGACTCTTTAGGTAATGAACAAACTGATTAGTGCTTGTACTTGCAGACAGGTTGAGGTTAGTCGATTTCATTATGAATGAGTGGCAGACCGTGGTCATGATAGGTGTCAGTCATGAGTACATGGTGTAATGAATAATTACCTTAAAATGTAATGTCATATTTAGTATCATTTGTGTCGTTACCAGATCTGTTGCTACGCCATGCGCCAGCGTTTTTAGGTTTGTCTCACATTTTATGGACAATGGGTCATTCTGATACTCCAGACTACCTATTCTACAGCTGAGTATCTACAGACCGGAAGGAATAAAAATGTCGGAATTTGGACGAGGGATTGGCATAGCATTTACAAGTAGGACAATGTCTGAAATGGTATTTTTGGGAGCTAGTTCCGGGGTTCACCTAAGCCTGTATTCTTGGTAGATGCCAGAAGGAATTCATAATAGTATATCGTGAGAACTCGAACAGCATAATAGCATCATTACAGTCTGACTGACAGACAAATAATACCGTTTGCTGTGACGGCATAACGAACGCTAAACAATACCAAATGGCACAATACAATTATCGCCTTTCTTTCTCCGGCTCAGCCTCTGTCGGATAATTATTTGCATTCTGTGGCAGAATAAATGAATTGTGGATTGGTTTTTGGTTTATGGTGCTGATGGAATGAATGTCAATGCAACACTTGTCTTGAAATTCATTTCTTTATGCGGAAATGTACATGAGTAGACGATGTAGAATTTAAGAGAAGGTTTATGCCAACAGAAGCCGTAAAACTAATTAGGGCCTTGCAAAGGATATAGCAAGCAAATTTTTTGTCTTACCAAGAGTATATTAAATCATAAAATGGACTAATTACTGTACTGTAATACTGACCACCATCGCCAAAACTTCAGGAGCTTATGAAAATATTCTAGCGATTTTGCAACACGTTCTCGGGCGACGACGTTCTGTCCACAGCCCGTGTTGCAAGACATAAATTTTCCCTCAAATTAGAAAGCTCTTCTCCATTTACAACGTAATTACCTACATAGCACTCTTTTCTTCAGAAAAATGCTCTCATCTGTAGTTTGTTATCTCCACAGATTAACTCGCTTATCTGCAGCTAACTAGTCGACACGTACCTAGTAGCGCGAGATGCGTGCTATGTGCTATCCGCATCTTTCCGCACTCTGCCGCCGTACTGCCTGTAGTATCTCGGATGATAATGTCGTTAAGAGTTACTTATGAAATTGATGACCTGATTAGCGCAGTTGGTAGAGACCCTGCTTACTGCGCCGAGGGTCCCGTGTTCGAATACAGGTAGGGACACACTTTGTGTGATGAGCACAAATGTGTGTACCCGAGTCATGGATGTTTAATATCTATAAAAGTAATATATACTGACTTCGCCCTCAGTCCAATGTACGACACCCATAATACAAGCGTTGCCTAGTGTGGGACTTTAAAGTTTGTGTGTTCGTCTGTCGATATTATTATTAAATATTAGCAGTTTTTTTTCTGTTTTATGACTGTATTGCCGGTTGATTTTTATCCAGACCTGGATGAAAACCTAAAATATATATGGCTACCTAGGTAATATGCTGACAGGTATTAACAAATCCTAAGCCATAAGAGAAATCATGCGAGATCGCCACGTGAACTTGGACAATGATTGACAATCGCGTGCCGATGCAGAGTTAGCTTGACGATTGATGACTTAAGAAGACTGTAAACTTGAACTAAAAATAAAATTTCGTAAAATTACTCTCGATACGGAGGCTTAATTTGCCATGTTTGGATTTTTAGTCTGTCGGTTTGCGCATCACGGGAAAACTACTCGATGGATCTTGATGAAACTTGGCGTGGTGATAGCTTATAACCTCTTTCTATATATAAGATACTTTTCATTCCCACCACACTTCACTACTCAGTGGTATACATATCTGTATATAATAGTTAGTACATGCGGCCTTAGGAGCCAACGATTGTCCTACTATTGTGGTATAAGGTGACGACGATGATTTCGTATAGTCGCATGATGATTTGTGATGACCCTAACTTTAACCGCTAAGTTTTCGCGGCATTAACTTATATGGCTCATGCAAATAACAGTTCCAACAATGCGTTGGGTTGTTTTGCAAACACGACAAAAGCACGCGTTCGTGTCGTAATGAATGCATTTAAAATACTTACTTAAGTTATCTGAAAATAGCTGTTTACATCCTGGGAGAAATTAGCCCGGGCATAGGAATAAGCGGTGATTTCTGTGCTGAATTAATTTAGCCTATTCTTGGGGAGGTGAGATACGTAGGTTGATACCTGTCTACCTCATAGCTATACAGCAGCAGACATCTAGCAACTTAAGATAAACCACACAAAACAAGCAAATGCATATCGTGCGCGCCAGTTATACGCCACATAATTTAGTCATATTATTGCGTTTTAGCGTAAAAGGCAAGATCTTCCAGACAGGCGGGTGGTATGCCTGGCGGGGCGGCCGATATGCCCCAACGGTTATCGTCGGGATCTTGTATATATGTTATGTGCTCCGAAAACTCTCATAGCGCGATTCAGGATTGTATTGACAATTGTCTGTTGTTCTGAATGCGTCCGCTACAGCGTTATATTAATATTGACCATTTCACTTCGTCAAAGGGGCACGCGTATGTTTGATTACTCCCGTCAGATGTCAAGTGCGAGATTCTACGTAAGCTAACCGTGTACTTCATAGTCTACGTATTTAGACATTGTATGGAGAGTTGAAAGTTTTAAATACTATCCGTTAGAGGCGCTGTTCAATTTGCCATACAATGTGTCTAAAACTATACAGTTAGCTTACGAATAATCTCGCACTTGACGTACTAATTCCTCTAAGTTTACACTCGTAAACTATAAAGTTACTTATCACTTATAGGTACTTATAGAATTTCTAAGTCCGACTTCCGGTTTTCAGGCTATTGTACTAACAACGGTTCTTCTTACCGATTCGGGAATGTTTTGTTTATCTGGGTGATTTTACCTGACAATTTCGTCTTCCCGCGCAGGCTCAGAAGCTGATTCTACCTACCTACTTTACATATTTTATTGTATAGAATTGCGTACGATCTATCTTGTATCCATTAGCATTTTAACAAATAAGCTACATAAAAAAATGTTAATTTCCCAAACCGTTATTTACCATGCTCCACTGTTCTGCCTATATCAACTCAAAATCTCATAAAAACAAGAATAAAAAGATAAGCCTTTTGAACTTTCACGACTAAAATCGCTATTTCTATTTACTCTCATGCTATTGGCTAGGAGCGTCTTCGCAGTATTATTATTGGTCGATTTCCTAACGGATCTTCCGTTGCTAGATTCAGTCGTGTCACCGTGGCTGCACGCTCGCCGCCATCTTCAAACCGATCAGTCCGCCGCGAAGCGCTGTGGGAGTAACGTCGTTTTTCTGTTTTTTGTAGATAAACCACGCCGGTCCCAACTATACCGGTCCGCACACAATTGTTACAGAATTAACAATTATAAATAAAAAAAGTGTCAAGTTAATTGATGAAGTGTTAGACTGAGTTGATCGTTCGCGATTTCAAGTGCAACGCTGTGTTCGATCTCGCGATCTGCGTGGTTGCATTTCTTCGGCGGTGTGAGCTTGCTGAACTGTAAAAAGGTAAGTTTTTGTTATGTATTGGGTTGAAGGTGGCCGGGCGTCGGCGGCTGCCGGGGGAGCCGGGCTCCCGCGAATCGATTGTCCCGGCTAGAGACGGGCGCTGTAGTACCTACCTACGTACGATGGAATGAAAGCTAGGGTTGTTACACCCTCGCTCCCTCGTGCTCGCTCCTCTGCGTATTTGTCGTTTCACTTGGTGATCTTGAACTAGCTAGACGCGCCGAGCCGGCTGTATATGAATTATTTATAAACATTCTTCTATACGCTGGTGTTGTTTTTTCAGCTGCACTTGGAGTCGGATGGAATATGGCTTGTGTGCTCGTGGATAAATAAATGTATTATAAATTCACGGTGTGTGAACGAACTCGGGTGATTCATTCTACCCTCGTTTTAGAACGGTCGGTTGGTGCGGTGTACTTGCTACTAAAATGTGTAGTCTCATTATTGTTTATTTTACACAAATTATGAGAGTAAACTAATCGAATTTTACAGAAAATAAAGGCACACGAAGATTCAGTGTGTAGCAATGGCTCTTGTAACCTGTGTATGCATCTACGAACTGAATCTTGAGATAGGTAGGTAGGTGGACACCTGCCAGTGTTCAGGATTGTATTACCTACTATAGGTAGGTACTATAGGTAGCTCATTTGGTTAGGGATTCTGCGCCAAGTGTCCACGGTTCGAATCCTCGTAAAACTTTGTGTGATGTGCTCAAATGTTTGTACCTGAGTCGAGGATGTTCGGCTGGGTTCACCTCAGTCCATTGTCCGGTACCCATAATACGAGGATTGCTTAGTGTGGGACCGTATAGTTGCTGTGTACGTCTGGCGATGTTATATTATTATTACAATTAGAATTGGTTTTCCTTCCCACTAATTACAAATAAAATCATAGCAGGATAATGATTGTTAAAATAATGTTTTCAGGTCGCTCATCTGCCACATTAATCCTACGTAGGTACATTTGTTTTTCCGTACAGCTTTTTATTACCTACAGTAGTGGCAGAAATATCTCAATTGGCAAAACGTAGCTAAGCATTACAAAAATGTATTTAGCTGGTTTGGTACGTGTACTGTGAGCTGCGTTTGCAGAAATGTCCCATGATATGAGATAAATTAAAATATCTTAAGTAGGTACCTACCTGCCTATCTACAACTTTTTTTGATAGTAAGAAATTGGCATTTATCATAAAAGCTTTAAGCACAACCCGTGTGACATAAGAAGATCTGGAAATCGTAAATGATACCTTCCTACGACACTTCTATGTGAAAAATAGGACTCATAGGAATCTAGCCACTAACCCGATCTTTGCTAACCTACGATACAAGAGGTCATTAATCTGTGCTTCGGTTTAAATCATTCTATCAGCAGACCGCATTGCTTCGAGAAAGTTATAAATAACGATATTAAACACAGAGGTTATTCATTATATTAACATCGACGAATAATTTAATAAGCATTATTCATAATTTATCCCCTTGGACTGGAATGTAAAAGGTCCTCAGTTATTCTCCTAAGTATTGTTATTAGATACAAGAAAATTGTAACTTTAGTAGCTGCAAAATTGTGTTACAGGGTCAATATGACTGGACTGTAGGATCTTAATCTTCTCTCGCTCAGCGTTGGAGATAAAATCTGTGACAGTATTAGGTACGAAATTTGCATCTTCTAAAAACTTTTTGACTAAATGCGAACGCTGTGTGACATTTACAAAATAAATTCCTTATACTATTCAATCGCTAAGAGATTCCCAATCCTAGGCACTAAGCATTAAATTTGTCTGTAACACTAAACCGTTAGTAGAAGTTGATTAGAAAAACCCATCGTGTTATAGAATCACCATTTTTCTTTTACCTTGTGATATAAATGTGTTTGGATCAAAGAGAAACAACTGATTCTCCGATGTCGTGACCAATACGTTTAATTTCCGCGTTCTTCTAAAATATAGTTAAGTGTCTTCATCGTTGCGTGAACACGAAATATTTGTGCAGACACGAAGTGCGAGGCTGTCGGGGAAACGCGCGCGGTATCTCAGTGATTTACACCTCGATGTAGGCGTGCGCAGAATCAGACCGAGGCGCGCGCGCCACCGGCCTTGCTCCCCGTATCAAGTGTCTAATGACAAGTTCACCACTCATTACTATACTATGGATTAAATGGTACTCTAGTAGATGTACAGACAGACAGTTGGACCTTCGGAAAGGTATCATTTTTACCTTGCGCAAATGTGTCACCACCTCCATGGCAATACAGTAATTACTTAAGCGATTTTGTCTTACTTTAGATCTGTCAGTTGATTCTGGCCGAAAGCACTCTTTGCGGCAACGCTGACTGAGAATACATGAGCCCAGAAAACGAGCGCAGGCTGCTCAAGTCCAACAGTAGTTGGCCTAATATTGTTGATAAAGCAGCCTTTGTCACCTGGAAGCTTGGTTACAGACAGTCTTGATGACTCATCTCCCTCAATGTTCTATTAAGCCAAGGATGACTGTCGTCCGTCAGACATCTGCGTTCAAGATGCGACCTTACTTAGGTTCTTTATTTCTGTAACTTTTTTAAAGATTCTTCTATTAATTAGTAAAGGTATAATATGTTTTGTAAATAGATGATTGATGTACCTACGGCAATGCGCAAATTCTGAGGCTTACCGAAATCGATACGAGATGCGAAGTTTAGTCTAGACGACGTATTTCTAGTCATCTCCTTCACGGGCGACACTTTGGATACATATACTTATTAAACACATTCGTGAGTTCATTAGAAGGTATCTCGGTAAGTGAACGATTCTTTTACAAGACATTCCTATTAAGAAGTGCTGTTTATTGATCGCAAATGTCGTTCACTGGCCAGGCTGACATGATCATGTTTCATTTTCTTAAATTATCAACGATTATAAAAATAACGTGCGAATTAGTTTCAAATTAAAATTCGCGCTAATGTAAACCTAAAGTGCAACTATAATTATCACATCACCAATAAAACAAATTTTTATTTTATTTTATATCGTTTATTAGCCTCGTTATATGATTTAGACCAAATATTAAGAGCTATGTTAAAATAATAGCTACCAATCGTATTCGAAGTTAAATAATTTGCTATCTTGCGACTATATTCTGAGGAGAACGTGATACATCGACATAGCGTTTCATATTCTGCAAAATCATGTGGGTGTCTTCTTAGCGTTAGGAAAATACCGAGGCGGCGATTCGTTCTCATTAAAAAGTGCTTTGTAATCACGAGAAGCCTTTTCAATATTATTTGCCCGGTGAAAGTCACGTATAGATATAAAAATCCATAGAAAAGTAACTACCTACTTAGAAGTTAGTTTTTGTATATTGGATGTTCCTCATAATGTTTTTTCAGGTAGAATTTTAGTACTACAAACTTATTCTGTACTAGCTACAATGTACGTTATTTAAGAGGATTAGAAGCTTAAGTTAGTTAAAATATTTTTAATATAAAAGCTTATGCTATTTCAAACAAATGCATGAATATTGATCTTCGGTCTACTTTCCCGAAACCATGATGAACACAGCCATTAAGAGTAGCCACAGATTAGTCCCGCAACGCTCCGACTTTCCAAAGACCGTCGAGCCGATGCCTCATTTAACTCGGAGTAACAGATATGTAGCCATTTCAGTTAAGTGCGCTTTTTTTTTAATTAGTCCGTGAGCCAGACACCGGAACGCGTCCGAACACTCGCCAATCGCCATGCTTGTTGGTGTTCTTATTCGAAATTTAAGAATTTTAATTGCACTGTTTCTGTTATAGCAGTGATGCACTTTTACAAAAGCTGTCCATGCATTTCGGTTAATGTAGGGTATTGTCCTACCATATTTCTTATTTATTATCAAGCCATGTTCTTATTAGTTAGAAGGTGATATTTTCGGAATTTCGTACCCTTCCCGGTTGTTGAGCGTATATGAAACTGAATTTCTTGGATTATATCTAGCTGCTAAGCACCTGTGAGCAACGGACAAAATGAATGTATTCTTTCCGCTCATCTCATATTTAAACATCTATATCATGGCGTTATCTTTTCGATAGGTTATCAATCCGATGGTTATCGGTCGAGTCGCGTGTATTACGCCGGTTATTAGCATTTTCGAGAGGCTTTCATTGCGTTCCGGTTGGACGTCTATTATCAACCAATAGATATATTGACGATAGCTTTTTATGACGCTTTTTGGGAACATAAAAAGGTAGTCATAAATTCATAGTTGTATCAGATCTTATCACTATAAGTGCAGCATATTGTAATATGCAGCACGACCAGCAAACTCCAACCATTTTTGCAGAATTTACTTGTTTTCTAATAATTTCATTATAGCTTCCTAAATTATTACCACCTGCGTAGTTACTAATAATTATTTATTAATGTTCCTATATCACATAGACCCCATTGTTTTATTTTTTACAGCTAATTAATGGTCACCCAATTTTCGGTCCGGTCGTCGGAGATCTGTGGACGAACTATAGTAACCGACATAGCTCAAAGAATTTCAAAGTTGAAGTGGCAGGTGGGCAGGGCACATAGCTCGCAGAACCGATGGCCGTTGGGGCAGAGAGGTTCTTGAATGGCGACCATTAATTGGAAGACGTAGTGTAGGACGGCCCCCCACAAGGTGGATCGATGATATCACACGCGTCGCAGGAAGCCGGTGGATGCGAGTAGCAGAGGACCGTGATGTGTGGAAATCATTGGGGGAGGCCTATGCTAGGCCGGACGTCCAGCAGTCGACGTCTATCGGCTGATAGATAAATAATTTTCGGTCCTTATTACCAATAAGTGCATCCACACATTTACAAATGGTATGAATGTCGGATAGAGCCACAATACGAGAGGCGTGATTACAGACAGACATCCGTCCATTGTTGCGTTAGTCAGCCGCCACTTGCGCATGCGCGGCTCGTCCGTGTGAGCTGGGGAGGCAAGGAAAGACATATCTTAAAAATGGTCTACTTGTCCTCTTTTCGATATTTTCTTCCATTATTTCAAGTCACATATTTTGATAAGCCTCAAGAACCAAAAGTTAAAAATATTTTTTTATGTGCAGTTCATGAGATGTGCGCTGTTTCATGATCACTATCTGTTATAAGCCTTGGTGTTATTGCTATTATTTGCTGTATCATAAACACGTTGTATGTATTAGAAGTGAAAATAAAAGGAAATGCCTCCTTAAATTTGTATTTTATTTGCAATTAGTAGTAATTCTGCTAAACTTTAAGCTCAACCAATACATAAAGATTCTTCTCTGGGATCTACATACACTGTTTCTTTAAAGTCTTTAACTTACGCTGAGTTAAGCACTCCTCCATTAATCTCTGTCCTTGCTGGTCCTGGATTATCATGTTTGCGGGTTTCTGCAACTGTTGCCTGGAACCTATTCTATTTTATCTATGCACCGACATTGCCTTAAGAAATATGTAAAGGAAACATCTGTAATTAGACTAAGCAAGTTGTCTGTTTATATTCAAATGCTAAATAGTATTCAACAAGTATAAGCAAATCAACTAACAGGACGATTTGTTTCATCAGAGACTGTTTCCATCACTTCAACTTCTCTGTAACCCACCCTTATATCTAACAGTGTAGCGACTGTTTTCCCATAGCAATGAGTGTTGCACACATAACCATCAAACTTAATATTCAACCATGTAGTTTATAGGGTAGTGGTTATTTTCGTTTGGCAAATGCTAGCTATTGTATAAATGTTTGCACAAGTGAGGAGACGTGTCGCCGGTCGCTGTCGTGTCATGTTATGCATATTAGTTTGTTGTGTTGTATGTATCCGTATCTTAACCGCCATACACTGAAGAAGAGCATTCAATGTGGTGTCTGCAATTTCGTTAATAACCAGTCAAATTAAAACAACGATGTAATTCTGATAGTTAAGTGCATTCAGTGGTGCTTAAGTTACTCAATGCAAACTCTGGCCTCAAACAAAAGTTTCTTGAAACTAATAATCAGTATAATTACGGACAGTACCAACAACAATTGACGCTGGCTATTAAAACAGAATCGTGACATGTCAGCCATTTACGGATTTAAAAATCGATCCGAGTAATCCTTATAAAAAAATGAAGCGTCTGATTGGTACAATGGAGTTTAATTTTAGAACGCACTGACGAAGGCGCTTGGTTTTCCTTTTACAGATACCATTTTAATGACTTGTTCTGTATTGTTTATGTTTGATGTATCATTATTTTAATTAACGTCCTAAGTGTGTGCAGTCGTGGCGATAGAGGGGCATTGAAGAAGGTTTCCCTAAACCATTGTTGAAAACTGTATTTATGCAAATTAATACAAATCCCAGATGCAACTTGGGAATAGAATCAGAAACAGAATATTTTTTATTCACGTAGACCATTATTGTACAGTACTTATGAATCGTCAAGTTACAAAAATATTATGCTACTGCTTTACCACCCGTTCGGAATGCCGTTCCTATATATAGAATCTCTCCTACCGTATGTCTCTCAAATAAAGGAAAGCACACACTTTAGTCGAGTAATCTCCCATCAGTGCAATGCAGGCGCACTCTGAATGCCTTCATTGTGATGTCCGCCGCGTCGCCATGCAGCGAGATTTGACAAGAGCATCCATAGAGAATAGAAATGAGAAATATGTTCATAGCGTCGTACAGTGGATTAGAATTGCAATTGTTCATATCCCAAGCGATCGGCAAAAGACAATATTTTAATAAAATAAAACACCTTGTTGCGTTTTATGGTCCCTTCTTCCTGAAAGAAGGTACTTTTCTCCAGGCCAATACACTAACGCTAGCCCCTGCTTTGATTTCAAGTAGATAGCGACCTAGCCATTTACCAAAGCCCCAAACAGATAAAAACTAAACTAAATCCCCACAATGACGCTAATGGACTCATTGTCGTACTGAACGACCATAAATAATCATATTTTATGTGACAAGCGATGGTTGAGGCCTTCGGGACGTTTGATGATAATCTACACGCACTAGCTATCGCTAGACTAAAGACCTTTCGAGAATCATTTCACTGGATTTATCATGAAGCAATGTGTTTCATTCAAGTAAAAGTAATTTTAAGGAACCCAGACTTAACCTGCTAACGACGACTACGACTAAACAATAAATATAGTCAAACCGGCGGCGGCATGGCCATTTAACAGTGTAAAACATGTATACTTACGGCAAGAAATTAATAAAATGATTTGAAAAAGTTTCAAATGGGAATACCATTCACTAATCAGTCAGTGATTTAATATGCAATGCTCAAAACCTCATCAGATATTGAATTTAAAAAGAAATAAACAGTTTCCGTTTTCGAACTACGAATGTGGAATTCATAAAAAGAACGTGGTTCATTTTGGTGCATGTCGCGTCGGCCGACGACAGTGTCAAGGTCATGGGCGCATGCGCGCGTTCAACCAAGCTTCGTTCGTTTAGTCAGTGAGTTTTTTTATTCACATCACATTTTTGCAGTTAAAAGAGACGTCCTTAATTTTGGGCCTAACACAGCTGCAATGTTTTTATTCTTTTTTTTTTACATCCCGTAAGTCATTCAAGTTGTTAACGTTTCTAAATAAAGCAGTGGAAATTAGGAGGCTGCATAAGTAGATGATCAGTTTTATGTTTTATTTGGAACATTTTTACAAAAGATAAAGGTCTAGTAGCTAGGCAGTTATTATTTCCAAGATCCGCCATAATTTTTTGTTTGTTTTTTAATATTGTCTTTGATCCAGTATCTTTGACAGATCTTACCGAATCCTTAAAATAATCTAATAAGTGTTTTCGCAAACCTAATTTGCTGTAAGTACCAATTTAAGTGTTGTTTTCATAAAACCACCTACTTAATCCAGAGTAAATTAACGATCAGCGTAAACAAGACAAGGCACAACTAAAACCCACTACGTGGACTAAACACGTAAATCAACAAATAAAAACAGTTGTAAACAACGAACAAGCCATTAATCTCTATCGCCGACCTATCCTAACAAAACAAACATTACAAGAGGGTAAGAGACACCAGGGTAAATATAGCAGCGACGGCGCCGCCTATCTGGAATGTTCCAGAAATAGTGTGCACTCTATGGTATGCACAGATAAACTATTTGACACAGATCTGTTGGTGAATAAACCAGTTTATTAGAAAGCGGACGATGATAACTTTTCATAAAATGATTGGTTATTTAGTGATCATTTACAAGTTGACATAAGTATGTCTCTCCTAACGTGAAATAAGATAAATCCCTAAATTCATAGATAATATTATATGTATATATTAAATTTACAATGGCATTACCACAGATATATGAGGGCATTACAAACAAATACAATTCATTTTTCAAATTAACTTTATAAATAGACCGTTCGGAAATGGTCGTAACAAGTCTAAACCTTGTCTATTGAAACTTCATCAAGGTTTATTTTCTTATGCCAGCTGTGTCACTTTACAAAAAAAAACATCTGTCCCGATGCTACGTTCATAGACAACGTTTTAATTTGACGACACACGACCGGAACAACACTTTATGATGAGTGAAGAACGTCTGTTTCTTGTTACCTAGTTATGATTTGTATTTTTACTTGTTTGAGATTGAGGTTTAGAAATATGAGATGAATAAAATTATATACTTAGGTACTAACCTATTACTTTTACTTAAATTACTCAGCGCGCTTATAGTCAAATTCTTATCAGCGGAATCAACTTTTTTTGTTGTCGTTTTGGAATTAATTAATACTATTAGTTTCATTATTTCTAGCTCACAAAGAGTTAGGCTAGCAGATTTTATTTTTTTACCTTCTCCGTGTCTAACGAGCGAGACCACATCTGACAGTCTGACATGCGCCGCTAACTTAGAAACTGGTAATTTTTGAGCTTTTAGATATTCGGACATCGTTTCTATGCTCAGCAGAATTACATTTTAAACGAGTTCTTTTAGAAGTTGCTGTCTGAATTTGTTGTTTTTCTGTGTACGACTCGCCAACTTGAACACAACTGAGAATCTCAACGATATTTTAATAAATATCTAAGGAACTATACATTTCATGGAAGTCCATGAGAACTTCTCATCTCGATAATTTTTCGCGCTCATCCGTTATAAATAAGCGCTAAAACCGAACCGGGTCGTCGAACCGCGCGCGCGCGTAACGGCGCTTCTCCCGCGCTCGCGTGTTGAGCGCGCGCTCGGAACGCACGCGAAGGGACGTTTTGCTAGTGTTGCTATTAAAAAAAACATGAATCCATAAATTTGAGCAGATCATTGATAAGTGCTATATTTTGCATACTGAAAGTACAACGCATTATAACGGCATTTCCTCTAAATAAGAACAAGCGGGAAGATGAGATAACAGGTGAGATTAAGAAATATGGACCTCGAACAAAACCAGAAAATAAGTCGTTCTACATCTAAAAAAAAAATCACGCATAAAATATTTTTTCTTACAAGAAAGTAGGAGGTAGGCACATGCTTTGTATTTGTAACTGGTTTGTTGTAGCAACAGAAAATATTGCGTGAACGCATTTTTATTGCGTAAATTCGCTTGTATTTTTATGCATTTTCTATAAGTTTCTTACGAAATTTTCTAATGTAGTAAAATTGGATATATGTACCTACCATTCCGATATCTTAAATAGGTAATTGAATCTTCTTGTCCTCTCCGATCCAGTTGTATAGTGCTTAATTTTTTTTCTTTTGGTGCTCATTTTTTTAATGTCCGAATTGTCGTTTAAAAATGATGACCAAACTCAAAACTAGGCTAGAGATGCAAACATGATTCACACACTGGCAAACAGTTGAAAATATAAGACAAAGACATTGACTTTCACTCTTATCGCCACATTTTGTAGGGTTCTTTCGCTAGGTCAAGGCGCGAAATTCAAAATTACGATGGTTTTTAATTTGTTAAGAAATTTGGGATATCTTTACGATGTTATTGCAACATTGGCATCGTAGATTAGATGCCTCGATGTCTTAAGTTTGTTTAAAAAATTACCAAATGCGATTGGTGCGTTATTGTTCCAAAGTTTGTAAAAAACCGCTATTTTTCATAACTTTGGACTGTTGTTTCCTTTGAAATTAATTTTCAAGTATATTTAATAGATAAATAAATGTATTACAATATGCCGTAGTTGCAAACAAAAAAATGATGACCCATATATATTTCAATTGTTCGTAATAAATAAAAAACTGAGGAAATTTTATTTTTCGCGACTTTTTGCGCGTTTTAATATACACGTGCGCGCGATGCCAAAGAAAGAAACATCCTCCGAAGCATAGAGGTCAGACAGATGATCGGCCATCCATCAGGGATGATCTAGCCACGCGCCGATCTATAGGGTGAATCTACCATCCCAGCACAACCTTCTACAACCTTCTCTAACTGGCTATCAAATGCATTAAAAATTTTAAATAGCTTTGTTGTGGTATCCCAGTATGCTCCAATGATAGCTTGTTTAACTAGTTGATATGTTATAAACAAAAGTGATTGACGTTATCTGGACGGGTTCTTCCGCCTCACTTAGACGCTCACAATGGGGAATAACGATGTTCTATTTAGTAACATTGTTGTGTTATGTTTGCTTGGGGGAATAATTTACTTTTAGTATATTTTTGTCTCTGATATTAGTTGGTAACATCTGAGCGACATTGCTACTTTATTATCGACATTTAACATGAGAATTACTTAAAAAAGTAAAGTGTACATTTTTCAAGTTACTTGTACTCAAAAATGTTTTGCTACGGAACCTAAAAAATATAAGCGTTTCTCGGCCGTGGCTGCTCGTTCATAACAATTGCGCGTCTTCTCGTCAAAACTAGGTGAATAACTGTTGCTCATGCAGTGTTACCAGTTTTTTTATTGTAAACACTCGAATTTCGTTCCCAGAATAGCCATTGAGGTTTTTTTTTTGTAATTTCGCTGTTTTTTGCAGAAAGAATATTTACTTATATTCGTTTTTTCGTGCCGATGGTAAAAATATTTATGCCATCGTGTTCATTCGTAGTGAAAGGATAAGCCAATCGACAGGTTGTCGATTACCCAGGGTGCCGAACGTGGAAACTTACTCAAATGACGTCGATCAGGGAGGGCTCCTTTCGTGCCTATTAAGTACCTATTTACATTCAAAAAGCTGTGGAATTATACATTTAGTCTATAATTATTTATCCTTTCAGTTTTAACATGTATTACTAAAAAAAAGAATTAAAAAATCGGCGTCCTTATTCCCGCCGAACAGTGTCCTAGAATTCCCTTACCACAGACAATAAGTGCACAATATCTGAAATTGTCGTTTTTTTCGGTACGCACCGGTTCACTCGTCAGACCGGTAGACCAGCAGCGGTCGGGTCGGAATGCGATCTCGATTGGACCAAAATGCCGTTATTATATTAAAACGATTAATGACGATATTTGACAACCAAATAACCTCATTAATCTTTTGTAAATTTGAATTTGATTCATGCATGTTCTAAATTTAGAATTTTAGACAAAAACGACATTTGCTAGGTTCTATTCAGTGTTCTATTCATGAAGCGCGTGGTAGGGTGGGTAGAGGGCCATATTTTTTTTATTTATAAAAGTCAATCATGATTCACGTTTCGTTGGAATCAGAAATAGATTGCTGTATTTTGGAATTCGATTGAACGGGAACCGACTGACCTAAAAATCTTAATAATTGACTTTGGAATAATAAAGTATGGCAATGCTTGTAAGAAAGTAAATTAGAACTTAGTCGGTTACTTGGCTCGCCCTGGAAAAAAAGTCTGTAAACTTTTTCACAGTTCTGTCCTAAACCTACTTAGAATTTAATAGTAAACTACCCCATCATTTTGTTGACCCCACGACATTTTACATACAGCCGTTGGTTGCAGGGCGTTCGTAGACCCTTGAACCCGAGCTGTGCGTCTGAGTGATAACCCTATTTATACATTGTTATGAATCATGACAACCTTATGAGGTCGATAACTTCACACACAACCAAGATAATTTCGCAACTTTTAAAGCGGAGATTTATTAAAATTCGTTACGGTCGGCTGACCATCCTATTTCCTCGTCATCTTATAGAAGTTGTGATGTTTTTTCGCAATAAAATTACCAATAAGTATTGATCCAGTACCTAGTTTTTTGAACAGAACTCAGTGCGTACAGGACCTACTGCATACATATTAGCAGCTAGATTAAAGATTAGAGATGTAATCACTTAAACCCCAGCTTATCTGACACTCTAGAGTCTTAAACAATGATGAAACAAACTAAAAGGCTGATAATTTTATTTCGCTTAGCCGCCATGTTGCAAAAAACAGCGGGAGTAGGTCATCGACCTCGTCCTGTGTTGCCCTCCAGCAAAGCCGTAAGCTGCAACTTTTATTACCAACCACAAACCATGTGCTAATGTTTACTAAACGGTTTTAACACTTGTTATTATAATAATATAGCATATGTACCATTATACATTCTGTCGTAAAATGGATTGTAATGATAGAAGTAGGAACTTTTTAGTTGGAGCTGTGGTTAATGCCACAGGTCCCATTTATAAAATGCTACTTTACTGGATCTAAACCTACCGTACAGCCCGGTTAGGCTGGCAGATAGTACGGACACATGTCATGCAGCACACTGGTCACCCGAGGCAAACGGTTGCCGCCTCATCTGAGCGCTGCCATTTGCCTCGCAGTCATTCCGCGTGAGGCAAGTGCTCGATCCAGCTTCGAGAGGTCACATGCTCGTCTGAGAATCGGATCCGGCCAATAACCCTCAGAACTAATCTTCCGCGTGCCTAAACTTTTATAAACCATCCAATCAGACAAATAAGCGGTGATGATCGGTGATGCAGAAACCACGCCATGCTTGTAAACAACCGTAACTGAACGCCGATAATAAACCATCTTCACTATATATACAACTTTATTATATTCTCTATGTGCACTGAAGAATAGTTCCTGTAAATTTTGTTCATTATCGGGACGTGTGTAGACATCTAATTCAACCAATCACCTGGCGGCCTATAAATAAAAAAAAAAGTACAGCGACATCTCAAATGCTTTGTCATGCCTGTGTCACTTCTATAAATTAAATAGTTGACTATGGCGTGTGAAAAAACTCGCACTTGGAGAACCTATATTTTAATTTTTCCGACTAAATACTTACTAGAACTATAAAAAATAATTATACAGTGCGTAGTAAGCTGAGTTACTGATATCACATTTCCTACTGACCAGTGATGTTACGAGAGGGATCAGTCTGTATAATCTATACATATAAATAAAATTGGAGTGTCTGTTTGTAATATTAAAATAACCGCTTTTTACTAAGTGCATTTGGATGTATACACGTTACCTATACCGAAACAAATTTTTTTACAATTTTTGTCTGTCTGTCTGTCTGTCTGTCTGTCTGTCTGTCTGTTCCGGGTAATCTCTGAAATGGCTGGACCGATTTTGACGGGAATTTCACTGGCAGATAGCTGATGTAACAAGGAGTAACTTAGGCTACTTTTATTTTAGAAAAAAAATAGGATCTCTCGAAAAAAAATTAAAACCAATGTTGCAGCGCTGCGCCTGATTAAGTTTGATAGCAACAACCTGCAACGCGTCCCGCGGGATCAGAACGCGAGCAGGCTGTTGCCAACGGTTGAGTCTTTGTTAAATACCACGCGGACGAAGTCGCGGGCAACAGTTAGTGCTATAAATAATTTTAAACATTCATCGGGGTAGGTAGCTAGAATTGCGCTGTCCCTGTTATGTATTTATGTGACACAAGTATTCTGCGTCAGAACTTTTAGGAAGCCATGAAGGAGTGACACGGGCATAACCTCTAATACGTGACTACAATATGGGTTAATTTGAATTTGCCTAACGAGTACTAAATCTACCAATAGACAACAGTGTTACTAGCAGGAACTCAAAATCGGAACGGTATCTTGAAAGCACGCTGTCACTGTTATTCTTATTCATAAAATCTTTGGTGTGAGCAGGAGGGCACACGGTTATGATAACATTACGCAACTTAAAAATACGAATTCGACAAGACAAAATACTGTTTTTTTATAACTGTTAAATACAAGTTAGGTACAAGTTGACGCTTTGGGCTCCCGTTTGCCATATCGATTCGAGGATTAATGCTCTTGTACTTGGGATTTTAAAACATAAAAGTAAGTAGAGAAGATATCGGCGCTTAGCACGTGGGAATCAAAATGTTTCGATATAGGTTTCTCGGCATCTCCATTTACTAAACATACAGACTCAGTTTACTTTGGTTTTTCTCCATTTACTAAACATACAGACTCAGTTTACTTTGGTTTTTCTCCATTTACTAAACATACAGACTCAGTTTACTTTGGTTTTTCTCCATTTACTAAACATACAGACTCAGTTTACTTTGGTTTTTCAAACAAGGGCACAGATGATGTTTACGTTTATCGCTAATTAAGGATGTTTGGTGATATTCTGGTTCGATCAATAGTGATTGTTATATATAAACAATTTTTACCTAAACCAGCCGAACGATAAAATAAACATCTATTGTGGGATTACGGGTAAATAAGAGTAGATATTGTTAGATATGGATAATTGTTGTCTTAATAAGTATGACCTAATCTCTTATAATGCGGTATAAAGGCTTAGCTCTACTATTACATCAACTAAACTACCACCCAGCCGACTGACTGTTGGCAACACAACATAAAATATTAGGAGATTTTTATAATTTGTGGTTGGTATGTCTCACTTGTCTGTCCGTGCGCTTGGATTACACGCGTTTTACAGAACTCTCTAACTAAACTTTTTATTACCAGCTACCTAGCTACCTACATCTACAGTCCACTTATAATAATCTTTCACTAACTACCTCGTTATGTACTTAAGATAATTAGATATTACGTCTGCCATCTTAAATTGAATAGGAAAACGCATATAGGCATAATTTAGACCTTTTAAGTCATAAAAGGAAATAACAATCCCTATCCACAAAGATTCTTTAGTCATCAGTCATGCATTTGAATCATGGTATTCCAAGCTCAGCTCACTCGTAAGGGTATCCGTACCTATTCTATATTATAATGAGATATCCATGGCTGTCGTTATGTCCCGCGACCTAGACACACCCTGACCTACTGATCAGTGTTGCCAACCCCAAGAAACTAAAAAACAGCAGCTCACCAATAAAAAAACAGTAGAAAACAGTAGGTAAAGTAAAAAAGGGCAGATTTCATAATTTCCTGATATAATTAAAACAATCACCTACTTATATTAGTGACCAGAACTCACATACATTCTTATATTATAATATCGATCACAACATAATAAAAAACAAAAATCAAACTAAGATTATTACGCACTTTCATCCTCAATTGACTTATTTTCCTTTTTAAAATCGTACATATATTTTTTTAATTTCTTCATTTGCCTTTTTGTGGCTTAAAATAAGTAGCAATCGGTTATTTCGAATTTAGTGTGCAATGAATGCTCCTTTAATAGTTGTAGTCGATATTCTGTTGCGTAATTTGGTTTTCATATTATTTATAGCTGAAAATATTTTTTCCACGGTGGCGCTGCTATGTGGTAGGCACAAAAGTTTCTTCACCAATTCACACAATGTGGGGAATCCCTTGAATCCCGCAAAGAGTAGATAGATACTGCCTTCTAATCTCATTGCGTTTCATTACATATAGTGGTTATTAAAAAATATTTGCATAGTGTAATATGTGGCGCTGAACGCTAATTGAAAAACAGTAAAAATTATGAATCAAACAGAAAACAGAGGAATCAATGTGAAAACAGCAAATCTACTGTTAAAACAGTAGGGTTGGTAACACTGCTACTGATGCCAGTGATTGATGATCGAATCAGTGATTCGGGAGCTATTGTTTGGTCTAATAAATCGTTTACTTCAATTAAATTGATCGGAAACTGAGTCATTCGATCATTGACGTGAGCTTTGTTTATTACGTCTAGTTTGATAAATGATAAACTGAAATTTAAGTCTAACTTCTCAAATAAATAGAGACACTTAAAATAGTTGAAATTCACACGCCACATATCGAAACAGAATAAAACCACTAATCCACTACAATGTCATCTCGATATACACGAGTACATTGATACTGGCATTACAGGGTGTATCTGGTAACACAATATGCAAAGAGTAGGAGCGGTGGCTTTGACCTGGCCGGACCTTGGGCCGACCACCGTGACGCCGCATCCTGCCACAGATTAGCACGGGTTAGCAATAAATAGTTAGGTGTATTTTAAACTGGTGATAAGCTTGCACTATGTCCACTATAATGGGAAAGTATCCTGGCACTATTTCTACAGAATATAAGCACCTTTGTTCGACGATAGAATTTTTTATAGCGATAGCTGTAGATTTCTTTTGTGTTCTGGGAAAACCGCCATAATAGTAATATAAGTAGTAAGTATTTATTTACCATTAAGATACAACGCCACAGATGACATTATTTTCCTTCACATAAAACTATTCCTCGGTTGTTCAACTTACAACTTGTAATGGATCCTTGTAATTTACAAGGGTCCAGAACCCGTTTGGCCACCGCATCAAAACTGTCACATCTTGCGACCAGTCCCATTAATATTCTATTAGACGCACATATGTGGCTATCATGGCACATCAAATGGCTGCGTCTAGCCTTATTATATCATTTCACGAGCCATCTACTAGCTGATTAAGATTCTCCCGTTGTGCCCGCTTCCGTGTTACAGATTTTCTACTGGTGTTTCAGATTTAATCGTTGTATTTGGTATATATATAAGTAGTAAGTATTTATTTACCATTAAGATACAACGCCACAGATGACATTATTTTCCTTCACATAAAACTATTCCTCGGTTGTTCAACTTACAACTTGTAATGGAACCTTGTAATTTACAAGGGTCCAGAACCCGTTTGGCCACCGCATCAAAACTGTCACATCTTGCGACCAGTCCCATTAATATTCTATTAGACGCACATATGTGGCTATCATGGCACATCAAATGGCTGCGTCTAGCCTTATTATATCATTTCACGAGCCATCTACTAGCTGATTAAGATTGTCCCGGTGTGCCCGCTTCCGTGTTACAGATTTTCTACTGGTGTTTCAGATTTAATCGTTGTATTTGGTATATATTACGTAACTTGTGGAAATTGCTTAGGATTAGGATTTGGTGGTTAGAGATATATAATAACAGGATCCATGAGAAAATGCTGAGCTTATTAGTGACACAATTAATTGAGCAACCATAGTCTGTGTGGGCAACAAAAATTCGCTTGAAGGCTCAGTACTAGCAAATATAATAATCATTAGGCCCTTTCATATCACTTGTGAGCCATGTTTTATAGACGTGTGTGGCTACTAATAGTAGTTAATGTTAATTACCTGAATAGTGCCTTGTTCATCTTTCGTTTGCGTTTAGGTGTTGTGCATTTTATAGGTTCATTGCTCTTTCCAGTGCCGTGCCTCGGATGTCTTAATTACGGCTATAAGATTCTATCCTCGTGTACCTTTTATTCCAGCTATATAAAAGGCCGTCTGAACATTCAACCCACAGAGGTAGCCATTGTAACAAACTCGCCCATTGTCCTACTATACTAATGAACCGTCCACTAGGCTGGTCTTTGAAAACATTCTTGTTTTATTTCCACAGTATAACGAATCTTGCGGATTTCTCGCTTGTCATCTTTTGATCTGTCGAAATTGTTTGGACAACTTTTGTTGTATTGCTGTTGGTTATTCTTACGTAGTCCTTTAAAACTTTGTTTGGTTTGAAAACGACAACATTTGTTCGTGAGATTATTAATCCATCTCAATCGATACATCATTCGGCGGGATAAGAAATTGAAGTATTTAATAAAGAATGCGTGTAGCATTATGAATTCGCTTAACTGTGCAAACTGGTTTGCACTGCATGAGTACGTATTAATTTTCTTCTTCTCTAGCACAAGTATGCGCAAAGGAATACTTGAGCTTTTAGCTGGAATAATTTTTTTGGAAATTCTCAATTCAAAAATCACTTGTGAGCCCGCGATTTCACGAATAAAGTGTACCTTACTTCGTGGTGTAAGAGCCAGTGCTTGTCAGAAATCTAACCATCTCTTTCTCTTTCAGTTATAATGAACGGCCACAGCAACGGCGATATGAACGGTGCCGGAGACATTATCACCCAGAACCAGCAGCGCGGTTGGTGGACTATCGGGCTGATCAACTCCCGCTACCGATACCTCACCGCCGAAACCTTTGGTTTCAAGATCAACGCCAACGGCACCAGCCTGAAGAAGAAACAGATATGGACCCTGGAACCGGCCTCTGGGAATGCCAATGATAGTGAGTCGCTTTTATTAGTTACTAGCTTCTGCCCGTAGTTCCGCCCGAAATCCCACTACATATTATTAAAAAAGTATCAAAACTAACTAACTTTACTTTACAATATTATTATAATATTGTTTAGGTGTTTTAGGAATGCTTTATTATTTATTCAGGTTATAAACTTGCTAAAATTCATAAAAATCCGTCGAATATTATTTTTTTCGTCACAAATTACAGTCAAAGGGATTCATCTGCCGACAACAACTCTATTTAGTCTATTTACCCCAAGCCCATTCCTAGCACGGGCACTTTATATGGGGGACCAAAGATGACTATAATTTTAGCAAATCTGTGTATCTGTCTTGTCTGCAGTCTGCTATTACATAACATCGAATGCACTTCATGAATATTAAAATCCAATCACTTCTTAACCTATTGCTTGTGAATCTTCACACCTTGACATTTCTGGAGCAAATTAAAAATTCACACCGATACGATTGCATCAAATTCTCGTTTGTCAGATCTAAAATACCTTCGAGCAAAAGCAAGGGTACAAGTTGGCAAAAACCGCGGTTGTCATTGCGTTCCCTGCGTGCTAATTGAGACAAAAAACACCCCACCTACTCGAATCCTTAATTAAACTGGTTATTGAGGGGCTATGCCGCCGGCGGGTATGTAGTCACTGCTTCCAATTATTTATTATTTTAATTGAAATGTTAGGTAAATAAATAGTGAGTACTTCAATTATCGTTGTGTTGCATGTTTATTACGAAACCCACCAACCAGTTTTCATTACATTAACCAATACAATTGATGACTTCAAACATAATTTTAATGTCGTCCAATCAAGCCAATTGGAATATCGAAAGTAATTTTGTTGCAATAAAACTGTGGAAACGCATAGTTAATTTAAATATATTTGCGACGCAGATTCTCTGATAGTGTCTTTAAAAGAATCTTTTCGGAATTCTCTATAGCCCGATTCAATCAAGCATTCTCATTGAAAATGCACTAATTTTATGCTGAGACCAGCGTAGGATAATTAATACGCCAACGACGGCATTTCGTAGCCCTCTGTGCTCTTCCGTCGAGTCCCGAACACGCGATCCAATCAGTGAGGGTGATTCCCCTTTATTGTCAAGGTCTCGGCGACAGCTGGGTTAGCTCCCACCTGATCGATACACATCCGGATACCCAGGTGGCTGTTAGATGATATACAATTCATTCTGCGAAAGCAACGTTAATAGTTATCCAATAGTAGTAGTAGTAGCCAATAGTTTGATATCCCGGACAGGATCGAGCGCGGTACCTTTCGTTTAGAGGCGGCTTATTGAACCACTAGCTTATTGAGGCATCAGTCCATGCGAGCTGCGTGCACCAGCTCGTAACAGTTACCGTTTAACTGTACCAGAACTTTATCACTGAAACGATTTTCTCCTCCATTACCATGTGGCACGTTATCTCAATAAATGTCGTTTAATCTGTGTTAAATGCAGATTAGCCGGCGCCGGCGTTGTATCACAACCGTTGATTGAACCCACACTCAATTCGATTGCCATCAAGTTCGAGTACCGTTCGCGCAGTTGATCCGTGACGTTTTGAGAATTTGAGAGCATGGGATTATTTTTATATACCTAAAAATTAATATATTAGGCTATTATGACGGACAGGATCTAATATATTATAATCTGATACTGCCTGTAATATATCAGCACAATTTTGTAAAGTAAATGATTCTCGCATCACTGACATCAATATAATGGCCAAGAGACAACTAACGTATAATATTTCAGCTGTAATAAATCTGGAACGTCACTAGTTTACTGTATTAGTTATATAATAGTTATTAATAATCTCCTTTTGTTTGGCACAGGCATGATCTACCTCCGCTCCCACCTGGACAAGTACCTCGCCGTCGACTCGTTTGGGAACGTCACCTGCGAGTCCGAGGAGAAGGAGCCAGGCAGCAAGTTCCATATCAGGTACGTACACCATTGACTTAACCATCATGACCAAGCTTACATACTAGGTTATGAGTATCATAACATTAGGACTAAGGTCCTTGTCTGTCTAGACGAATTGACCTCCTCCCTATTGAGGATTCGATGGTCGACATGTTCGTTAATTATGACGCTACTTAAGCCCTATCGACTGGTAATATTGATATTAATTAATGTAAAATATGGTGGTTCACATCACAGTTGAAATACAAAAATAATTTGTCAGGAATGTGTTTGTCTGCAATTCCAATAACGCTTCGGATCCTCGAAAGTTATTTGAGTACGTTTTTAGCTTACACTGAACCGTTACATGACGAAACGACGTGATTACAGACTTTTATGTCTGTATCCATAGGCCAATAACTTCCCGCATTACATTGACCGAATTCGTAATTGTCTGTCAGCTCTGAATACTCAACTGGCAGTCCATACCATCTTTATCGCATACTAATTCCGGGCACACTCCCGGTCCCGGTGAGTCACCGGAATTGAGCTTTTTGTGCGTCGCCATTATCCGCCTGGCTCTTTGATTTATCGGCTGTGGGAAACGTAAATCTAACCGTCTGACATGTGAGTGCAGACGTGTTTGTAGCTATCCAAACAACTGAAAAACAACTCGATCAAGTATTGCGCTGAAAATGTATCCGAAATACGTAGTATAGGACTCCCTCAGCCGAGGTGAACCAATGGCCTAGCATTGGTCGCAGTAAGCTGGGAGATGCCAATGGCTGAGGACCGTAATATATGGTATTTATTAGTCGAACGAAGGCTATGTCAGTACATAACATTTCTTTGTTCAAGAAATGCTAAGTTGAGGCGAGCAAAGACACGCGGCCAATGGTTGACGCATTGAAAGGAAGGGAGTGAGACTGGGTATCCAATATGTTGTAGACCTTTTTTATTTCTGAAATCTTCAGTCTTCAGAACATGTCTGGTATATTTTTGTTTAGTTACATATGCGATATGACTCAGGGGCTGAATCACGGACTTTCTTCATCCGTTTTGTTTTCAGAACTTTAGGAGGTGAGTAATGATTTGAAGGATTTTTGATGCGATGTAGCCAATCTTCTTATCGATCCAATCCTGAGTTAGTAAAGCAATTAACTTGTACTATTGAAGAGTATTTGGATACTGAAGTCCATAACCCAAGATTTTTTGCATAACATAAGCATATAGTATTCTCATTCATTTAGTAAAGAAACATGTTAACCTTTCCAAAACATAGGTAACCCCCAAATGTATCGATCCTTTGACTAAACACCAACATCCCGAGGGGAGGACCGACAACAGGGGTTGTTATTATACAACACCAATGAATTTGAACTTTATTCTCCAGGTATATAGTTCGTTATACCATCTGAGGGTTAAAGCGTACGTACCTAGAAAGTCAACAAGCGCGTGCCAAGGTTATGTCCTCTAAATTGCTCTGAAGGACCTTCCATTTTTGAAGTGACAATTATTTTGGAAGCAAGTGTTTTAGGGTTGTGTCACTGTGTAAAGTATGGATCCAACAACAAATTTGATTTCAATTACGTAAGTAAGTGAGCGTCGCGACGCCTTATAGTAAGCGTCGCGACGACTTCTAGTGAGCGGCGCGACGCCTTATAGTAAGCGTCGCCAAGCCTTATAGTAAGCGCCGCGACGCCTTATAGAAAGCGGCGTGACGTGTGAGGGAAAAATTATGCGAATATTCGGTTCGGTTAGCGTTGAACCGAATAATGTTCGGTCTTCGGTTTGGTTTAAAAATCGCATGTTTGGCGCATCTTTACTACATTCTTTTCAGGGATGTTATCCCAGGCGTGATAGTGTTTACATCTGTTTAGGTATAGCTTTGCAGGGGCAAAGATTATGACGCAATAAATTTCTTGCCGATCTTCTAACAAAAAAAAACGTTTAAACGTAAGACACATCCACAGAAACAACATAACTTTAAATGTGCGTTGTGGAACTTGTGGAATCACTATCTACTCCCAAAAATCTATTTCTCACGCTAAATTATTCGAACACCATGATAACATTTGCCTCACTCGTTTCAAGATGGCGGACCATCCCGTCCTGTCATGTAGCTTCCGCCTCGTCTCGCCTCGCTTACTGCGTCTCCTCATTCACACATCCCCTAGTCTTACATTCAAATTAAATATACAAACATCATCATTTGAATGGTTTTGGATTTAAATAGCATTGCTTTATTTCCCATTACATCGAGAAGTTTGATTTGGAAGCATAATTCAAGCTTACCTATGATTCGGTATTTTATACACAAAAGGTACTTACATTCTATGGGCCCATCCAAACGTACGTGGGTACGTATCAGTGTGTTTATCTAGCAATATGTGTATGAGTATACATTTTTCAAATTAAAAATAACCACCCTCTTATTTCTATGGACGGGTGGAAGCCGTACAAACAGCTTACCCTTGCGACATCCCTTGGTGAATGTTAATTAACCAGTGAAGGGTAATACAAATACCTCTGCCTTTTGTCTTTTGCTGTTTTCATTTAAACATGCAGGTATTGCGATCATTATATTCCATTCCACTTGACGTTGGCAAAATACCAACCCAAAGGTAAGTATACAGTACATGTATGTGATTACTCACACAAAACTAGACATTTTAAGTTATAATTGGCTCCGTTTAGTCCATTCATCCAAGACATTCAGGTCCAAGGGCTCCACTTTTATATCGCTAATGAAATAATTGCGTGCGGGACTCTCAGCGAACCGAGGGTGTTTGCCCTGAAGCAATGCTGTGAATTTATCGGTAAACGAGGGAGGAATTTATTGAACGCCTTTTGTGGTTAACTAAGTCCGTCGCTATTTATTCTATGGCGTCTTAGGTGTCGATAACTTGACTTATTATCCTCAAATTAATAAAACGTTGTAATGGATTATAAAGCCTTTATAACGCACTCTTTGCTCTGAAAATATCGTTATAATTCCATTATAATCCATTATAACTGTCTATAAATTTGGGGGTGATTTTTTAGTCTCTCGATGCAAGAACTCTGAGAAAGGTCCTACGCCTCTTTCGAGAGACATATGTACATTTCACCAATATGTTTGCCCTGCAGCGTGTCAGATGATAACAGCGGGCGCTGGGCTCTGCGCAACGTGGAGCGCGGCTACTTCCTGGGCTCCAGCTCGGACAAGCTGTGCTGCACCGCCAAGGTGCCCGGCGACGCGGAGCTGTGGCACGTGCACCTCGCTGCCAGGCCTCAGGTAACCCACCCAAGATCCTGCGACAGCTGATAAGTGGAAGAATTCCTTAGGAAGGAGGCGTTTAGGGGAAATTGTTCAACGTATTGGAGATAACTTCTAAACTATTAATTGAGTTTTGAGGAGACACTACGTAAATAGTGCGTGAAGGGATTGTTGAGTCTTAAAACTGGTCAAATTATATTGACGACGATAAGGAAGAATCTACACATTTAAGATTGTAGAATCTCCATCGACGGCTCTGAATTTCATGCAAGACTGTTAATTACGGAAAAAGGTCTGTGATCGTAATTTACGACATTGTATTATACAGGGTGTATGTGGCGTCGCAACGAAAACTGATGCCATGGATTCCGTTCATGATTCTAGACCTCCCAGAGTTGGAATTTTCCCCTATGTTTTCATTACTAATTTTATTTCAGTATTTTTAAATTGATCTTAGGAAGAAATCATAATAAGAGACTATCTCTACGTCAGTTTAAATGAAAAAAAAACACTATAACAAATCTAGATCTAAAACTGATGCTCAAGCGCGTTCCTCTGACGAGTCGGGTATCGCAAGCGTTGTGTTGTAATCGCCCGTTTTACGATACATTGCGCGTTCATAAATCACAACATTTGTAACCTATGAATTTGGACACATACATGATTTCTATTATTTTATTCTAGGCATTAAGTAAGCTTTACCCAAAGTTATCTATACCATGCCCCTTACACCCTGTATATGAAGAAGCTGATCTCGCCGCCTGTGGTTATAACCAAGAATTATCTGTAATATGGTATATTGTATAGTGCCGTCCCGGGTGCGTTCCTCCGGTGCCCGTTATCTCAGTAATAACATCTGAATGACATATCATCTCAGATAAGTGGATATCGACGTTGCAAATTGTTTCTGTGGCGTGTGTGCCGCGTGACGTCACATTCACATCGCGATAGTGTTTCGGGAAATCTAGATCGGAATGATATTCAGTACTTTCTTTCCTTTCGGTAATAGATATGTCTGGTAATTTAGTTTTAGTAGGTATTTGACATATTAAGAAAGGTTGCGGGATCGATACTGAATAATCAGGTTGAAAAAATATAATATGAAATCCGCCATTAGACTACAACTCAGATGGTATCGTAATGGTGTTATGATCTAGGATATCTTCAAAGAGTGTGCATTAGGATCATACTAAAAGACAGTTGTAAATTTAAATATATAAGGTATAACAAAAATAGCGTAAAACGTTTTGAAGGTTGATCGAGCAGGCCATACCGATCATGTTGCTGTATACAATAAATGTGTAAATAAAGGTTTCTTTTTTAAAAAGAAGTGTCACCGCGCACTTAGTTTGTGGTGCTATTTAAAAAAATCTAATAATTGTATAATTGTATTTAGCCGAATCGTCGGGAACGTAAAAACGAAAAATAAACGCGATAAAATCCTTAAAAAATAGTTTTATTTCAATTGTATTTATTTTTTGGGAATGTCAACATAATAACCTACCGATGGACCCTTAAAATATTTTATACAATTAAAGTTACACCTTATATACTTGGCCAAAACTACTGACTCTTGTAAGGCTGGATCTGCAACAGGTGTTAACACCACTTATTACGTCACAGATGAACCTGCGCTCCATCGGCCGCAAGCGCTTCGCCCACCTCTCCGAGACCCTGGACGAGATTCACGTGGACGCCAACGTGCCCTGGGGCGAGGACACGCTCTTCACCCTGGAGTTCAGAGCCGACGAGGGCGGCAAGTACGCGCTGCACACCTGCAATAATAAGTACTTGAGCGCTTGTGGAAAGGTGAGTTGACAAATACTCTTGCAGAGTTAAGAAAAAAAAATATTAATGACAATTTGTAAGTGCCCCCGTAGGCCTATACGAAACAAACGATTTGACTTTGACTTGAATAATAATGTTCATCAGTCCAGTATTTTTCATTGCCCATAATCCATTACTTAAACATTTAAATAAAACTAATCTTACGGATTTTATCGCGTTTATGTTTTTTACGTTCCCGACGTCGACCGATTGGACCGATGAGGGTACCTTAGTTCTAACTATGACACTAGAACGTTAAACACCTCAGTCCTCCCGTGACTATGGTTGCTGTAAAGCAGCCGAAACGTCGGAATCGTAAAAAACATAAAATTAACGCGATAAAATCCTTAAAATTAGTTTTATTTCAATGTGTAGTTTTCGCGTAAATATAATAAATCAATCATTGAGCACACAACAACTCCTAGTTACATATTCATACGGCTGTTGTGTTATTATATAAAAAACAAAAGAAAATAAAGTTCTTTCAAGTTTTGAGGAGTTTCATATTTAAAAGATCTTCTTATACCTTATTAATATATTACACACTTCGTTTAATGGGTAAAAGGTTTCGTTACAAAAAGTAGTCAACATAAAAAAAAAACTTGTCGACATTGTTACAAATATGTGTCTATGGATTTAAATACAATGCACTACGTACAGCAGGAGGTGCATATAAACACAGTGACACTTGCCGTACAATATTATAGTAGGTAGTAACACATTGCTGGTGCGCAGCTAGGCCCGGGATTACCGCGGGAATGTTACCAGGCAATCTGAATGACAGTTTAGTTCAGGAAATATTATTTGCATTATTTCGTCTTTGAAGCACAATAAGAACCAAAGTCGACATATAAACAGTTGTATTCGACATTCATCAGCGCAAAACATTATTTGCGATCTAGGTAGATACAATATTTTCCCATCGGGATGAAGCGAAACCACGAATTAACGTTCGAGATGTCGATCAAAGATTTCTCCGCCGTGTATCGTGACATTCTACACTACATAATAACGCATTCCTGAAGTGCTTATTCAAATAGGTTTCCATGAGTTGGATACGGTTTTGTTTGTACAGACTTTTGATTAACTCTTGTTTATTTGGTTACATTATTCCCCAGTCTTGCGATTATTAAAGATCAAGTCTTTGGGTAACACTTTCATAACATGCCTCTGTTGGCCGACACGGGATCGAGTCCCCGGTCACATCACTACTCGTTGCGTACAACGACAATAGTATTTAAAACTGTTTTGCAAACAAACGACGAGTGTCGTTAAGTTTTTGCCATCGATGCCGCGGATGTGGGAAAACATATTGAATATTGAAATGTGTTTTGCGGTGCGTGGGAGCGGAGATCCGATCGAGCGAACCGTAACCAGTACCCATAATTCTTAGGGTACTTTAGCACTTATAAAGCGTCTTCTTTTATGGACTTTTTGTGTTTCTATGGTATTCTTCTGTAAGCAATGAAGTATAGGTGCCAGCCAGCATACTTGCTAGATCTTGGAAGGTAGTTGTTGTGAGAGCATACCCTCATTAAATCAGACGTGGCCTATCAGTGCCGCTTCCGAGATAGTACTACTACACTACCGTGTTTGGCGCAAGATTATAGATCAATTCTGAATATCTGAACCTCTCGATGTGGCTGGTTTTCTAACTGCGTCTTCCTTGTCCCCAGCTGCAAGACACCTGCACATCCACCTGCCTCTTCAGCGCGGAGTACCACGCGGGTGCGCTTGCGCTGCGCGACGGCGCCGGCGCCTACCTCGCGCCCATCGGCTCCAAAGCCGTCCTCAAGACTCGCTCCACCGCCGTCACCAGGGACGAGCTGTTCTCGCTCGAAGATAGTCTGCCACAAGCCGCGTTCGTGGCCGGTTTGAACGAGAAATACGTGTCTGTTAAACAAGGTAAGAATTAACTCACCACAGACAATAGCACGATGCATACTTGCTTGGGCGGAGGGGGGAGGGGGGTGCTACAAGTGAACTATAGTTGGTCTGCTTTCTGACGCAGTGGTAGTGACCTAATTCTGATAATAATAAACGCTGAAAAAGAGATTTGAGAAGACCTACGCAGTTTTGTAAATTCTGCCTACTCGCATTATAACTGGTGGATATGAATCTTCTTATCTTCTGTAAGTTACAGGCCGCACTACCCTTCTTGACTGCTGTATCTGCAGTGGTACTCAAAGAAAACACCGAGATTTCACCCTTGTTCAGTCCCGGGGTGAAGCTATATTGTCTTGCGACCCAGAATATATTTGGAAACAATTTAGTATCATCCATTTCTTACGTATTTCTTTTTCAATGACTTACAAGCACAGTGAGACGATTATCAATGGTTTTCTTTACCGAACGAGTAATTAAATCTTGTAACTACAGTACGTTTTTCCTTACCGAACGAGCAATGAAATCTTGTCGTAACTACAGTACTGTAGCTGATTGCATGGAAACCATTACACAACAAGTTATCCAAGTCTATATAACCCCCGTAACCCGGGTAATGAGAGAGCATGCACCACCGGGCAGGCGCCAATCGCTTCCTCCAAGTGAAAGTCTGATGGCGGCTCATAGGAACTGCGAAGTGTGACTTATTATGTAAATGGAACACGTTGTGCTATATATATTTACTCAATACAAGCTGTTTAAGCTATATTCTGCTAATAACAAATTTGATTCGTCCTCGTTCATCGGTTTAGGTAACAGTGTTACGGAATCATAGCTCATGTCGGTCGGCAAGATGTTCTTAGCTGTTTTATGGAAATCGTTTTGCTATTTTCAAGATACGTATCGGAGATATTAAACGTAGTCATATTTCAAAGATTACCTACTTCTCTGAGCTATATACTTTCGATTTGTTGCAAGCTGGGTGCAACTAAAGCATGTTTCAATATAAATTTCACATTAATTAGGTATACAATATCGACATATAATACAAATGTTACTGATCGCGGTCTGTACATGGAAGATATATGAGGAAAGCTATTATGAAATATATAAAACAATGATTGTTAGATATATATTTTATCTGTTTGTTTGTGCGCGCTAATCTCAGAAACGGCTTAACCGATTTGGGTGCGGTATTCACTCACTAATGTATTGTGGTAAGCTTCACTCAAAATTTACCTCCAAATTTATAGACGTTTTATAACTTTATCAAATGTCATACAGTACAAGAGTTTTGCTTTGCGCAGTAATATATGACGTTTGATAAAGTTATAAAACGTCTATAAATTCGGGGGCTAGTGTTTGTTTTATTCCAATCAGTTCATAAATAAAAAAGCTATGCCAATTCAAGGACGCGGATGAAGGCGCGGCCAACAGCTAGTGTAGCATATATGTTGGGTTGTATATCAGTTGCATACGAGGTGGCTCGCTGACACGTCACTTGCTTTCTGAGAATCGACCGCTGGCCCATTGTGTGTGCTGACAACCTTACGAAAGCTATATGTATTGTTATTTATGATGAGTGTACAGATTTGATACAGTACCTACGTGCGTTTTTAAAAATGGACGGTTGCGGAAAACATCGAAACCTGCATGTCTGAGAGAATCCCTCAATAGACGTGTCAAGTCCACCAAACCGCATTGGGCCACCGCGGTCGCCTAATCCCCCTCGCATTGACGGGAGGCCCGTGCCCAACAGTGGGACATTTAAACTGGTATTATTATACTTTCATAATTTATAAACTGCTTTTAGTAGTAATAGTAAAATGAACTATTTTACCTATCATATTCCAATACCTGGTTTTTTTATGAATGTAAAAGTGCGATCTCATTAGATCAAGATACTTTCTAAGTAAAAACTGAGTGTTAAAATATGCAACGGTCATATAGAAATACTTTCTATCTTCGATCGGTAATGTCAACCATTCTGAGGTTTCCATTCAATGTTGGAGTGTCTGCGCATTCTGCATGTCATGTTCAGGGGGCGCTGACGCAGCAAGTTTGTGATGATGATGAGCTCCTTGTTGTTTTGCAAAGTCACGCTTCAGTGCATGCGCAAGAGGCACTAGTTATAAGCGAGCTAGACTATATTTAATCCCGCATTCGTTGAATTTAATAAGTCTTATAAACTCTTCTCGTAAGTAATAGGTTATTCTTCCTATTCTTATTAAAGCGAACAGCGAAAGGGACAGCGTGATTTACTTCTGCATGTAATTAACAGCGACAGTGATAGTGCTCCCAAGATTAAATTGATGCACCGAATAATATAATCGTATAGAAAAAAACACATATTAATAAAAGCGTCAAATCAACATCGAAAATGTATTATTATCTATCTAAAAAGGGAAAAATCTTCTTAAAATATGTTAGGCTATCCGTGATCTAACTAAGAACGTGTTAGAAAGTGTTTTTTTTATGATAAAAGTATAGGTAGGTCTCACGCCCTCAATAGCCGCGTTATCCTGAGGCATTACTCCGCGTCACGAGTCGCAAGCGGCGGCTGTGCTATCAAGCGCGGGAATCAGCCAGATAGTCACGATCGCACGTGCAACATGTAACACCACTAAACTTATGGCCATTCCACTAAATTAACTTCTGGCTGGTTATCTAAGTACGTTAATCATATGATAGGTAAGTGATGTCTTAGAATGTCTTTGAAAATCACGCCAGGGACCTACCCGTAAGATTTTGAAAAACTTATTTATAGTCATAAGATTATAAGGCTCTTTGGGTGCTTCATAGAGTCCTACCATAAGTACCAATGACATGACAGCTATATAAATAATTTCATATACTTAATTATTGTATACATATGTATACTTAACCGCAGTGGTGGGGCGAAATCTTAATTTGTTGTGGCCAAGATAATTTTTGCGAGGCCCTATGGTGAAGCAAAAGAACGGATTTTATACTTAAGCCTTATTTTTGTTTTTTTTTTATCCATCCCAAATATTTTTATAATTAAGGAAAGCTACATAGGTGGGTACACATTCGAGGCACCACCGTGGCTGGTGGGCCAAGTCCTCCCACGCCTTACGCCGCAACTGCTTAACAGTAATAAAGTAATTTATGTAAAATTTACTTACGTACTCGTATCTACATAATTAAACCACTTAGATATTTTATTTTTTGAGCGTTACGCGTTAGTGCAGACACTGCGTCGCGTTGGTAATTTCGCATCTCGATTTAAAATTTAAATCGGTTCGAGGGTGCAAGGAACTCATGTAATTATATTAAAATAATAATTGTAATAAGCTCAGCGTAACGGAGCCGCGGTATATTAGGCGTAACTTTATTGTTGTTGAATTAAAATATTTTGATGCACGCGCGCAGATCGCATATATTTACATTTGTTAGTCGTTACGACGTCCCGTTCATTCTTATTTATTTCTGTTTTTAATTTAGATTGTGCGATGTTAAGCATCCTTTACATCGCGCAAATTAGTAACTTAGTTTAGTGTTTTTTTCCCGTTAATTTGTAACGGCGCTGGCTTTGTTTTAGTATTAACTCAATGGTGAGATGTTTAAGACAAAACCTAGATTACTATTAAAATAAAAACGTTTCCCTGTTGACCTACTATTTTGTTACAATTGTTTCGAACATTACGGAGCGCAACCACACGCAATTAACATCTGTAGAGCTTATAAAATACTGAAGATATTCAAAAATCACGCAACCGAACCAATTAGCCGGCATTGAGTATCAAATTGTCAGCGTAATTCGATGTTGCCGAGCAGAGTAATGTTCTCGCGGCGTCCGTACGCGCACGCGCAGTTATTCGAATAAAAAACGTTATCTGCGCGATGCTTGATGCTTTCTACAGTTTCTCTGCACGGATGCCTGGCCACACTGTCGTGGCTCGCCAGCGGACACCACTAAACTTGATCGTCGTTTACCAATACAAATTTGAAAGAAGAAATATATATATATAAGGTCAATAATAGTGCACAATATTTTAAAAGCGCCAACAGTAGGTTATAAAGCTCACATTCCCAAAGAAATAAATCAAATATTAGACATTTAAAATATGCCATCCCGTACTGAGCCCACGGCGAAACGCTACTGGTTCGCCTTTATTATAAAAACTAGCTGTTGCCCGCGACTTCGTCCGCGTGGTATTTAACAAAGACAACCGTTGACAACAGCCTGCTCGCCCATTCTGAGCCCGCGGGACGCATTGCAGGTTGTTGCTATCAAACAATCAGGCGCTGCGCTGCAACATTGGTTTTTTTTTTTTCGTGAGATCCTATTTTTTTTTTCTAAAATAAAAGTAGCCTAAGTTACTCCTTGTTACATCAGCTATCTGCCAGTGAAAGTCCCGTCAAAATCGGTCCAGCCATTTCAGAGATTAGCCGGAACAAACAGACAGACAGACAGAAAAACATTTTACTAAGTGCATTTGGATGTATACAGTAACGTGTATACATCCAAATGCACTTAGTAAAAAGCGGTTATTTTAATATTACAAACAGACACTCCAATTTTATTTATATGTATAGACAACATTTAAAACATCATTTACACAATTATTTTATACATCAACGTGTTCCATACGAGTATAACTTACTGATTCGCCTGTTAAAATATTTACAATATTTTTGTTACACCTTATACTTATTTGGGATATATCGTTAGGACAGTAGTATAATAAACACAATACTATAAAAAAGACCAGGACCAGGCATGTACCACCTACCATCTGATATCATTGTACCACATCGGATTATCTGGCTGGGAGTCTGCCACTCTCTTAAATCACTTAACAACATTGAGAGTAGCGCGCTGTAGCAAGTAACAGTATTAACGATAATGAACACACATCTAAGTATCTCTGTAATAGGCACATAAATCCAAACCCACCAGACTGGTGTCGGAGCGTGACGCGACGGGATACGCTGTTGCATTAACACGCTGCATAATTAGATTAATTACTGAAATTAAATGCACGCGCCATTGCGCAGGTATGTGGTGACAGAAGTGAAGACAGAAATTAAGTATCTTGTTCCGTTTGTATGGCATATGGTCCCACTGCTGTACAAAGGCCCTTCTTGACGTCTCCATCGTCATTATCATTTTATGTCACTACTAGGCTAAATGCAGATTTTACAGATCTCATCTCATGTTAGCTCCTCGAGCCCGACGAACCCTTTGCCCTCAATTCACCCTAAACTGACTCTAGACAATGATGAAGTGATGAACAAGCATTCTTAAAACAAACTTGCTGTCAATATAGATCCTATGTTCCATTCTCAGACTGGTCAAGCCCAGGCTTACTTGCCTCGAGGAGCCCTTAGTAAGTTGCAACCTCATAACCACCCTTCGGTACTGTACCTACTGTAGCGCAAAGCTGTATTTCGGTCGAAGCTGTCAAGACCACAAAAAAAGTTTTTCTTGACTTTTGTGGTCACGACCAATAAGTTAAAAAAAAATTACGCAATAATGCGCCTTCTCTGTGGATGTGTATATTGGATACTAGAATAAAATTTAATTAATGTGATAGCTCCGTTGTTACGTGATAGGTAAATAAAGCGCGCGATTGGTGAACTCCTGGCTATACGCTCCGCAACTCTCACAGCTAATAACAAAGTTACCTCAGTCATTAGACGGTATCTGCAGAACACGGGAACTGTCGGTATAGCGGTAACTGCGAAACGTGCGCGAGCGTCGGTCTTGCACAGACGGAATGGGTTTCGAGGGTTGGCACATTACGGTACTTGGAAAATATTATTAATCTTTAAACGACTACACCTTAACTCTTAATCTTACAATAATCATATGTCACCTGTTAAGGCTTTAAAAAGACGAGGACATTGGATATCCATATCATAATCCATCCAATCCTTGTTGACAGTCAACTGTTGGTGACTGATGGTAGGTTCTAAAACCCTCTTACAAGATGCAAAATGTTTATTTACCTATTTCGAAGGCAACCCTGTTACTCTCGGTTCCGCACGATTGGCGCGTCATTCGCGCGGCAAATCTCCGGCGCGCCCGTAGGAAATGCGCCGGCGCACAGCCGCCACGCTATAAATTCCTTGACATCAGCCGTCGATTTATTTACAGGGCTTTCAAGGTAGATAGATTTAAACTTCTTATTACGAGAAAAAAATCATAGCAATGGTAGGGCTAATATGAAGGGTACTCGGATTCTTATTATACTTTAACACCTACGTTTTTAGATTTAAAACATTACAAATACCATGGACGTAGTAGTGTAGCCGATAGTCAATATAAAAAGAGGCATCTAAGAAGGCCATGATCAGGTAGAAGCAGCTCGGTTTTACCAGAATCAGTTTTGTCCAACGATTTATCTAGACTCCTCTTAAACCACAACACTGTGCCTTGTAGTGTTTACATATGAATCTCCTCGAGTGCTCTGTCTACAGTCATGGTCACTAATGAGCTGATTATAGACCGGCTTTTATGTTTAGGTACTTAAGTAAGCTGTGCTTTGAAGCTGTTTAAGTGATTTATGGAACTGTTAGCCGAACTTGTCACTCCTGGGATTAAGAACATCTCAGTAACTATGTTTTTAGTGAATAGAATATATAGTATAGTTCCGTTAGTGCTCCAATGAAACTCATTCAAGCGACTAGATCTTTCCCCTGTTATTAAGACGGGGTCAAACGAGAGAGTTCAAGACCTACACTACTACCCACAATATTCTGATTTTGGTAGTCCAATTGACCTATTTCTTTGTTACAGGCGTTGACGTAACCGCCAACCAGGACGAGATCTCGTCCCACGAGACGTTCCAGCTGGAGTTCGACTGGGCCACGAAGCGCTGGTACATCCGCACCATGCAGGACCGCTACTGGACCCTCGAGACCGGCGGCGGGATACAAGCCAGTGGAGACAACAAGTCAGTATGGAACTTAGAGGCTAATCTGTGGTTAATCCGACTGACCCAATTTTTTTTGTGCTATTGTTATTCTCTCATCACTTTAAACTGTTATTTGTAGGTCTTCGAACGCCTTGTTCGAGCTGGATTGGCAGGGCGATGGCGCTGTCGCCTTCAGGGCCAACAACGGCAAGTACCTGATGACCAAGCGCTCGGGACACCTGTACGCCAACGCAGACTCCATCGACGACAACTGCAAATACTACTTCTATCTTATCAACAGGTCAGTTTAAAATGGTTATGTCAAGTCACAAGTGTTAAAACCCACATTTTATATCAGAAAATCTGGCATGTTTTGATATTACTATATTTAAATTATTATATTACTATTGTATATTGTTTATTCTCATTCTTCACTGCTGTCTTTAATAAAGAGTACATCTTTATCTGCTATTCTTCAAATCTCTTTTGTCTTCTACACCTACCACTCTGTCTAGGACCTCAGTTCCCAGCATGAGTGGTAACCACTAGCATCAGACCTTGGAGCTTGAGTTCCCTTTCCTCTAACACTCATGATAGGATGGTTTATCTACAGCATTTGATTGGATGTCAAGTTATATTGCTACAATGTTGTTATACTCGTATATGGTATTACATTATACTGTTTTTAAACTAATTACATTAAGGTCGGCGCTAATTATAAAAAACACCACTTCTGGGTAATTGTTTTCAGAATCGTCTTAAATATTGGGCCTTCCGCAAGGCTCCAGTCTAGGTCCTGTTTTATTATTATGTAATTTTGTAACTAAAGTGGAAATGTGTCTACAGGCCTATCCTAGTGCTGAAGTGCGAGCAGGGCTTCGTGGGCCCCAAAGGCGTGCGGCTGGAGTGCAACAAGGCTAACTACGAGACCATCCAGGTCATCCGCGGGCCCAAGGGTGCTGTCTATTTCAAAGGTAATAATGGATCTCTAATAACGATATTTTTTTAAAACTATCGTATGTTCGCCATAATAGCCAAGCTGGTATACCTACCTAAGATATCGGCTTGAATTTGACTTGACTTGTAAATGTGGGAACCATGTAGCCATTAACGTTTAATTATATACTTAGATTTAGTACTTTTTTTGACCAGCTGCTAGTCTGTCTGTCACATAGCCATAAAATGTACTGCTCAAATGTAAAAGATCCTTTTAAAAAGAGCAACCATGGAGTTTCTTACCCGCTCTTCTCCATAGGAACGGCATTCCGAACTGGTGGTAAAGTAGTAGCTTAGCTTTTGTTACTGTTTTGACGATTCATATTACATGAATAAAAAATATATTATCAACTTTAACCATAATTTACTCTCATGTTAAAACCGTGTTAAATTATTGATTGAACCGAAGTGTAAATGTGTTTTACAGGACAAAACGGCAAATACTGGCACGCGGACAGCGAGACGGTGACGTGCGACTCGGACGCGCCGCAGGGCTTCCACCTGGAGCTGCGCGAGCCCACGCGCCTCGCCATCCGCGCCGCCGCCGCGCGCGACTACCTCGCCGCCGCCAAGAACGGCAACTTCCGCCTCGCCGGGCCCGACCTCGCCGCCGCCACGCACTGGGAGTACTAGGCCAGCCGCGCACGCGCCACGATACCTTTGAGTGACACTCGACCGTCGGTCATATTCAATAACGTTCACTTTTGTGTATAACGTTTCTGATTGACGTGCACGTTGAATAACCTTTTTCAATATAATGTTTTATTGGGTAAGCTCTTGATATGATTTGTTTTGTATCAGCCTTACTCGGGGAGTTACAAATAAGAAATATGAGACTGTTGAAGTGATTAATAACATTGTATTGCGGTTAGATCCAATGTCATATACTCAAAGGTATCCTAATAGGTATCTCGCAATACTCTTCCAATCTTATCCTTAAATCTACATGTCTGTTCTTATACGGCAGTGACTTAATTTCATATCGAAAATGTGAGGACGCGGGCGAGCGCTTTCAGCTGACCCCATTTTAGTTTTCATATAAGCCGCCATCTTGCAGAGGTTTGGCCAACAAAATGGCGGCGCCGAACGACCCAATCAGCTCATTCTGAAACGGAATCCGCTGCCAATGGTTTAATTTTACAAATAAAACGGGAATGTTAGTCAATGTTTGTGCATTGATGTTACACATTTCGTATATAAAAAAAAAATAAGTTAAAATGGGTCAAATGCAAGGCGTCGCCCGATTTGCATTTAGTACGATAAGGGTTCAACTATCGCGCGGTGTAGCGCATGTGTGATCACAGAGAACATCGCTCCACTTTATTATATTCATAGATTTATTTTCTTTATATTGGTAGATCTGCCGACACATTGCTTATATTGAATTTTTATATGATTTTTTACGACCATCAATCGTAACGCTTGGATTATTTATTCTAGATTGTACGGTAATAATAAATTTAGTAAAGACATTATTGGGGTGAACATTTTCGAAGTACCTATATTTATTGGATATTGTAGTGTCTAGTCGATGGGTTTTTTATAAATTTTTTTTATCGCCCCGCAGAACTGTACCGTGCAGGTCAGTGAATGTACACCGTGAGACTGATGCCTACAAAACAAGTAAAAATTACATTAAAAACAATTTTACCGTAATTAATTTTAGTTGAAACAGGGATCGACGCAATACCAGACGGGTGCAGAGCGTAACTTTAAATCTCCTCACTCAACTGATATAAAAGCGGTTATACCGTTGCTCTTGTCTCCATCTGGTAACATTAGCGATGCGTAACAAAACACTTGTAACACTGGAACTAATTAACTTAATTTACATATGTATGTTGTGTATAGTTAAGTTGACTGATGTAAAGATCTGTACAAGAGAGCGATGTTGAGAATGGGGTTGAAGTTGTACGTGTTTAGACGCCATCTTGTCACGTCGCGAACGTGAGGGTCTGTTCCGCACTAAGTCTGGCTTAACCTAATAAATGAACATTTAAGATAGTTAAGTTATTGTAAGTAATCACTCTAGGATAAGCTTTGATCCGCTTCAGACTATTTAATCGTCCATTCCAAACTTTTATACTTACGACATGGGGATAAATACCATTTTTTTACACGACTACCCAAAATATTTTGTGACTGGTGCAGTGTCTTGTATATAAGTGATTTCCAATCATGTACTTAACGCATAGTTTGTGAAGCGTTCTCTCAATGATGATTAACAAATAAGTTTTGAGGGTATTTTGTATGCAACGCTGATGCTGAATTTGTACGATAATGTCTTTGTAAACTAATAATAAATAAATTATAATCATATTGTAGAGAATTGTTTTATTTCAGCGAGCAATCGTTGTTGCTGTTATTTTTCTTTTGTAACCAGGATAGGTGCTCAGAAATACTTATCATATTGAAAAACTTATATATTTTAATTAAATAGTTACATTAATCTTTACAGTTTCTCCCTAGCTAGTGACACGTTAGATTAGCATCAATGCAAATTATTGGTCAGAAAATAATATTAAAAAATAATAATTTATCTAAATAACCGATAAACAAAATAACCACATCAACCTGCCAGTTAATTAATAAGCGAAAAAAACAAACGCTGTATGTGTTGCCAGCGTGAAAGAAATATCAATAAGTTGGATGTTAAGGATTATAAATGCGTTGTAAAAGCAGCTGGATTATGATTTAAACGCGATCACAAGTGTGTTAATTCGGAATCGAATTTAAATAATAACCCGGGAAGAACAAAATATTTATTTACCACTGGCAACACGCACCTCGTAAAAACTGTTCGTTATATAATTTACCTAAACGAAATACTACACAATAATGAGAGTAGCAAAGTAACACATAAATATTATCATATTATAGTACACTACAGAATAACTATAATATAAATGGAATCTTTTGTACAAACACACGTCAAAGTGATTTGGACTGTTCGTAGGTTACAGGTAAAACGCGATTCATAGATATATGAACTCAATATGAACATAACAGAAACTGCTTAAAACTTTATCCTTTTCTTACATTGTGACAGGATAACGATATACCTGAACAGCATGTCTAACGATTTCGATATACAAGATGATTCAGAAAGGCTATACTAAGCCTAGAACCTGGGCTTTTTTAGTTTCTAAACACTGAAACCATAACTTAGATATTTCGATTTAAAAAAATGTTAAATATGATTTTTGCGAACATTTTTTTTTATTATCCATATCCAAATTCTGACTTTAAATAATGATTACAAATGCGCTTCAGAAACGCAGGTTCAAGACTTAGTACCCCTTTCTGAATCACCCTGTATACGACTATGTAATGAGATACAGAATTCTGAATCTGAAATAAGACTGCAGTCAAATAATCAACCAATTAAAAATATTTTGTTCTTGCCATTTAAGTAGTATTTCAAAGCAGTCAGAGTAAGACGAAAGGATTAAATTTTTCAGATTTTATCATAGAATTGGTATTATAGTGATACTTTTCAAATATTGCCGTACATCTTAGTGTACATGTGTTTTCAGTCTGATGTCGTTATCGGTACATAATGTATGCTTCTGCTAAACCTTCTGAAAAACTGAACCTTCCATCTTTGTCTGAAATATCCAATTTTATTTTTTTATTTTCATGTCCCATCCCGCGATAATTTTATAATTGAAAGTATAGCTTAAAGCGTAACATGAAGCTAGGCCGAAAACAAATAATTGTGTACTCAACCAAGCAGGTTTTAAGTGATACTTTAGCAATACCAGACTGTGAGGATGGCGACAAGACAATTATTACTTTAATAAAAAAACTGTTCTAAGGCACGATTAACGTTTTGTCACCTTAGTCGCCGCAGTCGGGTTCAAGTGACATAACAGTTAAGTCAATATGTAATCGACTAGTACTTTATCGAAACCCTTTACACCGAATGGCCGAATGTAGAGCACGATTTTATATGCATTTAGTATTCTCGACTTCCTGATAGTGCAATGCCGGCCTGAATCGATTATGACTATAGACGCTACGCCACTAGACTAAGTTCTATATCTGAAGGGCTAGCATGCTGGCTAAGACAAGACTTATGCCACGGATTGTGGCACACCGAGACTCTTGATTCACAGGAGGGAACAATACAAAATTGATATAATCTCTCAAATTGTCTTGTCATAGCCGGCTGTGCTGGACCTTCTGGTGTGCGGCTGGTAATGTGGACAGAGGCTAGCATCGTTTATAAATGTTCAGCGGAAGCTGGTGTGTCGATAATTACAAATTTCACAACATGACCGACCTTCCATTAGCTTTTATTGCGTCTTGAGGGTTATTTTCGAAATACCTATCAATTGTTATATTTTTCCATGGGTCTCTGATTTCTTTATGTCACGAATACCACATAAGTTCTATTAAAACTTATCGCGTTTTGCTGTCACGTCCAATAGTTGATTAATTTTATTGCTAGTTCTTTACACTATAAAATTGTCTAGAACGTTGAACATCGATAATGTTTACGATATTCTATTAATATAATGTCAAAAATACTGGTATTTTTTGTTATTTAGAGGCCTTATTTATACTACATATACTTCTCTAAAATATCGATTTAATAATTGTCTACTCACCGTTCACAGAACCAATCGCACACTAGAACATACGTTATATTATATAATATATAAACACGACAGCTCACAGCGTTACCCAGTCTATTTATTATATTCTTTTCATTTTACATTATGTATACTGCGTCCATATACAAGTGGGTATCGACACATTACATACATAGTGGACATTTTAAAATCTATCTATTAAATAAATATTTCCTTTAAGCTGCTCGATTCGAAGAATTTATTTTACACATAGAGAATGAGGGAATTGAAGACAATTATTTTTTTTTTGTATTTTTTTTAACAATTATTAACATCTCGATATTATTAGTCTGCGATATTAAAATAAGAATACTTTGATAGGTATATAATTTCATTATTACGACGGAGGTCTGGTGTAGCCAGATAGTATAAGTTAATTATCTAATAATAATTGTCTATTTACAACCGGCACGTCGATACCCTTATTCCCTAACTACCACCATTATTGAGTCCACATTATAATTTTATAATTATCACTCACCGTCCGCGTAAACAAAAATAATGCATTTAATTGGTAGAAATAACGAATTTCATAAGTTAAAACAATGGCCAACGAAATTTTAACTGGAATTTGAGTCAGTATAAATACCGATCAAATAATTCTATTGTTCTAATTGTTTTTTAATTTGAGAAAACGACGTGTGAACGATTATTGGTCAAATTTATATTTGCTCCATGTTCTAGGTAAGGTTTGTTCTACATAAAATGCCGGCATAATACGGTGCGATGTGTAAAATTAAAACTGCATACCTTTACGAAGTCGGATAGGAAGAGGGTACAATGCGTCGAGTATCTAGCGAAGCTGTGCAAGTAATGAACCAACTAATAATCCTCGCTATATCTTGTTACCGCGATGTTACTGATCGATACTCGCTTCAATCTCGCACATCACAAGCGGACTGTCACCCCGACCCTACTCCTGACGTCATCGGACCGAACAAATGTCACTCACGTAATGTTCAACATAATTTTTAGTCTGTCTCGCGGTACGCCGTCACCCCGGCGCGCTGGCACGGTGGCGTCCGGCCCGGTGGCATCTGGCACGGTGGCGTCCGGCCCGGTGGCATCCGGCACGGTGGCGTCCGGCCCGGTGGCATCTGGCACGGTGGCGTCCGGCCCGGTGGCATCCGGCACGGTGGCGTCCGGCCCGGTGGCGTGCGGCCCGGTGGCAGCCAGCCCGGTGGGCGTCTACTTGGCGAGATAGACGTAGTCCTTGTAGTAGAACAGTTTGTGTCGGCGCTGCACGAGGCGGGGGCGGGCGGAGGCGCGGCCGGTAGCGTACGGCCGCCACGACACGCGTTAGCCTCTACCCTGGAAACAATACTGAATATTAGGAAAGAAGTCTTATATTCCCAGCATCTGAAAGTTATTTCACCCTAGCGTTACCCGCGTAGACCTTTCGTAGTGTAAAAGGCCTGAATATTATTATAAAGTATAACCTACCGCTGTACCAAATTTCATTTAAATCCGTTCCGTCGAATTTGCATGATGCTCAAACAAACATACAAATTAACAAACAAACATACTTTTTCATTTACTTAGTACTAAAGTTGAGGAGTATAATTCGCATAGAATATAGTATTTCTTTGAAATATATATGTTTTATGGCTTGCTATAGTTATATACGGTACAGATATGCGACCTGCGGTGTGCGAGGCTAGGAGAGGAAGGGGTTGGGCGTGTGTCGCTGCGGCGGCGACCAGGGGGACTGCGCGCGGGGGGCCGCCACTGGCGCCCACGGGTCCGCCCCCGCGGCCCCCGCGCCTGCCACCGCGCCCACCCCCGCGGGGGCCAGCGGCGCGCCGAACGGTGGCGACGGACTGGGGAACGTGAGTCCCGTGAGACCCATCTGCTGCTGCTTCAATTCGTTCATTGTTAACCGCGCCTGAGGAAAAAAGATAATAATAAAATTAGCCTGAAATAAACAGGCAATTTCGGCTCGTCTGCTTGCTACCTTTCACTACGAGGGGTATTCTGGCCATAGTGGTCTAGTTAAAACAGTGGCTCGCTTAGCTGTCCAAGAAAAAAGCTGGTTTTATCACAAGTAAATATCACAGAAAAACCGGTTTTGCCGAAATCGGAACTTCACCAAAAAGCCAATTTAAAAACACAGATAAGTGTACAAACATAAATCTTTCAGTGAAATACCGGTATTACCGAAAAACCGGTTTTGATGAAAAACCGTTCCATTTGCCGCTCTCATACATCAGAAAAGACCGGTGATATGGATGAGCATATTCATCGAAAATGACTTGAATCCGGTTTGCAGTTTGACGGTGTGTAGTGTCGGCACTGACCGGCTGCGGCTGCACGAACATGTGGCGGGGCGGCGCGGGCGGGTCGGCGGCGAAGGGGTTGGGCGCGGGCGGGTCGGGCGCGGCGGGCTGCAGCAGCCGCTCCAGGTTCACCAGCGACGAGTTCTCGCCCAGGAACGCGGACGGGGACTTCTTGATGGCGCCCGAGCTCGCCGCCGGCGACGGCTTCAGCACTAGGTTGTCACCTGGAAATTCATATTTTAATGTTGAATTAAAAATTATACTGCCGTTGGGGAGGCCGTAGCCTAGTAGGTAAAAATGTCCAACACTCAATCCGCATCGTTGAATTGGTTTTAAATAATAATAACGTCACCAGACGAACACATCAACTGTAAGATCCCAAACTAAGCAACGCTCGTAACACAAAAGTTGCCCCACCGGACTCCGGAACCCGGCAGCATACCGAGACTTCTTTCAATCGGTCACACAAAATGTCCTGGCAGTGTTTGACACCATTCTGGGTTGTAAACCTGCTCCGTGTTCCGACACGATGCATCCTGCCCTGCCACCCTGCATCGTGTCGGAACACGGAGCAGGGTCCGGTTCTAATGTTTAATTATCACTAATTATGTCGCAGCAATAGCTCAGAGCTTCAGCCAACTCACGCGCATACGTGCGTACAATAATCTGTAGTGCTAGGACCTAATACTTTGTTCAAAACATGTGCATGCATACCCAGGGCGGTGAGGTCGAATGGGTCCGCGTCGACGTTATTGTTGTGGTTGCGCGTGCGCTGCGAGAGCGCGTCGAACTGTTCTAGCTCGGAGGAAGAGGGCGAGGACAGCAGCGAGGCGGGCGACAGGGGGGCCCCGCCCAGCGCACCCGGGGTCCCGCCCAGCGCGCCCAGGGGCCCGCCCAGCGCCGGCGCCCACGGGTCCGCCGCCCGCCTTGCACCCGACCACGCGTCCGACGATGTGTCCTGAATGCGAGGCGTTGCTACCATAAATATGTCTGTATAAAGGGTAGGGTACATGCCCCATTTGGTTGCGCGAGCGTGGCTACGGGTAAAAGCTAGTTTATTTATACAAAAGAGTAATGGGCTCGGGAAAAGTTTAAGACACAATAGAAATGTCGACTCCTAGCCTACTCTACAAATATCTATAGCGCAAATTACAACGCAGCGACTAGATAATACACTAAATGTTATAGCGGATACAAAATAAACGTTAATAAGTTCAACGTCAAATATTGCTAAGATATGATTCTGCCGCCCCTCCGCGGAGAGAACGGAGAAAGTCAACCTAACGTGAAAAAAAAACATTACGTGCGTCGAGCATCTACTACCGTTGAAACAATTACTAGCAGTAATCTTCACATTTTCCTTACCATGGAATCCGAGAATATACCGAAATCCAAATGCAACGGCTAATAAAACGAAAATAGAATGATACCTTAAAAAGACGATAGACAGTCATAGACAAGTAGGCAAGTGCTCGTCTTGAAAGCATGAAGGTTTAGATTCGTTTTATGACATGGGCCCACGGGCCCGCGCGTAAACGGAAATCATGCAGTGAAAATCAGAACATCGTAGTAGTCTGCAGTATATCTATATATATTTTTGTGTTATTATTATGGTACTAGCCAACCTGACAGGCGTTGTCCTGTCCGAATCCCATAGAAAAAAGCACTTTTATTTTTCACCGAATTTCTAGATTTTTTTTCTATTTTTCATTCCCTACAAACTAAATTTGGACGCGCTGTATGTATGATTTAAGCAACATAAAACAATATATTTATGAGCCGAAAATTTACAAATAACATTAAGATCCTCCTACAAAAATACAACAAAAACCCTGTGATGTGCTTACAGACGAACATTGAATTTTTTATAAATTATATAAGTGTACCTGTCTGTGCGGCGGCTCGGGAGCTCCCCATGGGTCGGCGAGCGGCGCGGACGACGCCGGCGCCGGGCTGCCCAGGTTCACGTCCAGCAGGTCCAGCAGGTGCGACTGCTGCGACGGCTCCGCCTTAGTCTCCACACCGTCAATCCTGGAAACATAACGTTTTATATTAAATGAGAGCCCACACGAACTAAGAGAAAATATACACCAAAAATCAATATTGACAGAAGGTCATTCTTGAAATTCTGAACAATGGAATGTTATGGATAGATTTTACACTAAAATATAATGTATTAGGAAAATTTCACAGTATGTCATTGAAGAGTTATGCTTATGATGCTCTAACCCTATCCATGCCTTCTGTCAAATAATTCGTGGAGAGTCAACTACCCTATAAGAAAGATTGGCATCTTCTATGTCTTCTCGCTTCTTCATGTTTAAAGAGTCTACACCATTGAACCGGGTCTGCACTAACTGAATTACATTCGGTCGCAGGCACTCCACGCAGCCGTAGAGCCAGCAGCGCGGGCTGCCGGGCGGGCTCGCGTCCCGCCAGCCGGGCGAGCTGTACGAGCGAAGCCGCACCGCTTCCTCGCGCAGGTACGCTTGCAGCCTGGGAGGGGAGCGGTAACGAGTGGAGGAAGAGGGATAGGATGGAGCAGGAGCTAGTGGAATTCGCCAGGAAACCAGCTATAAGCGCTGGAAATTGGTACCCATATAGAACGTTTGGCTCTGTCTTTTTTTTGAGAACTCGAATGCGGTTTAGGGAATTCCTATTTCTAGATGTAGGCGGTGTACCATGCGTGTCAATTAGTGAGATCCATCTGCATCATACAACAATAGCAATAACCGTTTTTATGCCGATGAAAACGAACCTCTCGCTCTCATAGTGCCAAGATCATCATCAGCAGGAAACCGGTGTGGAACATAGTGTTTGTACACACATCCCTGCTTGCACAAAACCAGTGTGTCGTCCCAGAGATACAGGTTACTGTGGCTGGTGGGGCCGTACTCACTGGAAGTCCTGCTGCGACTGGCTGATGGCGAGCTGCAGCCGCACGTCGTCGGAGCGGCGGCGCTTCTCCTCGCGCTCGGCCTCCTCGCGGGACATGGCCAGCGCCAGCTGCAGCTGCAGCTCCTCCTCCCCGGCCGTGAGGGGGCGGGCCAGCTCAGATTCTCTGCCTGACCACTCCGCTGATTCGCTGTTTAGCTGCAAGATTTTTGTTAATGTTAGAGGAATAAAAATGTTTAGGGATGGGTGATTGCGAGGCTTTGGCTGAAATCAAGCGCTGAAGGCGACTTCGTCCATGGCGAGCTCGTGCTCTGCCACTCAGTACTGAGGTCAACATTACTTGCAGACAGTTGTCCTGTTCTTTTCTATTTTTGTGTCTGTGCTGAGAATGACCTTTTAAATATTATTGTAATGTTAGTGGCGGAATGAGATATGAGATACCTTCCAGCTTGGACACTGAATTGGTCTAACCTCTAGTCGTTATTAATTCTAAATAGTAAATACACGAAATACCTACTTGCAGTAGGGTTGCTCATCAAATCAAATGTAAGCAGAATGCCTAAGCCCCCAGCCACTAAGCAGCCCCGTATCAGTACAAACAACTTTGTGTCCTCATGACAAAAATACAATGTATTCTTTCGACCAAAACAAAACGACTGAGGGCACAAGTTTGTTGATTATCAATATCTAAGCATTCTCTTTTTACGTATACGTTTGTACTGTGTATAGATCGAGCAGACCTTCTGGAAGCACTTACTTCGCGTGTAAAAATCAGTCGGGATCTTACCTCGAGGTTCGAAGTACTCACCGCCGGGTAAGTGGGGCTAGAGGGGGTGTCGAGCGCGCCGTCGCTGCCGAAAGCGCTAGCACTCTGAGCGAAGCGCTGTTTCGCTTTAAGCGCTCGCGCTCGCTCGTTCTTAAGCCGTTCGTCATCTTTAAGCAAGTTCACCAGCTGTTTCGCTTTCTCGCGAACGTTTAGACCTGAAACATTAACAGTTCCATTTTACACATGACAATATTTTTTAAGTATTATTCGTCATTTATATCGCAAGAACACTCGGTCTTGGCCCAAGGCAAAATTGAAAGAGGTATCCCAATCCAAATGTACTTTCAGGGATTTACTGTCCCATAACACCATTTGAGATTCGGAAATATACTAACAGGGATCGATAAAATACCAACAGGGATAATATGTAACATTGTTTCAATCATTTCCTATATGTATATCTATCGACTAATTAGTCGACTACTTAGACAATTACAAGATATTATTGAAACAGATTTGCAACAGTGTCGGCAAACCTGTTTCAATCATCCCCCGTATTTCTATCGACTAATTAGTGGATGGAAATACACGAAACGATTGAAACAGAGTTACATAATGCCTTGCAGGTCTGAGAACTCCCCAAAATGCATATCAGGTGACATTATCAGAGCTGCACACGAATACATTAACATAAACATTAGCTCGTCTGTCAGCAGTCATTAATTATTGCCACATGATCACGAGCATCTGTTTTGAAACAGCGCGGAGTTGCGCTTGCAAAATAATAACCTTGAGTATCATTTATAAGCATTTGTGTTAAGTCACAGCCATAGATCTCACAGTAACACTACTAAAAAGTAATCTATCCAGTCTTATCTAGCACCCAACAGAGACAGAGCTATAAAAATAAAGACTCACGGTAGCTACTACTCTTTTTGCAATGATACCGCAACTCAAAAGCGACAATAGCCATGCCATTGCCATTCTAACATGAATCGATTGTGAGTTTTCGGATTTACGAATTTCAGATATTCTAAAGTGTGTCCTGAGATAAAGTGCAGAAACGAAACTCGGTGAAATAAGACAAAAAAATATTGATAGATTTTTTTTTTAAATAAAAACTAAGCAAATTCCAAAAACAATGTTGAAACAAAAGTTAGTCTTTTTGACGATAAATGTTAGTTTAAACCATTTACTTTGTGCATATTGTCGCGGGACACAGCATGTAACATGCACAGTCATGCAAGAAAGTGTTTTGGCTTCAGCTAATGTGCGTTAAGTTAAGAAGACAAGACACATTCATATAAGGCCTAAGGCTATGACTGTAGTCATAAGGCCATGAAACCACTCACCCTGATCTTTCCCCTCCTCCATGTACTGGAAATCCTTAAGCGTGTGTATAGCGAATATGTTCTCCTTGCACTGCATAGCCACCTTCTCGCTGCCGGTCTTGATGAGGTACTCCATCAGCACCAGCGCCTTGTACACGTGCCGCCAGTTCTTGCCGTGGTCGTTCAGCCGCTTCCAGATCATCTGCATGATCTCCGTGAACGCCATTACGTTGTACGTAAGATCGGCGATCTCCGCCATGAGCGTGCTTGATGGGCCCCATGGGTCGTTCGATGTGGCCTCGCGCACTTTCACCTGGAAGGGGTCATTGGGATAACGCTGATGATTTTAATAAGATTTAGATATGTGGATGCTGATAACGTATCATTAAGAGCAGGTCTTTAGGGCCCTGGGTGTTACCTACTGGTTCGTCTGTCGATTCTGCTCTGCAGCAAGACCCCCCAATCATCATTATAGCGCGATGCACCCTACTATTTGAATGTAAAATCGGTTATTCAATAGTAAAAATCCCGTTCAAATTGGTCCTGTAATATTACTGCTATGTTTGAATAAGCAAACACATGACCATTACACATAGTATTCTGATAACAAGTGTTTGTATTTGAGCTATAGCAACAGTTTTGTTAGCATTTTTATGTACACATACAACCATGTTGCAGATTTATAATAGTATAGATTACCTGCTCATTAACAGTCATCTATTAACTGGGTTGTTGTAGGTCCAATTTAAAGTATATTTATTGGGTTCTCTGTAGGATACTAATGGCTATGGTTTGGTCATTTTTAATTGCACGTGAAAATCAATGCAACTTGGAAGATGCTTGCAGATGACATGGGTGATATAAAAAAATGTTTTAAGATCGGATAATAGTATTACCTGGGCATCTGAATAGTTGTGCGCGAGGTTTTTAATATTTCTCCTTAGGCCCGCCACGTTTACTTGCATTTCGTCCCGACCTGGGGGCATCTGCAACGGAACACGGGCTGTTAGCAATACCTTCGCAATTGGATTATATACTTTTATTAAATAAAGTACATATTGTGAAGGAATTTTAGAAATTAATACACAAGTTCAAAGATATTAGCTATTAATGTTGGAGGGAGAATGTGGGCGTGCTGTTCTCTGTCGCACACGCGCTGACTTGGGGCGATGACGTCAAGGCCCTGCAGATTTGTACTGGTTTTGTTTAGTCTATATTATAATTATTTGCGACATTTCCTTTGACGTTGAGCTTATCTTGTTTGAATATTTTAATCAACGTAGGAATTTCGATATCACAAACAACAACTGTCAGTTTAAATTGATTAGGTGTTTACGATGAGTAATAACATTGGCAGTGTCAACGTCTCTATACAGCTATCTACAAAACAAAAAATTATATCCTCAAATGTGCTCATAAACACCAAATACACTCTAACCTAGAACATACGAAGAAGACTCAGAGATTATTCTTAGGATTTTCTATTTGGAGAGAAACCATTGTTATAGTTTTTGCCGAGAATTCTTGACATGTGCTTAGTGTAAGAAGACATACGATCATGTAAGGCTGTTGGCCAGACTGGACCTCTGTTTTTCCTACTTCATGTGCTTCAATAGCATCTAACGATTTGCGCTTACGCAAGTATGTATGTATCTTTCGATATACAAGAAGCACGGATGCGAGAAATCTGTAACGTTCTCGTAATTAAAGGGAGTGACTAATAACCACGCTCTTATCAGGATATTGATGTCGCCAGGGCGTTACTTGACCTTGGCTTTCCCAAACAATTCGCAAATAGGTACTCCCAAACAATATGTGTCATGTTTCACATGAATATTTTTATGAAACATCGAGTAATGATAGAATAGCTATATAGACATATATATACAGCATCAACAGACGCGGGGCCAGCAGGAAAACATTGCGTTGATTCAAGGAAAACATTGTACGCGCTATGTAGCTATTTGTAAGATGGCGGTATTGATAATAGTTTCGTTGTTAAATGGGATTTCTAAACACCTCCTATTTGTACTGAGAACTAAGTAATTATACCGATTATGTGCCTATTGAAATGAAATTATTGACGTTCCGTTTGTGGGAGAATATATTTGACTACCTTTAAAAACACATATAGACATATCTATACTAATATTATAAATGTGAAAGTTTGGATGGATGGATAGATGGATGGATGGATGGATGGATAGATGGATGGATGTTTGTTACTCTTTCACGCCCGAACGGCTGAACGGATCTGGTTGAAATTTGGCACAGAGATAGATTATAGTCTGGAATAACACATAGGCTACTTTTTATTCCGGTAAAATCTATGGTTCCCGTGGGATAGATGTTTTAATTTTTCATACTTTTTATCGCGGGTAACACCGCCGGGCGCATCTAGTCTAAAATATGTTGAAAGCATTTAAAAAGGACGTCCCTCACTAATTGACTGTCAGCAATTCACGGGCGCGTACTAATTGGATGTATAACGTCCGGACATAGGATTTATAATATAGATCCACTGAAAAAAAACAATGGTCTGGAATATTTAACTAACTTTTAACGCCTTTCACCAAGGATTACATACGATTAAAAAAACAACTCTAGTGGGATAAAACTTAACGAAATATTACTTTAGGTTGAAAAACCAATAAACGTGAGAAATGAAAATAAAATAGAAGATCGGTGGAGCCATTCGGACCAAAAATTTATTGAAAAACAAAAATATATAAAGAATACTCCAATAAGTTAACAAATAATGCCAGTTTTATCGCTAGGGACATTCGTTCAGGGACTCAATCGATATACAATTAATGTAGTACTTACAAATGAAAAAAGTATAGTTTAGTATATATAGTAAAAGGACATCCATCATAAGATTACGATTTATTGCTTTCAACGCGACTTTACAGAAATAAGTCAGTTCGTGTGAAATTCGCTGACAAAACAACTCTTTGTGTTCCAGCTTCCTGTATCTTTGTCTTTAATGACGCTGAGATTTGAATTACTCAGCAACAAAAGGTTACATTTTTAAACAGTTTAAATACAAGGGATTTTGGTTACTAATGTATACTCGTATTGAGTCGCGTTTTGTATTAACACTTGTCGCGTTATCCTCTCTACTAACACTACAAATACATACAATATGATTATTGATTCAAATTTCCTATTGTTTCAGGATGAAGCCAAACAAACGCTACGCTTTTCAAGGGGACCTACCACATTCGTTCGGTTTCATATTACATTACGATTTCAGCTATATTACTCGAGTTCAAATAAATAAATTACGCGAATCATATAACACGGTGTTATAACGCTAGTCTGAAATGCGCTGTTCTCATGTACCTGATGGATATGGAAAGGGGCTCGTGGAAAGGTGCATATAGATCCCTTACTATTCGAGAAGAAGGATAAAGAATAGTAGGTACTCGTACATAGAATCAACGAGCATTTATAGTATTTTTTTACCTGTTCTGTGGCTCTAATATCAGAATCAGAATATATTTTATTCATGTAAATTGTAAACCATTAAGTGCAGTACTTATGAATCGTCAAAATAGTTACTAAATGCTTAGCTACAACTTTACCACCCGTTCGGAATGCTGTTCCTATGGAGAAGAACGGGCGAGAAACTCCATGGTTTAGGTAACAGTACATTGTTATGGGTGTGCGAGAACAATGTAGGAACGGATAGGCAGACTTTAGCGGCTGGTCAAAAAAAGTCAGGTAATCCCAAAGTATTTAGATGGTATGTTGTCCCTACATAATCCTATTCCCAGCATCTCAAATGTTCATCAAAGCCGGCTGCTTCTCGTAAACAAAGCCCGTGACGTAGGCACTACGCGTTGTATTTTTATCTACCGTGTCGCTGACTTCAGCTCTAAGATGTTTTGCGGGAGCTACGTGACCGGCCTGGGTGAATGCTTTGAGTGATGACGTAGGCACTAATTTGATTGAGGAGCTTGTATTACTAGTTGGTTAGTTACCAGAGGAAATACACGATCGCTCGATTCACGCGAAGCATTTTGTTGCTATGCAACGTACCTTTGAGAGTTCTGACGTTATGCAAAATAAAATATATATTATATAGTATTTTCTATTTTAAAATACGAATAGATCAATGCAATATCTATTAGAAATATCCTGACCTTGTGTCGGCAAAATTAGCTATAAACAGCGTTTCAGCAATTCGTCTTATAATTTAATCATTACCAAATGCATTTAAGATTTTGGCATGACAAGGGTTGCAAAACTAGTCAAGTGCAGATCGGACTTACACTTTGAGGGTTCCGAACTGTCGGTCGAACTAGGTTCGAGGGATTTACGCGTGTTTTTTATTATGTGCGAATTTCAAGTGCCTATTTCATTTAGAAAATACACTGATGGCGCTGAAGATTCTCTCAAAGGCCTCACATTCCCGTTAAAGTGGTGACCCCGACGTGATCTACATTAGCGGAAAAGAAAAGATCTTTCAGACAGGTGGGTGGGATTTCTGGCAGGGCTACCCGCTAGTTCTTGTATATTATATGCTACGTTCTCCGAAAACTCTCATAGCGTGTTTCAAGATTGTATGGAGAATCGTCAGCGCCATCTGTGTATCGTTTAGTGAGGCTGTTGTTACTGTCGCTACAACTGTAGTTCTACTCTTAGCATAACAATGGATAACAAAATAATTCAAAAAAAGGTAAGTAACTAAAGTCAATTCAGTTCTGTACAAAAACTTACTTTGAAGTGCAATTGTGTTGGACTTTTTAAATATTTATTCGGACAGCGGAGATATTGTGGTGGTTAGTCGCCTCGTCTGCAGACAAACACACAAGAATATACAGACATTATTATAGTACATGCATCTTATATTTACATCATTTTATATGACCCTTAACATGTAGAAACTAAAATTAATTCATAGACAATTATATATTCCAAAAGGTACCAATCGATTTTAATTAAGCTGTAGGACACAGAGGCAATTGCAGTTATTGATGTAAAAAAATATTCCCTCTTATATTTCAATTAAAAATATAAAATCCAATGTACCAATAATTTATCATACAAAAAAAATTAGGCTAAAATGTAATTACCCAACATTGAATTATTAAGTTCTTACAATTTTTTAATAAAATAAATTACATATTATATTGTACTGTTTCGAGGCTTTTTCTCTTATTACAACAATTGCATGCTCAGCAAAAATATATTAAACTTGGCACATAATAGGTACAATTCTGACGACTACAGTATTTACAAAATGATCCCAACCAATTATTTGGTTAGCAGAATTATTGATACCCTTAAAATCACACATGCAAATTGAACTCTCACTACTAAGAGCATAATGTCAATTTTGCACTAAGCCACTGCACCAGGTAAGTAAGCACTAGTTAGCAAGCTAAATATTGGGAGAGTCGTGCGTGCGTCACGAGTTAGCAACTAAACTGTGTTGGCTCGGGTGGAGTAATGTGGACTGTAAAGTAGACCATACACGGCACTACGACAACATAAATGTTAGTAAGTTGTTAGACACATTCGTAAGTTATTCAGCGTGAGTTTAGTACATACAGAACGTAACAAGAATTGCTGAGCTAGATATATTCCTATGCATTGTCTTCCTCTTATAAAGGGAGTAAAAGTAACACTGCGCAAGTCTTATATTCCACTATAATTATAAGAACAGACTCAAAAATTGTTCCTTTTCCCTAACAGCCTTATTACATTGAGTCCGGCTCAACGTGATTCTGTAAATGTCAACGTAGTTGCGAAGACATGAGGGGAGAAGAAATTGTTGATTAATATAAATGATTATACCTTTCTATGAATCGTCAAAAATGATACAAAAAGTCAACGACAAGGTGTCAAAAGATCAAAAAACCACATGCAGCATAAAACATTTGAAGGTCGTGTTTAAATAAAAACTAAAAATCAACACAATACTCACACATTGATTGACCGATAAGATAAAAATCGTAAGCTTTGTCATACGATGCGCTATGAGCGTGTTGCATTGTCTATAGGGGCACTAATAGGTGGGGTAGGCTGACTGTGGGAGGAAGCACTAGAAAAGATAGCGGGTTGTCTGTATTCAACTATATTCAATTGAATATTTATATGTATTGGGCAGACTCTAGAATTTATATTATTCTCGACGATTTACTTATTGTGATTGGAATAAATGTAATTACGTTATGATAGATTTTTTAATTGACTCATTTTAAGACAGACAGGAATTTGAAGAAAATTATTAGGTATTAACAATAAGGAATAGGTATAAGTATGAAGTCCTCGGCGTTTTTCGCTTAGCAAAGCCTATTTATGTCTTGTACGTTAAAATTAATTCAATGTATATTCTAATGGTGCCATCTTCACATGTGATAAATCAAATTGAGGAATTAATAATCCTTAATAAATATGACTGTGAAACAAGTTGCATTTTACCATGAATAAGATTCCTAGTACTATGGAACGATGTAGGTAGGACGGTCGCCCAAGAGCTAACGACACTATACGAGAACTAGAGGAAAGAGTGGTCACACCGCAGGATCAGAATATTTTAGTCACATTTTTTTACCGATTCATAATTACTGCAAACCACTTAACAGTAATTAGCAATATACGTATTGATCAAATCTCGAATCAAGATCATTTTAAAATACACAAAAGAGTGAACAACAAATAAATTTAGTTTGGTCAGCTAATTTAATTTCTGTATATATATTGAAGATAGACTTCCACTATCGACTGCTCTAAATCAGGCTCTCGCAGGTTAATCACCTTCGTTTTGTCTCCACGTCTGTGTTCCCTCCCTAGCATGCACTGTAATACACACACCGTATGAAAACAATGTGTGTTTACAGGCGACGCTTTCAGCTGATGACGTCACCGTGTTATCATGAAAGCGATAGCAGTCGTGAAACGCGACTTGAGACTATGCTGCAATCGCACCGAATATTCTAGTCTGTTGTAATCTTAAAATCTAAATATCAAGTCATTCTATCTCAGAAAGGCAGAAATTTAAGTCATTAAAATGATAAAGACATTCATGACGTGTGAGACTTGCGACTTATCAGGGAGTTTGTGCATGTTTAATATTGAGAACAATTATTTCTTTTTGAAACTGAAACGCCCTGAAAAACTCCGCTGGTCTAGCTAGTCTTTGAAATTTGATATAAGTGTAGAGGCCAGTGACTTTAAATACACCTAAGTGGACAAGAATTTTGGAGGCAGACATGTCCTTAAGTACCCTTTTGTGCTTGATTTGAGTCATTGCTAGTGAGAAATGTTTCAAACACACAACCTCTTTTGCCATTCCATTTTTATTCTAAACTAGCTGTCCCGGCGAACTTTGTACCGCTTCAGAATTATATGTATGAGAAAATGAATTATCTTTAGTATTTTTCCCCATGTTTTAATAGTTATTCTGCTATTCGGGGCGGAGACAAATTATATAAAATATGCCCACCTATTCTGGAGTTATAAATGGGGTAACTATCACGACTTTGTTTTATATATATGAAGTTAAATAATTTTAATCAACTTACAATGGCATACAAAAACGATTTTAAAGAGAAAACTGCTGTTTGATGTCATTGTAAATGGATTTTGTTTTTAAGATTTATAGAAATATAGTAGAGTAGCAAAATTTTTACGGCACGATCTATAGTAGAGTAGTGTTATATAGTAGAGTAGCAAAATGTTTACTGCACGATCCTAACTGTAAAGTCGCCATTATAATGTTCAGTTCCCAAACAGATATACAGCTTCTATCACCGGAATTTAAGGTTGAAAATAGATTGCATATGTATTCCATAGACGTAGATCAGATATTGGTGATGATGGGCCCGCAGATTTGAGCTCGGCAAAGTGAGACGTGCGTTGAACTCTCGGTTCGTTTGTGTGTATGTATAGTCCATATATTTTGATGTTACAAAGACATCTTTTGAAGACTCGTTTGAGAATTCTTTACGGTTAGACCGTGTAGCCGAAAAACAACGAATAGAGCAATATTTATACAGAGGAGATGCCCAAAACTGACAAGTTTGTCCGTTCGTGTGACTCTGACCAACTTTCGGGGCTACGGCCATGGACCGCCAGACAATTTGACCACTATTTTTCCTGTAAGCCAGGATCTACAGCGGTATCTAACTCGAGGTTTGATGCTCGGTAAGTCCCTATACTGTTGCCTAAGGTCTTGGTCTGATATATTCACAAGACCAACACTAAGACGGTCTCACAGTTGTATAGTATAAACTTTCTTGTGTCTTGGTCTTGCGAAAATACAAATAAAACTATTAACATGTCATAAAATATAAGTGTTTTGTAAATCGCTGGAGAAAATTCCTGCCTGTAGGCACCGTTTTACAATCGATTGTAGACTAATGAACATTATCGATTCTGATTAATTGTATGGTCTCCTCCAAAATACTCAAAATAAAATAAATCATAATTTTATTTACCCACTCTTATTTGCAATGCTAATAGATACGAGTAGAATACTAACACGTCTATTCGGTGGTGTCGCAGGTAGGTTACTCCCGCGCATTGTCGGCGAGGTCGTTCACCTCTCACACATCCTATCTGCCGCTATGGGATTTTATTGTTTCCGATTGCATATGTTACGCGTATTATGTATGCCTGCCTGTCTGGTGGGTTTGCAAGCGTGATACTCACAGAAGAATTCAGAGAGCGAAAGAAAAATACTCATTGACGCGATGGACAATAAAGATGAGACGCAAAAGAGTGGATTTTGCTTTGAAATTGTTTAAAAATGTCGAGTGACAAGTCGATAAAAAGGAGCCTGAATAGGTACCTATGACTTTTGGATTAGCAACTTAAGTTTATCGTGACTATGATCCGAATCGCGGTTCCATTGAAGAGGATTGTTTAATGAGTTCAGTAGGTATAATGCTAATAGGTTCGCCCCTACAACATTAGGACTAAATAGGTAGGTAATGTAGGTACCATCCAGCGTTGCCAGACGTCCCGATTTTGGCGGGACGTCCCGGTTTTTTAAGTCAAAATTAAATGTCCCGCGCGGGACAGGGTCAGTCCCGCTTTTCGGAGATAAGTCGACCAACCTAACTTGATTTTGATTACTGTTTTTTTTATTCTGAAGACCAATAAGACTCAACTATTTAACGATAGGGTAAATCTGATTTAAAATATATTATTTTTTATTGAAATACATTTTCTATGGATATTTTTGCTATCTATTGTCACGTAAACGTAATTTTAATTCAAATTAAAAGATAAATATTTGAAAACTTCTGATTATATACGTTTTTTTACTATGTCCCGCTTTCGACGAAAGAATCCCGCGTTTTCACTCAAAAAGTTCCAAAATCCCGACATGGCAAAAAAAAACTGGCAACGCTGGTACCATCGGAGAAATGTTGCTGTACTGCAGAAGAACACATTGGTCTACACCTTCGAGGACTACGGACTTGATTGTATTGCATTTTCAACTTAGAATAGCTCTGATCTAGTGTTATTATACCTACTATGCTAGCACTTGTAGGTATAGGTACAGAGTATACAGACTTAGGTATATTCCGTACGACCAGAAGAATTTTTAATACCGAGACCACGCGATGAAATGCCACCCAAATCCGCTTAGCAACAAAAAACACCACTCGTCCTTCGACTTACAAGATTAAACGAACCTGCAGCCGTGACGCAGCCTTTGTGACTCACAGCTTCCGCGAAAAATGTATGATTCCTATCAACGTAACGTCCAATCATCCGAAGAATAGGAAATCGGAAAAAGTTTCGCCAAATATTCGAGTAATCAACTGGACTAAGTTAAGGATGTACTAATAATAAGTTGATGTTTTCCTTGAGGAGTTTCAGTTTGGGCATTGCGTAACAAAACTTTTTATACTACAAAAGATATGCCATTTGGCTGGTTATTAGATATTGTATAACATGTAATATATTAATTAGATGACCAATTAGTTAGCCACCTCACTAGAGTTCAAGGTGCTCAATGCAGATAAATTTTACCGTATTTAGTTGCATACCTATAGGTATAACGGTCGGAATATTACTCAAAATATTGGCATCGGAGGCCAAAAAAACTCGCTCTGCATTTTTATCAGGGGTTTTGACCGATAACATCGGCGATTGGGCTCCTGTCCAAGGGTGGCAAGATTAAGGGGTGCACTTGAAATGGGGCAAGGGTAAGATAGCACCAATCCTATTTCATAAAACGCACATCTTTATAAGGGGAGGCGTGTGTGATACGACATGATAAGGGTGGATACTGCCATAGTGCACAACTTTGGACGAAAGTTTCATTACATTGAAGGAATAGCTAATACCTGAAGACATAAATAGACTTTCCTTCTAAAATAGCTTATCAGAAATCTGACCTTCGTCAAGTTACCGGTAAATAAAAAGAGTTTATAAATAGCTGGTGTATTCTACAGATCGATACCCCATGTGTTACACGCCAAGGTCCACGGTGCCGCTAACTGGTAGACCTTGGATGATATGCATCTTATGATAATAATGTTAATATGTGTTGTTTATCACAACATTCCAGTTCTACGTCGATTGTTTACGTCCTAACTTGGTATTTAATGCATTGACTTAGACTGCGGGCAGAATAATGGATGTTACGACAGCTAGATAAACAACTTTGAGCTAGATCCTATAGAGTTAGATGATGTTTATAATTGGAAACAGATATTAATATAAGCTTAATGTTTCCGCCGTGAATATGGTAATTTTGTTGTAATTCAATAATTATGTTATTGGGTTGGGTTGGGTACTGTCGAAAGCTAAGATGTTTAGTCGAAATAAAATTAATTTCACAGATGTTATCGAGTGTAAATTATGTTTTTAGGTTTCCGACGTTTCGGCTGCTTTGAAACAACCATGGTCATGGGAGGACTGAGGTGTTTGACTTCCTAGTGTCTTAGTTTGGTTACTGTAAAGCAGCCGAAACGTCGGGAACGTAAAAACATAATATACACGCGATAAAATCTATAAAATTACTTTTATTGAATGTGGAGAATTCGCGTAAATATAAGAAAACAATATGTTTCTTCGAGTTTAATCTGATGATGAGTCTTTATTATTAAATAGTTTGTCATATTCTATGCTACTACGCACACAGAGACGCATGCCAATCTAGTAGAATTGTTAAATGTTAGAAGTGTAGGTATACAACAAACATAAAATACATAAGTAGGTATCTATTTTAAGCCAAATCGCAACAAACACTCGTAAACATGACATTGTTTAGCGAAAACTTATAGTACAAGTCGGTGATTTGTGAACTTGTGTGCTCAATACGTTAGACGTCGTTATCACATTGTTTATGTTCTTATCAGCGTACGGAAATGAGCCGTGAATACACAAAGAATTGAAAAACAATTTGCTACAAGTTCACCGCGGACAATGCGCCAAATATACTCTGTACGTTCATTGACCAAATTTTGGTAAACAAAGGTATTCGTAAGTTTATAGGAATCGGTCAAACAGGCATAATTTTCGTGAGGGAATTATACGTATTTTTCCAAGTAAAATACTATGAGGATCAGAGCTGTAGCTATCTATCTAGAATATAAATTAAGAGGCACCAGTTCAGAAAGATGCTTGTTTGCATCTCAGAAGAAATTATAGTATCACTGGAAAGTCACTCAAATTGCACCTTTGCACAGAAGTTAAGGTGGAGATACAGAGCCACCTCGCATCTGTTGCAAGGATCTAATCAAACATGCATCGTCCAATAAGGAAGCGACCATGTGCAAATGATGTACTGACATTGGGCACAACCTTGCCGCTTTAACTGGAGGAAGTATACTTGACTTCTTTAACTGGAGGAAGTATACTTGACTTCTTTAACTGGAGGAAGTATACTTGACTTCTTTAACTGGAGGAAGTATACTTGACTTCTATAAAGGAGCGCAATACGCCAACAAGGTGCTTGAGCTCTGTAGTCGAACCTTAGATTAATCGCACCAACTTTGTCAGACCTGATTGCCCATAGAAAAAGTATTACGTCAATTTAAAATACATCGCCACTGGGCGCTAGGTTAGACCTCTGGTTGAACAGTGTTATCGAGAAATACTGTTTGGAAATTCTAGGTGACAGCCCTGAGTTGCAACTAGGGTCACCCACCACATATTACATATTACGAGGAAATTTATATGTGCGACTATCGGTGCATAGTATAGATACACCTTGGCCTACGGGATGTTTATTATTAGAAAGGTCGCAAGAAATTAAGGAAAATATGTCTTTGGATGAGTGGAATCAAGACCCATTTGAAAGATTAGGACTCAACCCCCATTTTTTTTTACTAGTGTTGTTCATAGACGGTTCTTATGTTATTCAGGAGATAAAATTTCTAATGTAAACAATACATTATTCTATTGAAAACAAAATGCTTTGTACATAAGGTTGCAGTTTGGGACAATGCCATTATGAACAAACAAGTGATGACTCTGATAAATTTATCAACCCATCAGTGCATACTGGGTCATGGAACCCTGCAATGTTATATAGGTATATTGCAAGGTTGTATGGATCCAAATTATTTCACTACAAAGTTTTAAGGGCTCGAATGATTATTAAGCTAAATTATAAATTGAAATAAAATTAATTTTAAAGATTTTATCGTGTTTATTTTATGTTTTTACGTTATCGACGTTTCAACGACACGACACTAGGATGTCTAACACCTCAATCCTCCCATGACCATGGTTGCTGTAAAGCAGCCGAAACGTCAGGAACATAAAACTATAAAATAAATGCGGTAAAATCCTTAAAATTTGTTTTATTTCAATGCTTAGTTATACATTTATTTTCAGTGTTTGTAGAAGATGCATGTTTAATTATGTTATGGATTTTGTGTTAAGGTTATCACCATCTATCTTAGGGTTTTGATTGGTATCACCTTTCAATTCTGGCTCATAGGCAACATTCTAGTGGAAGTGTCTCGTGATTTTAGCTTAAGCATTTTTTGCATAGTGCAGAGAAAGGCTCAAATAACAATGTGATATCCATTTAAACAGCATAAACAGTGCAATTGACATAGAACCATACAAAAAAAACTTTCTACATGGAATTATTTGTGTTATTTATTTGTATTATTTTACAATAAATGCACAAACATTGTTTTACTTTTAAATTGTACAAAGTATTTTATGCATTATTGCTAATTATAAGTAATCCCAGTAAAAACATGCATGTATAAAACCACATCAGTCTAAAACGCATGTTTATGTTTTAAATGATTAAAATGGAATATAAGATATAGTGTAGCTGTAAATACTATGTGGCCAGCCAATAGAACTTCTCCATTTATAAAAAAATAATATGCAAAAAGTTAGTAAATAGTGTGTAGATTTAGTCCACTATGAGGTATGATTATGACTCACAGATTTGATATATGAATGATTTGGTGATAGGTTTACCCCCTTTTACATATGATTTATGGTGAATGGTTAAATTATTGTGTAAATTTACTCTGCACATCTATCCCATACAAGAACAGAAGTATAATATGAAGTTTGTATTTATAGAAAGTAAAGTGCAACTTAAAAATTGTATTATGATTTAGGATTTGAGGTAATCAGGATTGTTACGTTGGTCTACTCTGAATGGAAAACTAGTGTTCACAGCAAGCAGGTTTGTCGAGACATTTTAGTTAAAAAAATATGTTAAAAGACAATAATAAGTACAAGGTTATTCACAAGGTCTAAGCAGAAACAAGTAAAAACTAAGGCTGTATAGCAAACAAAAAATATAACTTACAGAATGACGAAAATAGGGACTTGGTAACTACACTACACAATCAAAAAGACACTTTTACACGTACACTGAGCACTCGAATAACGGAATTGACTGAGTGCCTGATATCATTATCATCTGTAGATAATGTTTATCATATCAAAAGCAACACTAGCACAAAGAATATTCAACTTGCATACACGTGACGTCACTAAACAACCACCTAATTTACAAATAAACAGCACAGAAATCCGATAAAGCAACTAATCGCGGCCTAAATACGAAACTTAACTACACTACGTCGCTACCGTGCGCTACTTCGGTAGCGAATTCATTACAACTGCCTTGCTGCTCCTATTGCCTGAAGGCCTAGCTAATACGTCCACAAGCCAGCCGCATTCGTTACATAGAAAGTTAGTGACTGGCAAACATTGATGCAACACCAAAAACTTACCAAATAACAATGAATGATTGGCTCTTACAATTATTATTTATCCTTCTGTCAGACTTATTCACGTAAATATATATCGCACATTACACTGTTATCAAATTACACCACACTTTACCACACGATATACTGTAGAATTTTGTTAAAATATCGTCTAAACAAAACAGTTTGACGAATTGACAATTATCGTTTTTATTCGTGACAAAATCAACATGTCCTCCATCCATCCAACAGGTCATCCGGTCAAAAAGTGATTAATATATTATATTCAAAACTAAAACATATTTCATTCTAAGCTATTAATTTTTCATCAATATAATTTATGATGTTGAAAAAAACTAAAACATAGGTTCTTTCGGATTGAAAATAAATAATTTTAGTACCTCAGTTTATAGCGATAGAATGTAAATTAGCATTTAGATACCAAGTAGGTTACTGTGGCGCTAGTAGCTGAAAACATAATAAATTGGTATATTTTTTTTCATGAATTGGCAGCACCTATCATACGTCAAAATATAATCATAGAGTAAATGTTTCTTCTTCTACTTTTTTAAGGCTGGCAATCGACTACAAAATAGTGCAATTATTGCCATTGTCAAGTATTGCTTAATAAATTGTTATAAAATGATCCCCTGATGATAATGATGATGATGATGATGACATGAATCCCTAAGCCCTATGAGTAAAGCTGTGGATTGGGTGAACTTGAAAGTCAAGTTATACTATTTAATTTTAATTCCCTTTACTCTTGCACATATGATTACAAATAAAATATATATAATTAATATTACAAATAAAATGTTTTTTTGGCGGGAACTTTAACGGGGAAGCTATCAATTCTGTTTTATTTTTTTAAAATTGTGTCTTTCACATATAATTATTATCATCAAGGCACAGTATTTGTTACTTGACACTGTGTGTGTATTTCTTACTTGACACTGGCAAAAATGGCACTGTTTTGTAGCCAATTGCCAGTATAAAAAATAAAACCGATGAGAAGTGAGAACAAAATCAACGAAATGAGGAAAAGGCGGGAAACCTTTAAACCAAGAGGGCGCGTTTTTTGAACAAAAAAATTGTTTTGTATTATAAATATAAAGTGAGCGAATTTAAAGGGGCCTTGCTGTGGCCGGAATGACGGCGAAGCGGAAAAAAAGAAAGGCGGATGGGGATCTTCCCCCGTCATCGCAGTCTTCGGAATCTGATGATGACTCGGGAGTAGATAAATTTAAACCTTTTAAAGTTGACAATTATTCTCGACAATACCCTGAGGACGGCGGAAATTTTGAATATATTGTCATTTATGAAAGTACCGAGGTGTCGAAACCCATTGGGGACCGAGATTTGATGGCGTTAGGCGCGGTCCTGAAGCGCCATCATAAAGGAATTAAGCGCTTTAAACGAATTAATAGGTTCAAGGTTGGGGCAATCTTTGAGCGGCCTGGTCTTGCAAACATGGCTTTGAATAATGTTAAGGTGCAAAAAGACCTGGAGTTAAAAGCGACAATACCTGCTACACTCACGGAAATTACAGGGGTAATACGCGGTGTTCCCACATATATGTCTAATTCTAATATATATACCGGCATTTCCAGCTCCAAAGATGTAGTGTCCGTGCGTCGCCTGATGCGCCGTGGACGCGATGACGATGGCAATCCAATTTTATTACCCACGCAGACGGTGGCGATTACCTTTTCCTGTCCTACACTTCCTGATAGCGTCGATATAAATAGCTGGTATTTCGAGGTAAGCGTATATATTCCACCTGTTAGTCAGTGCCTGCGATGCCTGCGCTATGGACATATTGGCAAGTACTGTAAAAACAAACAAAAGTGTTCGATCTGTGGAGAGGATCATCATTACAAAGAATGTCAAAAAGCAGCCAAAGATGCCGTATGTGTGCATTGCAATGGCAATCACATATCCATTTCAGCAGAGTGCCCTAAACGAAAGGAAGAAATAGAAAAAAACAATAATAAATACAAACAAAAGAAGTATGTTGATCTATTCAATAACACAAATTTCCCTGACCTTACCAAAACTAAATCTGACCATCACATAACACAGTTTTTACAATCAGATCGTATTCTTAATTTAATAATATCCACCATTGTTAAAATTAGCTCACAAAAATCTAAAACAGACAGTCCCATTACATCTGAGACTATTAAATCAATATTGCTGGATAATTTTAATACTAGTAAAAAGAGTACAACTAATAAAAATGGATAAGCTCAATATAGTTCAATGGAATGCTCAGAGTTTGCTTAGTCATAAACATGTCTTTTCACATTATTTATACGAAAATGATATACATATAGCTATAATCTCCGAAACTTGGTTACAATCATCAAAAACTATAAATATCAAAGGATATAAAATAGAAAGATTAGATATTGGATCTAAACATAATGGTGTTGCTTTACTAATTAGAAATTATATTAATTATAAAAAGATACAAACTTATTCAGATAGTTCTCTACAAAATATAGCCATTCAAATATTTATAAATAATGAAACTTTGTCTATAGTTAGTTTTTACAGTCCTACATCTGCTTCTCCTTCTAATTTCAATTATACACAGCTTGACAATTTAATAAAGTCTGTTCCACAGCCATTGATACTAGCTGGTGATTTTAATGCACATCACACTATGTGGGGCTGCACATCCACGGATTTGCGTGGCACTACTCTTTTAGATGTAATAAATGATAATCATCTGTGCTTGCTGAATGATGGTTCTGCAACAACTGTTGGTTCCCATACATGGCAGCCAAATGCATTAGACCTTACTATTGTTTCACCCTTGTTAGCCTTAAGATGTAATTGGCATGTGCATGATGACTCATTTTGTAGTTATCATCTTCCTGCAGTCACTACTCTTTTATGCAATCCTGTAAATATAAATAACAACAGCTATGTTAATGCTAATTATTTCCGTCCAAATTATAAGTGTGTTGATTGGCAGAAATATCAACATGTGGTAAGTTTAAAACTACATAGCAGCAATTTTGATTTATCTAATCCAGAAATGTGTTATGACATATTATATAAAATTTTGTTAGAAAGTGTATCTGAAGCAAATACTGCTAATAAAATCTTTAATCCAGTGTCTCAGATTCACAATAGACCCAAAAGGAAGTTATGTTTACCTTGGTGGAATCAAGCCTGTACACAGGCAGTTAGTAAATGTAAGTCTGTTTATTTGAACTTCAAATCTAATCCTACAATAGAAAATTATTTATCATTTAAAAAACAACAAGCTTTGAAGAAATTAGTCATTAACAGAGAAAGACAGACTGCTTGGACAGAACTATGTAACTCATTCAATCGGCAAACTTCATTATCAACTATCTGGTCCAATATTAGAAAATTTAACAAAACTTATAGTCATTCACATAATTATTTTAATGATGATAGATGGATACAACCATTTCTGGACAAATACACTTCCAATCCTCCTAATATGCCAACATTAGATCTTTATACCAATAATACTGATTTCCATCTTGATAATTTCTTCATGAAGCCATTTACATTTTCTGAGTTTACAGGTGCTATATACTCTCGTAGAGATACTGCATTTGGTTTAGATCATATATCTTACAAAATGTTCAAATATCTTGACTCATTTAGCCAGCAAATGGTTTTAAATATTTTTAATTCATTGTGGAATAGCATGGTTATTCCTAAATCATGGAAGATTGATTGTCTTGTTCCTATACTTAAACCTGGTAAAGATTCAAATCATCATGACTCATACAGACCTATAGCTCTCACTTCCTGTACAGCCAAAATATTTGAACAGTTAATAAAACAGCGACTTGAATATTTCATAGAATCCAAGAAGTTATTACCTTGTAATCAGTTTGGTTTTAGGAGAGGACGCTCTGCTTCAGAAAGTTTAAATCATTTGAACTTGGATGTACATGATGCATTTGCTAGTAACAAATTTTTAATTAGCATTTTCTTTGATATCACTGGTGCTTTCAATAATGTAGATCATAATGTCCTTGCTAATGAATTGCATCTACTTGGGTTGCCTGTAAAATTAGTAAAATGGATTTTCAATTTTCTAAATGGTAGATCTGTATATCGCACGCTTACTAATAGACTGACCTAACTAAAAAAAGCTGTTTGTTGGGAAATCGCAAAAACGTTTTGTCATTTACAACTTGTCTGACATTATTACTTATATCTCAATGAAAACAGCGTAATAATAAAAAATGATGTATTGTAAGAATACTTGATTAAGTAATTATTGATACTAAAATGTAATTTTGAAGAAATTTTATTATTATTTATAGCTTTTAAAATGTTGTCCCTGAGATACATCTGTTTATTAATAAAATCAATGATATATTGCTGTACTAGTGATGACAATTTTTGTTATATGTCTGTATTTTATTAAACATTTCACTAAAACCCTTTCTCTTTTATGTTATAAGTATATACTTGATAGGATAATAACATATTATTTTTATGTTGTAGGTTATTTCAGTTCAGAAACATGAATGGGTCACTATAATATAAAAGCACCGCGAGTTGACTGTCGCAATCTCAGACGCATTATGATTTATGTCACTTTCATGTTAAAAGTTTTGTCAAAATTTGTATAAGTAAAAAAGACAACATATTCGTTACTCAGTCTAGGAATAAGATATCGTAAAAATTCTGAGATTGGTAGATAGATAGCGTTGGAATAAATCTATCTGTGTGCTTATCTCACTTTGGGCTTAAACCCTAATCGGTCAGTCTATTATTAAGCGTGCGATATGTAAGAAGGAGAAACAATTTGTATGGGCCTCAGTTATCCTATAAGGGTGTCTGTCAAGGGGGGATATTAAGTCCTTTATTGTTTATTTTGTATATACATAGGTTAAATAATATATTAGGCACTGATGTTAATAGTCTGCAATATGCAGATGACTTAACAGTGTATTGCACAGGTACTAACATAAGACTAGTAGAGAATAAGTTAAACACTGCTTTAAAAGGTTTAAAAACCTATTTTAATTATTTGAAACTAGATGTTAATTCAAATAAAACTAGAGTCATAATATTCAGCAGATCCAGATCTTTACTCACCAACATCATTTATGATGGTAATTTACTTCCTGTAAGTGATGAGGTCAAGTTTTTGGGAGTTACATTTGTCAAGAATTTATCATGGCAAAGACATGTTAATGGTTTGGCAGACAAAGCCTTGCGAGCTTTTAATATATTAAAATCACTTGCCAGAACTTATTGGGGAGCTGATCCAAAAATTTTACTTATGTTGTACAAATCCATAGTCCGCTCTCATTTTGAATATAGCTTTTGTTGCTATGCTTCCAATTCTGTTCTAGTAAATAAACTGGAAAAAATTCAGAATAGAAATCTTCGTTTAATTACAGGGGCTATGAAGACTACCCCTATCATTTCAATGCAAGTTGAATGTAACATTCCTTCATTGTCTTTTAGATTTAAGTATTTAAAGTTCAATTTCATTTTAAAGCTTCACTCTTTTGACAATCATCCTCTTTTAATTAAATTAAATGACTCCCGATATTTAGCTTCAACTCCTCTATCTTCCAAATATCCATATATTCTTCGTGATTATACTGAAATATCAACATACATTAAAAACAACAATGTTTATCATGCTGAAAATTGGGCTTGCTATCATGGAACCTTTGAAGGTAAATTTCCTCCATCAGACATTATAGAAATAGACCATAATCTGAGAACCAAGCAGGATGTTTATGAGAAGCTTTCATGCTGGACAGACTACCAGATTATCTACACAGACGGGTCGAAGAATGAAACAAGTGTATCTGCTGCATTCTATGATACGGATAAAAAGTATGGTCGAGGATTTCGATTACCTACCATTTACACAGTCTTCTCGGCAGAGGCCACAGCGATTTTGGAAGCATTAAAATATGTACAAAACGACGTTTTGTGCTCCAGTGCATCACATTTTATTATTGCGTCTGACAGCATGTCTGTTCTGAAATCTTTGAGACATCCAGGTTATAAGAATGAACACCATATTATATATGATATAAAAGAAATCCTGGTAAATTTGGCGATATCTCGTAAGCAAATTATACTTATTTGGATACCAGCGCATGTGGGCGTGATTGGTAATGAAAGTGCAGATTACCTTGCCAGATTAACAAACACTTTGGGTGGCAATATTACAAATATACCAAGTCCGTGGAAAGATTTGATACCTGTTTATCGTGCAGAAATCAATAAAAAATGGTTAGAAGAAAGAAATGAGATAATTCGAACCAAAGGAGCATGGTATGCTGGTATTAATAAAGATGTGGGCAAAAAACCTTGGTTTGCAGTTGACAATGAAAATTATTTAAAGCGAAAATTTTACACACAGATTATGAGACTGAGATTTGGACATTGTCGTTTTAATGCTCATTTACACCGCATGAACATGATCGCTTCCCCTAAATGTAGTGAATGCAACTCGCAGGAAGATCAAACATTAGATCATATATTCTTTAAATGTCCGGCCTTTAACATACAACGTCTATTGCTCATAGATCAATTGCTGGAAAAATATCAAAACATCCCGCCTTCCCTACAGAACCTTTTAGCTTGCCCTGATAATTTTACGCCTATCTATGACTTTATCAACTCCTCGCTTGGAGATATTTGAAGAGACAAAACAAAAATACAAGACAATTCATCAAGGACTAGACTAGTTTTTACTTTAACAAGTAATCAACATGGACATATAATTACTGAACTATTTAAAGAAAATAATTATTCAAGATTTGGCACTTGTGCCTTTATATTTAAATTGTATACCTGCAAGTAAATTTGATCAAGAAAATACCCATGACATTGACAACATCAGAATTGGCAGTATGGATTGATTCCTTCGCCTGTCCTACTGGACGAATTAAACTACTACTTCAACGAAATGAAACGGTTTTGTTATTAGCGTTAATTTTGTTATTCGCATTTCGCATTTAATTCCGATTCATAAATTGTGAGTGTCTTTAGCAGTGATACAATTATTTTTCCAAAAGATGAATACTTCAAGTTTTTCCATGGAGTCTCCAAGTAGACCAAAAGCTGGGGCTAAAACATTTGTGAGTAGTTGCTCAATATTTTTACAGGTTATGTTTGTTCTTGTTCCAAAAACTTTTTTGTTATTTTTCAGATATTACCCGACAAATGTTTTGAGAAACATGTTGGATGCACTTGGAGGCGGGGCAACAAGTTCACAATCTATCCTCGTAGTCAGACCGCCAGTAAAACACCAGAAACAATCGAAAACAAAATCCTGAACATTCGTCAAGATATCTTACTTTTTACGCCAATTCTGAGGAAATTAGTTAACGAATCCAACGGCACATACTTATCGCTTCAAAAAGCAGCTGAAGCGGCCAAAACAACTGACAATCAAGTTGAATTTCTGAAGCTTTCGCGCCAATTTCGATCAATCATTAGAGTATGTATAGAAAGCCTTCAAGATGCAGCTTCTAAGGAACAGAATGGTGTGGAGAAGAACAATCTATTATCTTATATAACAATTTTCTACTCTGTAGAATGCATATGGCATTTATGTGAGATATTATACATAGACAGCATCCCGGGAGACATAGTGTTACCATACTTACTAGAATGGGTCAGGTTTCACTTTCCATGCCATGAGCAGACAGCAGCCCAACTGCTAGAGGCCTGCGAGCGAGGGTCCGAAGACCACCCGGAGTATTGGGACACAGTGCTGGGCATGGTGGTGCAAGGGAGAGTGGATGTAGCCAGGGCTCTGCTCAAACTCCATTCAAATGCAGAGAGCAATGAGTTTAAATTAGTAGATAATTCTCTGAGGAGCATGCCAGTGTTCAGCGTGAGTATAGATGATAAACTTTGATTTAATATAGTTCAGCAAATGCCACTGAATAACTATTTAGTAGAGATGTGGAAGCCTGAAATTTTATTAATACCATGCATGTGTGTATTCATATTCTATTATGAGTACTTGGGGAACAGAATAGGATGTGGGTATTCTGGTAATTCCCATGAGGCATAAATCAGGACCAACTTAAAAATTGAGTTACAATATATTTTAATAATTTTCAACATTTAGTTTTTTGTGTTTACAGGTGTATGGTGGTATATCAAGTGGTGAGTTCACAATATCTTGGAAGCATTGGCAGGCAGAGTGTAGATCCAAGCTCAGCAGCAGAGTACTGGCCTCCCAGCCCAACCTTGAGCTTATTATGAATGTAAGTTTTTTTATTGTGACAATTTCTTCATCTGTCTGTATTGAAGAAAATTTGATGTGAAAAGTGTATGTTTGTATACAGTTTGGTGTTTACATATACTACACACAAAATGTCCTGTTAAATCCACATTATGTGCTAAGCCTATCAGTGTTACAGCTTGTAATCGGCGACTATGCGGCCTTCGAATCGATCCGCGGCAAGTACTCGTCGTGGTTCGACATCCTCGGCGGCTGGGTGATGTTCACGGCGCCGTGGGCGCGGCGGCACGAGCTGGGCGCGGCGGCGGCGGCGTGCGCCGGCATGGCCAGCTCGCCGCCCTCGAGGCTCGACGATGTGGTGCGCGCGTTGATGGAGGGTGATTTGCATCAGGTATTGCTTAGGGTTATTTCATTATCATTTATCTATGACATTGATTTGATAGATTAAATAAATATAATGTATAAATAATATGATACCGACATAATAAGGTCCTCAATTGATGGTCTTTCGAGATTTGCCTATAATCAAGGCTACGGTCTATCATAATATGTGTTATTAGAGAATTTTGGGTAAATTTTTTCCATCGTTTCCTAACCAAAATTCTGTAATATCACTGCAAGCTGGGCAAACACTCATAAATCTTCATTGAAGATGTGAAAATGAAGCGTGTGTGCGGCCTAAAACACTTCCTACTATGCATGATAATTATTAATGGCGAAACAAAATAATGGTAAAAAAGTCAATTTCTCAAGAACAACATTCAAATTATTTTGCCATCGCGGTTCTAGGTGATCCATGAAATACAGCAGATATCAGATAACGGTTGGTTTGCGACGCATCTCACGGATATGCTGTATCACACTGGGAAGTTGAAGATCTTAGATAAACATCAAACTGAGTGAGTACAATCAAAATTCAAAGTCTTGATTTTGGATAAAAACTGTCCATATGGCTAGGCAGAAGATTGAAGTTTCCTTTGCTAATCCTCTATATTCTTATCCAGAAGTGATTCAGTGAGTAGATACCTTACTCTAACTCTCTGGTGCATGCAGGCTCCATGAATCGACGCCTCCTGTCTCTGTTTTGCCTTTTAAAACAACAATTTTTCCCCAGCGTCACCACCCTACTCCGCGACAGCCTAATCCTCGAGTACGGCTGCCTCCTCATGGAGCATAAGTCGCTCTGGTCTGTGGGGCTGTCCTACCTGGCCACGTGCCCGCCCGAGGGGCTGCGGAGAGCCGAGCTGATGCTGGAGCGGATGCCCGTGAACAGCGAGGCTAAAGCAATGAGGGTCGTCAGTGAGGCTAATAAGTACGGACTTCTTGGTGTTGGTGAGTTAGCTTTGCTTTTTTTCTAGACGATTTAGGCCGGGTTGTTTATGATGATGGAGTAGACAATAATAAAATATTTGTTTAGTATCCGGATAGATAAAAAAAAAGATTGTGTCACTTCTAATGACTTCTCGTTTGCACACTAAATAAATTAAATACCACTATTTGTCAGTCAGAATATTATGAATATTATGCTTGTGCGCAAGCTTTAATGCTACGCCTGTTTGAGAAAGCATACTGTCACTGTCATTCCTTTCAAGAGGACTGTGGTGTAATTGAGACGGAGGAAGCTTACGTTACCGGAACGCAACGTAAAAAGATCATTCTTGAGCCGCTGCTCATAGTTTTTAACCGTGCCGTCGGAGTCGAGAGTGACTGCGTGAATGCGAGGCAATCGACAGATGTTCGCCTCATGCGAGCTCTGTCACACGACAGCAGGGTATTATGAACCGACACGAAGGTGAGTAGTTATTATAGTTGTGTTGTTTGTCAGCGCAATCGGTATGCCGGTGCGTGTCGGCGCGCGCGGCGGCGCGGGGCCGCGCGGGCGGCGCGCTGGCGTGGGCGCTGCGCGGGCGCTGCGGCGCGGGCGCGGCGCGGGCGGCGCACCGCGCGCTGCGCCTGTACTGCCGCAGCGGCCGCCTGCCCGCGCAGGACCTGCTGCTCACCGCCGGCCCGCACATGCTCATGTGCGACGCGCTGCTCTTCTTGGGTGAGACATGCCCGACCACCGGCTTACCAACCGCAATAGCGTATTCGTATACTATTTCTGTTTTGTAATACTATTAAATTCTAACCCCCGAATTTATACACGTTATATAACTTTATCTAACGTCATTTAGTAATGCGCATAAGAGTTTTGGATTGAGCAGTTCCACATGCCATATGATAAAGATATAGAACGTTTATAAATTCGGGGGATCTTTTATGGCATACTGTACACTATGTTTGATGATTCGCTGTGTGGTTTGTAGTTTCGCAGTCGTGTTCACTTATGATAGTATTGTCACGAATCTGGATTGCGAGCATTTTTTTTTCTTATTACTCGTTGTATTGAACGACTTTTCACGATAAAAAAATGCATATACCCTGTTCAATTATCGCGGTTGGAATACTATCGCGCCAATGCCGAATACAATTCAAAGCTGTTGTATGTCAACTAAGATGGATCCAGCTGAAACACAAGTTTTAAGATGTGATTGTGTTTATTTCAGGAAAATACTGCGACTTCCATAGATTGTACAAAACTAAAGAGTTCAAGAAAGCAGCCAAGTTACTAGTGTCATTGTTAACTTCCAAGATTGCACCAGACTAGTGAGTAGTTCGCTTGTATACTTCTTCATGTTATGTATTTTTCACACAAAATGACGTACCGTAAGCTGATTACGTATCTTGCAATAGACTAGCCATAGCAAAGCCACAACAAAAATAACTACAAATGATAAATTTTGCTATGTTGCAGGGGTACGTAATACGAATTTGCAATTTGGAAGCAAATATTGCGAGATAATAGCTATCGCAAAGTTATTGCAATGTACGTTATAAGGGACTCGTTTGGCACGAATTCTAGTGACCCTGCATTCTGTGACGAATCCCAGTAGGAGTATACTTTCGATGATGACTACGAATTTTATTAGAATATGATTAATTCAGAACATTATTATCCATTCCAGCTTCTGGGAGACACTCCTCCTGGACACACTACCGCTTCTGGAGTCTGATGAGCCGGTCTTCTCATCCGATGACACGTATGAAATCATGTTGTGCCTTGAACTCCGCACCACGAGCCTTGAAGGCGAAAAGGCGGATTTGCTGCGGCTGGCCCTGGTGAGGAACCTAGCGAGGACCGCGCTTGAGGAGGGAGACGAGAAAGGGGAGGGGCAGTAGTTCTGAAGTGATTATAGAAATGAGTTCTGGTTTTTTTAAGACTTAACTAACCCCTGGTTTCAAAGCAGTTTTTGGTTCGATTTACAATGGCATTACGAAGCATTTTATAAAACAAAAGTACTTTACATTCCTGTTGTTAAAGGGACAAAAACATTCTATAAATATGTAGATTGATGTTTTGACGGATAAGTAATTTTAAATCTATTTTTCAAATGTATCCTGACCTAAGTGATCCACGAAATTGCAAAAATAACCACAGGTGTCTAAATAAGTTTTTTTTGGCAGAAATTGAATGATGTGAAATACTTTATTTTGTACTTACTACCATGATGAAATATGTATGGGAATGCGACTGATTGCTTCCACCTTAATGTCAAAACATTGAAAGTCCATAGAGCGGAGTCTTTTTATGGGGTCTGTTCAGTTTAAACTGATATGATATAAAAAAACGAATACGAAGGCTCGTAAATAAAATAATAACATTATCACGCCTGTAATCCCTGAATGGGTACGCAGAGGTGCATTGCAGTGCACCCACACTTCGCCAATGGTATTTTGGTCCCAATGTAATAGGGGGCAAGCCTATTGCCATTATCCCAGGAACTTTCTTTCTCTATGGTAAATAAAATAATGTTTTTAATAAGTTAAGTTTTTAGTAAGTTAAGTGATACTACATAATTAATTACCTCAATCAGTGTGTATTTCTAATTTTTATAACTTTATACATGCATGATTTAATTAAGATTGTAAGTGTCTTGTAAGATCAGGGCTTAGTACTAGTTTTTATCATACATTGATTGAGTATTTTCATACACAGCAGTGACCCTAGCGGTAACATGCAGATTTCTGCTTCTTACTCATTAATAACTTTTCCAAGGGCCCTGATCACATTTTCGTTTCTAAAGCACCTATGTAACACAGTATAGTAGCAAGCGTCCTCATGGTGAATAGTGTGGCATGTGTGAATCAATAAGTGTCTGAAATAGATTTCCAAGTTTTCTACTTGTTACTCTGCAACTAATGACTTGTGTACTGTCCTCATGTAAATCAAGCATAAGTTGTAAGCAAACTAAACGGACAAATGTCAAACGCCAGGGTGAATGGCTAACATTACGGCTAGTTATTTTTACAGATTCTCCGTGCCTTTCAAATTTATTTTAAATAGCTCACTGGATGTATGTGTTACAAAGCTTATCTTAATTTGAACATAGTATAGTAAAATGTTTATAAAAGGCACAGGAAACTTTAACAAACAGGCAGTTAGCAAAATATTAATTGTTCCGATCTTAAATAAGCATTGTTTGTTATTGAGTAGCATACCATGGTACTAGAGTAATCCCAGTTAGGACAAGAGAGTAATAATTACAAAGTTTGTTTACTTATCTCACATAAAATGTCAGATTGATTGGTGTAAGATTTAATTGTTAGATGAATCTGTATGAATAAAAATATTTTTTTTTTGCATGATTTGGTTTATATAATCCTGCTATTATGACCACTAGTTCCAAATAAGACTTCCCATGGTTCAACATGACAGTTTTAAAATAATATGTAAAAAGCTTACTATAATTTCTAGATGTATTATAGCCAAATGCTGAAACATAGCCAAATATATTGCTTGACATGTTGTTGCATTTTTTATAGTGACATGTTTAAATGTAGCTCTCAAATTTTATTTGTGTTTGAGTATTTGGCAGTTAGGTACTCTAAATCAAAATTCTATAGTAATACAATATTTTAGACTTATAAAGTACTGGAAACTGTTATAGAATATTCTTGGGAAACAAGAAACAACTTGAACAGGTATGTATACAAGCACAATTTATAGTTTTAACAAAACTAGGTATTTGGCAAAGAGCATTCTACGTATAAATATATCCTTATTCCCTACTAGCATAAAACTCTTCCATCGACTCCAACTCCTTAATATTATAATTGAGGATTGTGTCATATCCTTGGAAATGGAATCTTCCATAAAGCAATTTTCCATTCAACATGAGAGGGTACCACAATTTGTCGTCGGGCCACATTTTATCGTATGGTATATCTTCCAAATTAAACCACTGTGGACGCATTTCTTCGGTTTCCTTCGGAGTGCCTTCAAAAACTTTAGTCATAAAAACTCGTACGTCCATCATGACTGGGTCTCCTTCGAAAGTAAACTCCAGGTGGGCTACGTTTAACAAATCTTCAGGTTTGACCGTCACACAACATTCTTCCTTCAGTTCTCTTGCTGCAGCATCTATTATCGTCTCGTTAACTTCCACTTTACCGCCAAATCCATTCCATTTGTTCATGCCGAAACCTCGCTTTTTAAAGCCCAATAACACTCGGTTGTCTTTGCGCACAAACACTAGAGAGTATAGTTTTTTCACAAACATCTTTCGAAATTAAATATTCGTTAGTTTTATGTCATAAATAGTTGGAAATAAACAATATTCGGGATGCCCGCACGCACGGCCCGCGACAACCGCGAGAAGTTGTTATCTGTCAATGTCAAAATCGAAATGTGCGCGTGTTTTGACAATTATCAATCTCTATGGCATCAATGCTTACATGCTCATTTTGAAGTTTTCAATTGAAACGTTTGAAGCATGCTTTTGGCAAATATTTTTTGTTCAAGTCAAATGTAAAGAATGGTATTTTGTTGGTAATTCACTGTGGTTATCCACCACATTACAGGGTTCGGAAGGGTATTTAGGCCTAAAGGAAGAGCATTTATTTGAAATAGCTATAGGTACCCTCAAGTAGATGGAGTGTCGCAAACATCATATTGCAGCACACAAACCAAGCTGATTTTTATAGTAGGCACTTGAATTACAAACAGTGACGCATTTATTTTCACAAACAACGAGTTCGTCATCCATCCCATCATAGCACTCACGCGTTTTACACAATATCACTTTGCAAGTTAGCAAGTGTCATCGTGTAAACAACTCGACAAGTAGGTTGGTCGTCGTGTGCGTGCTGACGTGTTGGTGCTTGGCTACCTACATGTTAGCTTGCCTGTAACCTACCTAATATTTTCGTGTAAACCAGGCATTATAGATCTGGCGATTGTGTTTGAAAGGAATAGCAGGGATACCGATGTAAAATACCACTAATCGTGCAATTATACTTATAACGCCTTCGCTATGGCAACCCATACATTTTAAAAGTAAAAAAGTATGTTAGTGAATGAACCAAAAGAACTATAGTGATTATATACTCTTTGAAATGAACTCAATACTTGGTGATGACATTAATCACAGTGACAGACAATATTTTGAGTTTCAAATCGCGAGAGTCGTTGTTTGTGTTTTTCGTATTTTCGGTGGAAAAATAAGATGTTTCAGGTTTTTGACTTGAAAATGAACTCAAAACGCCGTCGCTCCCTTAACTGGGATGAAGGAGAGAGGGTAAATCATATCTAGGTGTGTTTAATTATTGGTACCCTGGTTGTTACTGAAAATGCCTTTTACTATTTCAGCAAATATTTTACCGTGGTTAAAAATATACGCCTGTTATTGGAAATAAACTCAGATATCTCAATATAATACAACCTACTGCTAGTTGTCCTAAACTTGCTTCGTTTATCAATTAATCAATATTATATTTTAAACTGGTTGTTATTTACAGATCGGATTTGCAATACTATGTAAGCAGCATAATACGCCATAGAAAAACTTAAAAGACGTAGAACACATGAGATGTGTGGAAATGCCGGAACAAGAACCTGCAATTCTAATGGATATACACAAAGAAAAACTAGTGTGCCAAACTAGAAAGAGAGAATTAAAAAATTTGAGAATTAAAAAAATCGCAATCATCTGATATCTTTTAAATAGTAATTTTGAATGTTTGTTTTGTGTTTTCTTAGTTTTATGAGTAATAAACACCGTCTCTTATGCGTATAGTTTATATTTATTACCAAGTCATGTCCACCAGCCAAAAGATATCTTGAAAGTATATGCCGATGGTGGAAAATGGAACCGGCAACGATGAGTATGGAAAGATTTAATGCAAATAACTATAGTAGAAATTCCAAATAAAGAGTGCATTAAAGGCGAAAGGCATTGATATAAAATAAGCCAGAAACGGATGAAAAAGATAATTTTATTACGTCATATCCATGGATTTTAAGCAAATAGCGCTTGTAAAAAATTGTAAAAACACATGTGAAATGATTCAGAAATTGGATTCTATATATGAGCAGAAATCAAAATGACAAGACTATTTTACTTTTCACTTTATAGAAATACCAGCTTTGTGTTTAATAAATAATAGTTATTCTTATTCACTAGGTTTTATTTCATAACTGGCCAAATTACAAGAGGATCACTTGAATCTCTTCACGGCTCCATGTTCTTATTGCAGCCAATTGCCAAAACATTCAGATGAGGTGGTATAAATCCACCTCTTGCATCACCTGTTTAATCATTTATTACCATGTCAATGATAAAAACAGCAGTAGATCGAGAAAATCTAAACACATATTTCAATTCAGCTTCTTGAAACTCTTCCACAGGATTATTACGAACTTTATAAAATTTCACATGTCTCAATAATCCGGTTTTTGATCTCATTAATTTCATCCATCACGCTCAAGTCATCAATAAAATAATCTCCATCCATTTTATTTGCACAAAGAACTAATTAATATCTGCTTTCTTTAGAAAATGAAATTCGAAGGAATATATATAGCGAATATAGGTTAGGTTATTAGACATATGTCATCTTATTACATGCGTATTCGGACGTAAAACGACGTGCCGCGACGATTAAAATTTACTGCGAGAGAAGATTTGGATTAGCTTACTATCTTCTTACTGCATGTTTATTAATACTGAATTTTACTAATATTTCCTTAATACTTAGAATGAAGCTAATCTTGCTTTAGTCTATTTTTATTAATAAGGCCGATACAGACTTACTATATTCACATTTTCGCATTTACTGTACTCGCTTATTAGCCGTTGTTTTGTTTCGGCTAGCAAACCATAACAACCACTAGTGACTAAAGTACCTGCGTAAACAGCAAATAATTTAGAATAACCTCCTAATTCAATGGTAAACAGTTAGTCCGTTCCCCTAGAACCTACGCCGTACATTCCATCATCCATTTACACGTAGTAAGAATTGTAATTTAACTTTTAAAGTCCTGTTTAATTAAAAAAACTCGCTCATCCGCTCGCAATATCTTACAACTCTACAGTTATGTAGGAAAGTACCTAGTTTTAACGATTTTACGGCAGTAGGTATCCTCCTACCTACCTACTTGACAATTTTTTTCGAACTAGTAAAGAATTTATGACGCGTCTAAAAATGCTAGGAATTTAAATCTTCACAGTCTGTCGTTTAAAACTATCTCGCATAAAATAATTCAAGGAGTTAGAAGTAGAATGGTGTCCCAGCTGAGACATTATTTATGGTCTCACCTTTTAAAGCAACTAGCGGTGTCGGTGTAGAGGCAATGCATATAAATCAGTAGGTAATAGGTAAAATAAATAACGTGGGACTGAGGTGCGAACAGCGAGCACTTTCAGGCATATAATAATTAAATACCTACTTTCTACCACGGACTTATTAGAATATACAGATAACACATGGCGTACGTTAAAAGTGAAGCCTAAAAAACTCTAGTCTAGCATGGTGTTTACATGCTAGACCAGAGTTTTTTAGGTTTCATTTTTAGCGTACGCTGTGTCTTGTCTGATTATTCTTACAAGTCTGTGCTATTTTGAATACTTAGGTAAATACGTTAGCCAGGTACGTTCTTCGGAAAGCCGGCTATAATAGGACGCGTCCGTAATCCACGGCTAAGAGTCAAACACCATGAGTGTGGCACCTACAGTTGTTCAAACGCCGGTCCACGAATGTTAACACATCCAGGTCACACCACACATGAGGTCGCGTTCCGATCCGGTTGTAGACTTAAGAAAAAAAAATGTAATGACAATTTGTAAGTGCCCCCGTAGGCCTATACGAAATAAATGATTTGACTTTGACTTTGACCAGTGACCCAGAGGATCTACCACACAATCTGAAATCCGAATGTTTTGGGCTTCGTAACGTGACACTGGTATTCTTTTGGGGTGTGTTTACCAACTTTAGCTTGGCAAAATAACGTGAATGATAAAACATATCTTAGTACCAAGAGACTAAGACACATGAATAAAATAAAATACTACAATTATTTATATGTTAATGATATCTGTATGACACAGTACCTACTAATAATATAACTGTGTAATAATATTATTCAGATCAGTTATCGTACTTTGGTACTTGTCGTACCGCGGTGATGACTGCCATATATTTTATATAGAGATCTTTCAAATGCTCTAGGTATATAGGTACCCCAAGATACAGGTCGCTTTCTCTGTTGCACCGACGCTGACTTATAACGGCTACTAGCTTCGACTATTTTCCATTTATGAACGGAAACTTTTAATGCTATTTCGAAAATTATTTAACTGCATTCGTTATGGTCAAACATAAATATTACAATAAGTATCCAAATAGTGAAACACCCATTGGTAACATCTGCCATCTTTTTTTTTCGAAAACTTTTCCTTAATCTCACATGCCAGAGTAAAAAACTCATCGGCCACTATGAGCGTACAAACATACACATTTAATTTTAATTATCATGTAAGTTCGTACACAGTGTTATCAATCCGGTGTGATATCGAATTAAGATTATTTTAAATAGTAATTACGTGTATTTCGAAGTGAAACAGCGTCTTTTCAATACCTACTCGATCTTCTGCTTATTGTAAGTAGAGGTTCAAATGCGAACTGGTCATGGCGTGCCTGTCCCACGGGTGCCAGGCTTACGCGAGTCAGGGTCCAGCCGGGGTCACGTTCACCAGCCTGGTGACCCACCTCCTGGCTGCCCAGTGCCTCTTGACAGAGCCCTGGCCGAAGGACTACTCCTATGAGCTAACCAGTAAGTGTTGAGTAACCATGAATAGATAGTCTTTACAACCACAGCGTTGAAGCAGACCAAGCCGTAATGTCATGACAATCCGGACACTTTTGCGCGGATGAAAGAGACAGAAAATCATATATGATGGAGTGGCTAGTACCCAGCATTGGAACACTTCATCAGCAAATAATTAAGACAAGAAATGGAAGCCTAGTGAGATAAGTGCAGCGTATAAGTACGCCAGCATTAATTACAATATTATTTACGATATCGGGTTAAGATGGGTAGATGCGCTTATTATAACGACCTCTTCTTGATACTGCAGTATCAGCGAATTACTCATAAATATCTTACGAGATTAGCCTATTACATTATAGCCTATTTATGTGAATATTGCAGATGGTGATACATTTGATTTCATCATCGTCGGTTCTGGAACCGCGGGTTCTCTGCTAGCCAGCAGATTGTCCGAGATAGAGAATTGGAAGGTGTTGTTGATTGAGGCTGGCGGAGATCCAGCTATGGAGAATATCGTAAGTAATAGGTACCTATGACAATAGTATGAGAAATACTTTCTTAAGAAACACTTGCCCATACTAAGACATGTCTGCAGCAGCGTACCACACCACGCAAAATTCTTAAAAGCACCTAGAAACTTTCAAAATCGTTCAAATCAAAAGAAAACAAAATATGCTTTCAGGTCCCAAATTTCTCAGGATCAACACATCGCAGTCAAAACTCCTACCAGTACTACACTGAACAAGATGAAAACATCAACAGGGGGTGCGTCGATGAGAGATCTTTTTGGCCTCGAGGTAGAGCCCTCGGTGGGACTGGCTCCATTAACGGACTTCTCCATATGCGAGGAAGCACAGGCGACTACGAACCCTGGCACCTGAAAGATGACGACGGTTGGGATTGGCCAACGCTGAAAAAATACTTTATGAAAAGTGAAAAAGTTATAGATCCTTTCATACTTGAAAACCCTAATTTAATTAAAGATCATGGTACTGATGGAGAATTTATTGTGGATCAATTGAATTTTACGCACGGTGATATAGCTGATAGATTAACGGAAGCTTATAAAGAACTGGGTTTGAAATATCTAGATGACTTGAATGGGCCAACTCAAATGGGAGTCGGAAAGATTAGAGGTGGAAATTATAAAGGAAGAAGGGTGAGCACAGCAACAGCTTTTCTAAATCCTGTTAGAGAACGTAAGAATCTGTACGTCATGAAAAATACATTCACTTATCATATAGAAATTGATGAAGAAACTAAAAGGGCTGTAGGCGTCAAAGTTACCCTTAAATACGGAGACGCACATGTGTATTATGCTGATAAAGAGGTAATATTAAGTGCTGGAACTATTAACAGTGCTACATTATTAATGCTATCGGGCATTGGGCCTAAAGATCATTTGAAAGAACTCGGTATTAAGGTAATAAAGGATTTACCGGTCGGTAAAAATCTTCAAGATCATGTTCGTATACCAATTTTGATGACTTTAGATACAGGAGCCGGTCAAAGGGATGAAGACTTTTGGCGTAACGCTGCTGCCCAGTACTTGATAGATCAAACTGGTCCCCATGCTACTAATTATGATCAACCAAACATTAACGCTTTTCTGTCAGTGCCAGATGGGAAGCCCTTACCCGACGTACAGATTGACCACAATTACTTCTTACCAAATACATCTTACGTGACTTCCATGTGTAAAAGTATATTATCTTACAAAGACAGTATTTGCAAACAATTCGAAGAATTCAATTCGAATAAAGAGTTGATTATATTGTACGTGTCTTTATGCCGACCGCATTCGAGAGGTGAAATTTTGTTACGTGGTAAAAACGCAATGGAATTTCCAAAGATTTATGCAAAATATTTTAGTGACAAACTTGATATGGAAGTATTTGTGAAAGCATTGAAGAAAGTAACTGAAATTGTTAAAACTCCGTCATTTAAGGACATGAAAGCTAATTTGAAAAGGATTGCTTTTGAAGGCTGTGATGATAGGGAGTTCGAGTCTGAAGATTATTGGGAATGCATGGCTAGAACTTTGACTTACAATGTATACCACCCTGTTGGAACAGCAAAAATGGGGAAAGCTAGCGACCCGACGTCTGTAGTTGATAGCAAATTAAAAGTTTATGGCACCAAAGGTCTGAGAGTTGTCGATGCAAGTGTAATGCCCACAATACCCAGTGTCAATACTAATGCAGCTGTGATGATGATTGCTGAGAGAGCAGCTGATTTTATTAAAGAAGAATATAATGCTGGAAAAAACAATAAAGATGAATTTTAATTAATTTTTTTGTTTAATATTTCAGTATTGTTACACTTGTAGAATTGAAAATCTTAGGATATTAAATAATAAAAAGGATTTCTTAATGTGCAGCTGTTGTTGGTAATATCTGTTTATTTTGGAGACCTTATTACATCGTCTTTCATACATACATTTCGATTTTAGACATTTGTAGAAAATCTTGTATAGCTATATTGTATACTCACTCACTTCAGATATTATTTTGTCACTAATTCTTGATTATCCTAATCAGTTGACTCTGATGAAGACTCTGTCGACGTAGCAAAGTCACTATCAGCTTCGTTCAGACTTATCTGGCTTCCTAAATCATTTATTCTGTATCTCTTCTTCCATTTCACTTGTTTTCCAATTCTCTCACATAACCCCACCATGCTCTCTCTCAACTCCATCGGTAGATCTTTGACTATCACTTCTCTTAACAATGCATTAGTTATATCTTTGTTTACTCGCGATGGATTTTGTTTCGGCATCTTCACTTTTCCCATTTTCGCTTTCATATCTTGGTAGCAATTTTTCAAATCACCATTAGTCAATTTTAAGTAAAACCATACTGTTGTATGTATGCAGCACACAAAAGCTATTATTATGGCACATACAGCTATGATACATCCTAGTATCGATATAATAGCGGATGCGCAGCAATGATTATAACTTGAAGTATCTCCACTAAATATAGGGCACAATTTTCCACACATCATGTCTTTTAATAACAACAAATTCTGTGATATACTTGTACAGTTTGAATATAATTGTATTGCCCAATTTTCTTTAACGTTCGGTGATTCCGTTACGACTCCTAAACCAGTAGAAATTGCGTAAATATCAGCAAGAGTCAAGGGGTGATCTAGGTCCCTACAGATATTACTTTGAGGGACATACACGATATCTGGTAATTCTTTTTTAGCGTCGATAGTACAAGCTGGTGCCCTCACACACTTATTACCATCTACATCGTAGAAGGGCTTTTCGCCTGAGTACTTCAAATCACAATTGATAGGCTTGCAATCATTTAATGAGTTCTGATCCAGAGAATCGCAGACACTATTTTCATCTTTAAAAGCATTCATGTATTTTTGCATGTGTTTATTTACTATCCGTGTATCGAATGGGACATTTACTTCAATTTTGTTCCTCCGGCTTCTGAGACATCGAAAATTGATCACAAAGTCGCAGGACCCAACTTGATCGTACTGGTATATACTTGGATATACGAATACTAAAGTTTTCCTATCTTCTGGGTTGATAGTAACATTGTTCGTTCCGTAGACAGTCATAGTGTTACAATCACTTTCTTTTTCGTCGGTTAGACAGCATTGTCGGATCCAAGAGTAGGTTTTGCAAGGCTTTTTACGGTCCACGTTTTCAAAGTCTACGTAAAATTTTAAAGCAACAGTATCCTTCTCTAGTGGTAATACGCCTTTGTCTAGTACGTTTATATTAGCTATTACAAAACAAATAGTTGATTTAGCTATGAGTAGGTATAAAAGTGAGCGCGGTAAACAAACATTTCTTGAACACATAGATGAAGAATTTTCGACATGTTTTGAAGTTTAATGAGTCAAAATTGACGTCGTATTGACACTATTTTGCATATAGAATAAAAATACATATGTACCCTGGCAAATGGGGCAAATGTAAAATACCTACCGTTCGTTGGGTGAGGCCATTTTATTGGACCTAAAAAATAGAAAAAGACTAAAAAAAATATGATATAATAATGACGACGTTATTTATCGCTTCTCTTGTTTCTTCATACTTAAATTAAAAAAAGATGTCTGTACTCAAAGGAGCAACTCCAAATTCATAGTAAGTAAAGTCCATTTAAAAGGGCATTACAAAGTGCTTATCTTTTAACATCTCACCATTATAAGTAAATAGATTAAAACTTTTTGAATTGGGGCACATTTTTATTTTCAACCCACGTCAGGATTGCATTATGAATTTACTTGAAACTCAACCACAAGATTAAATACCATAAGTTTGGATTTCTTCTGAAGCGTCGAGGAATAGACCAATCAGGTAATTCGAAATCTACTGTCAGCACCGCGCGTCTCCATATCCTATAAAATGCCACCTTAGTTATAAGTGGAGTGTAGTAAGATCGCTGCCTTGCATCTATTTCTGCTATTGTTACCCTTGACTATGTCTTAAAATTCATTATCTCCAAATAAAGGATAGAATCAGATTATGTTTTATGCTTGTAAACCATTAAGTACCGTACTTATGAATCATCACAATGCTAAGCTATGTCTACTACCCGTTCGGAATGCCCTTCCTAGGGTGAAGAAACTCCATGGCTACTCTTTTCAAAAAGTTCTTTTACATTTTTGAACAGTACATTCAAGATAGACAGTAAAAAAAATGTATACAGTCTCATCTACCAAACGAAATGAGTTTCAATTAAAACGCGTCCCATTGTCCGGCCTTCATTTCAAACAACACTCACATAACAAAGAGAAGATTCCATTAAAAATCTCATTAAAATTTGTTTTTGACAATATTCGTTTGGAGCCAACGTTTGTATTAATTAAATAAATGGATGTTGATACGTTTGTGATTACAATTCCAAGAAAATTGATGCTTCCTTGATTTTTACAGATAAATGGATAGATCTCATCTTCTTGTGAAATTACTGTGCGATAATTAGTTGTGCCAAAATGTTACATTAACCGTATTTTTTTATTTTGTTTCACAGGCATGTCTTAATTAACATGTACCAATATTCACACATAGAGATAATGGATCACACATGGTATAATTGTAATTTTCTTATACTGAATTCCGAGTACCTAACTTAGGATAGAAGCAAAATGTGTGATGTAGGGAAAAAATTCAAGTTACTCTCCTCGCTTGGCGCAGTTGGGTAAATATTAATCAACAAAACAATGTTATATTACTTACTAATATGCTTCCAAGAAAACCAATTCATTAAATTAAAAATCTAAATAAGTAGTACTACTAGAATCTATTTAATCAATAAAAGCTTGTAAAATAGATTGGATCGTACGTCCGCCCGCATCGGCGTCTTGTGACCAAATGAGATTGTCGCGACAGTGGCGCCGACGGAGACCGCCGCAAACTTAATTTCCCCGCTCGCTGCTAGTCCAATAATTTATAGGAAATTGTCAGGAACCGACCGCGCGGTCCCGCATCTAATTATGTGCGATTCAATCTCATTAACACGATAAATTTATGAGGGTGGCTATGTTGTAATAATGTAAAATAGAATTACTTACAGAAAATAAACTAAAATAAAGCTTATAACTTATATTTAGTATATTAATTTATTATATTTACGCGAATACTACACATTGAAATAGAACTACGTAACTAACGGAACGGAACGGAACGTAAAAACATAAAATAAACGCGATAAAATTCGTTAAATTACTTTTATTACAATTATGTATGTTTAGTATCAAAATCTAAACACTTGTTAATCCACTACTTGTTACTTGCACACCATACTATCCTCGTGTAAACCGAGCATTACACAAAGTTTTTATTTTGTTTAACAGACTTTTGTTTGTGAACTAAGTTAACCCGAGAAGTATCCATTTAAAAACATCGCAGTTCACTCGGAAACAAACTGAATAAAATTAAGAGACTCAAAATAGAGAAACAAGAAAATATTTATTAAGGCATTACCTCGCGAACTGGGAGGAAGCACTTTGCATTGTTAATAAAAAGGAATGAACAAAGTGCCGAGACGGTACTCTCATCAAAGCTCGCCCAAATTTCAATTAAAACTTTTCAATTGTAAATCGTTTTAAGCTAAACCGTAGAGTATTGTTACGAGGCAAGTTTGCGCCTTTCGTTTTTAAAGTTACCGTTTGGTTTTAATTCCAGGTTCCTCTTCATCAAGACGCGACTTTTTTAAGGTTCTATAATTTGAAATGGGGTCACTGCTTTGTTTCGGGATTGGCTTTATATTACTATATATCATACTGTGTTACTCACCATCCCATGCATCCGTAGAATTAGTAAATAAATCGCTCGGCCTGATTAGCGCAGTTGGTAGTGACCCTGCTTTCTGTGCCGAGGGTCCCGGGTTTGAATCCTGGTGGGACCATCTTTCTGTGATGAGCACGAATGTTTGTAGTCAAGCCATGGATGTTTAAAATCTATATAAGTTATATACTGGGTTCGCCCCCAGTCCATTGTACGCTACTTATAATACAAGCCTACTTCGTGTGGGACCGTATAATTGGTGTGTTCGTCTGGCGACATTTATTTATTTATGTATGCATCATATTCGCACCATAGAATGGACTGGGGGCGATCCGAGTATTAGCAGTATAGCTGATGCAGTGAGTCGAGCGGTCTATGCCAATCCAATAGACCAAGCTGTCGTATGAATGAAATATTGTTATGAGAATGTAATTTCTTGAACCGTGTTGCATCCTTGAAGACGAATCACTTGGTGCATCTATGTTAGAATACCAGGTGCATCAAGTTCATGTGCATCGACCAACGAGATTATACATCTTTAATCGTAGGCATCGACAATATCATGTTCTTAAAAAAATCATGCCAAGAATTATGGGTTCTAAACTCCTTGGTGCAGGCAAACATAACGTATACTTAATTATACATGTAGAAAAAAAAACCACCGGATTTACAATACCATTTATACCACAGATAAGCTTCAGATGGTACCTATTAAAGTATTTTTGCATTATTTTTATCTGTGCTCTTTGTAGTCGGGGACTTAATCAGATTTGGCTATTATTTTTCTCTTTGGATTTGGCATACATTCAATAATTTTATTATAAGAAAATTAAATACAAAATTATAATGTTAAAATTGCCGAAAACTAAAAGGGATCCCAAGGAGACCGAAGGACTTTGTAAGTGAGTGCCATTTTTGTTCAAAAGAGTGCCAATCGCATACTGGTCCCCTGATTCATAACCTTTACATCAAGACCGGTATCGGCCAGATCTTGCAATATGAACCCTTTGGTTGTACAGTTGTATCGAATCTTCGATTCGGCTCTTATGAATGGCTCGGAAATATATCTGTAATACGAGAAAATGTCGAATCCAATCGAGTTGATTTCTCATCGAAATTTTCTGAATCGACTTACTGGTACAACTCACGCCATCGGCGAATTCAGTTCAAAATTGTTTATTGATATGTAGCGACCTCTTCAACCTCGCCACAAGCTGCATAGACAACATTCAGCACAATTGACAATTCTCCATACATTCCTGAAACGCGCTATGAGAGTTTTCGGAGCACGTAACATATATACAAGATCCCGACAATAACCGCCGGGGCATAGCGACCGCCCCGCCAGGCATACCACCCGCATGGCTGGAAGATCTTCCCTTTTTCGCTAAAGATATTATTGGTAAAGTTCCAATTGCATATTGTTCAAAGATGCCGCCCCATCTGCAAGAGCCGCCGGCGGGAGTGGAAGGGTGATATCCAGAACACATCAGCTGAACTCCTGCTTGAGAGGAAACCCATCCCCGAATGCTTCAGAAGATGGCCTTCTGTATGTAATTCAGCAATACTGAATATTCCCTTTCGATTGACTATCGACTATTGTAAAACATTAGTAAAACAAAATACTTTGGTAAAACTACAAAAGTTAATTTAAGGATTATAAGAGAAATTTTCTCACAAAAGCTAATCGAAAAATTAAAACATTATATTTTTGTGGGTTTTACCTAATACATTTTTGGGACTTATTCCAAATTGTTCGTTAGTTATAGCGATTACAACGGGTTTATTTTCGCTAGATTATTACTCCGATTTTCCACCCATTTAGGAAATTTCGACTCTATTTCTTCTTCCAGAAAGTGTACCCCAACGGTCCCTGTCCCCTGCTGGGTCGCACGCGCCACATCACCATTAACGAGCGCAACGCAGTCCGCGAGCCGCACGTGGTGAGGATCTGCCAGGCCCCCGTGGACACCCTCGTTGACATTCCATACTTGAGACACGCCGAGATGGCTAAGAAAAATGGTAGGCACATTGAAGATTGTTTGCAGTTCCGTGGTCTCATGAGAACTGGCTTAGATCTGATTTCTGGGAACCATGTAGCCATTCATTTGTAATCATATACTTAGGCTGTAGTGTACCATCTATGCTTGTTTGGCGGAAAAGGAAAGATCTTCCAGCCAGGCAGGTGGTTTGCCTGGCGGGGCGCCCGCTATGCTCCCACGGGTGTCGTCGGGATCTTGTATATATGTTACGTTTTCCGAACACTCTTATAGTGCGTTTCAGGATTGTATGGTGAACGGCAATTTGTTCTGAATGTCATCTGCAGCGCCATCTGTGTAGTTTGTGGCGAGGCTTGAAGAGGTCGCTACAGTTGAATTTAACTACCGTCAATTCTCTATATATTCTGTCAGATTCTCTTTATATCTTACTGTGGTTAAATTTAATTGAGGATAGTGCATTCTACCCATAGGCTTTTTACATTTTAAACAGCTATTCAAACCTGTGTAGCGATTTCTACGTCCTTCTCACATACCAGTAACACATGCACTTCACAAAAATGTATATAAAGATGTTCCCTATAAACAGAGCAACTATGGAGTTTCTCTCCCGTTTTTCTCAATAAGAACGGCATTCTGAACGGGCGGTATGGTCGTGCGATATTATTTTGAGTACTGTAATGGTTTGTATGAATAAAAAATATTCTGATAAGGATATTCACGCTACTCTATGTTCACTGTAACCAAGTTGCAGCTACTACGAACGATCCGACTTGTGCACATGTTATAAAATGACTTGTGATTGTAGTTGAAAGCCCAGAGGTGCGCGCGAATACTCATAGCATCAGTAGCTGGTTGTAGGTGATATAATGTACCCGTGCAGGCGCATGGGGTGCAGTCCGCGCGTGCTGCGCGTTCTGCGAGTGCGGCGCGTGCTGTCCGTGCGGCATCCGCGACTACGTGCTGCACGACGAGGAGCGCGCGGCGCGTCGCCGCGACGACATGCACGACTATGACGCACGCGTCAAGACAGACCATCACAAAATGCGGATTATGTATGACATTACATGATCTTAAATATAATATTGGTGTTGTGGTTTTTTTTTTGCATTATTTTCCTAATTATTAAAAATCAACCCTGATTGAAAGACAAGTGTTTTATTACATCTCAGAGAAATAAGTGTGTAGCTTATAAAGAAATCAAAAGCACATCATAAAATATTAATGTTATATTGGTAAAATAACTATAAATAAATATGATAAGTATGGTGAGTAAAAAAAATATGTAAACAAAAAAAAAGTAAATAAAAAAATGATTAACAACTTTACTGATTACACCTGTAACCAGATTTTGTAAATGCCGCCGCGAGACCACCTGAAATAGTATAAAAAATATTTCTAAAGTGTAAACTTATCTTTTATAACTGTTGATACGGGTCTCTAGCTCCAAAAATTCAAAATGTTATGCCTGATTGCGATATACATATTTTTTTAAAAAACTCTTAAATTTCCTTTTTTCCACAATAACATAATATTAGGTTCGATTACTAACAAATATGTGGTGCCGACCCAGCTTTAGATACACTAACAAAAAAAAATTGGCCAAGAAAAACGAAACGTAATATTATCCAATAAGGAAACAACTACAAAATGAACCTTATATGATGTTGGTAACGACATTGTAACCACAAGTCATCTAGTAATCATTGTCCAGCAGTGGACTTGACTTAGAAACATACCGCTCACTTCCAGTCTTCTTAAAATGTGCACAGCAGGATAATCGTCTACTTCATCAATATTGGTGTCAGGTATTACACTTGTTAGAGCCGATGATCCTTCTTTTAAGAATAAATCTGGTTGCTGATCCTAAAAAAGGATTACCTTATAGAAAATAAATATATATCATACCGTGCAGCAAATGTTAAGAAGAATATAGCCATTTAGCTAGAATACATCAGAAATGAAGATCGGTTACTGGACTCACCATGCTACTAATTTATAAATGAATATCATTACACAAACACAACAGCCTCTACACACTGTAGAGGCTGAAATAAAGCAACGCTTGTATATGGGTACAGTACAATTGACTTGGGGCAATCTCAGTAGCGCCCAGACCAAGAAAAATACGGAAAGTTTATTCAGCAAATCTTCTCTGATGGAAATTTAATTTGCTACCAGTGTAAGCTGAGCGGTCTACGATCAAAACACCAGACCGAGGTGTCGTCAAAATATAGTACTTATTTTTTTTGGATTACCGGGTGCACCTTCATCTTCTTTAGTTCCTCTTGACTGTTCACGAACTGCCAGAACTGCTCACACTTGGTTACTACTTCTGGAGTGTCTCCGCGCTGAGGAGTGAAGTCCACCACCACGTGTTGAGGCATGAGTGGCTCACCGCTGGATCGGCCTGCGTCTATTGCTCGAGTATCTACAAACTGTGTGTGTGAAGACATGATATTAGTTATTTAGCAGTTCCTCGAAGCTCGTAAAATATTGTTTAGAGAGTAAACCTAAGATGAAGTGTGTAAGGTTCCTTAGTGTATACCACGTTGGCTGGAACTCTTTTAAGATAGCATGAAAGGAACGACTACTGACTGATGATGAATTTAAGTCGACTGAAACTGATATTCTACCTCATGCCATAAGGTCCGCTGGCGAGATTACAAAATAAATATTATCTACTTTAGTGACCGATATGATCTCTTACTTTATAAGCTTCAATCGAAGGTTTGCTTTCTACGGACGAATCATTTGACAACGGCATTCTGCTATCACAGCACCACTGGCAGCAAAGACACCACAGCAGGTTCGTGAGGAAGTCGGAAACTATCTGGACATTCCTCCACAGAGTCACAAACCTCAAGGCTAGGGGGTGAAGGGCGTAGCAGCTAATTGTGAACATGTAGACAGGACTGAACTTCGAGCTATTGTCAAAGGTCTGAACTAGGTGTCTCTAATATTCTTAGGCAGAGTCAACCCTGGATTATTTGGACCTTTGTTTAGTCTCTAGGTCATCGGGGACTACCCAGAGGAAGAATTTATTTGGGGTGATGTAGATAATAAAATTGGAAATTGACATTTTTTGAAGTTGTCAAATGGCGAACGGTCTATGAAATTGAGACCTTTGTGGAGTATTTGATGATTCAGATTTAAGATATATTTATCTTATTTAAACAATCACCAGCAATCGCCAATAGAGGACTACGTAATATATAAATAAAACAAATAATTTCAGTACACATTAAGTACATTGTAATGATTATACTTAAAGCGATATTCCATCAATTCTTGGTAAGATTTATTTTTGAATAAAAAACTTAATTACGCACCAAAGATATTATAATAATTGCACAAAAGTAAAACACTACACAGCAAAATGTTTAAAATCCATTATTCAACGCGGTGTCCGTTGCATGACGCACTGGTGCAACATCGGGGGATGACCCGGTGGATCCATGACCCTGGGCATAGAAAGTTATACATAAGTAACAGTTAAGGCAAATAATCTTCAAATTGAATTACAGTACGTACATTTTCACGATGATATATAATATATTGATAATTTATCTATAAGGTTCGAAATATTTAACTTCATGCCAAGTACAGTTGCTAAAACTCTTAATTTGATATGAAAGTCTATCAGGTCATTATTAAATGTGTAAAATACTCTTACTTCACGTGCCAAGAGTCCCATTCCTCCATCTTCTTGCACACGTTTTTAGCGTACGCCGACTTGAAGGGTGAGCCTTCATCAGATACCTTCTTTAAATACGATAGCACTGCGAACGAAAGGTAAGAAACTCTTCCAATGTATTTATAAGTATCTGATGTATGCAAATAAGTACTACAGTAAGTCTTGTTAGTCTGTTAGTGTGGTTTATTGGCATCATAAAAAAGTTCGCATTGACGCTCAATACGGGTCAAGGAGAGAGCTATGTTCGGAAATGAGAAATGAGGAAATTAGACGAACCGACATAGCTCTAAGAATTTCAACGTTGAAGTAGCATGGGGCAGGGCAAACACTCGTGGAACCCATGGCCGTTGGGGCAGACAATTTCTATACTGGCAACCACAAAGCCAGAAGACGTAGAAGACGGCCAGGTGGACTGATGATAACACACGCGTCGCATAGTCGCAGTGGATGTGAAGGGCGGAATTAGAAGGCATTAGGAGAGATAGATGGACGGATGGAATAATTTATTTTATTCGTACCAGCACTGCTCTTCTTCGCTACGGGCTGCAATTGTATTTGGGAATCATGTCCCCGGTATTCCATGTCACCCATCGAACACCTAGACTGCGGAAGCTTAGTTTCGAACGTTCGGTCTATTAGGCCTGGGAAGAAATTTAGACACACGAGTGATCTTATATGAGTTTAAATTTTTCTTACGACTCCAAAAAGTCAACGATTATAATCATGATGATACATAGAAATCACAATAAGTCCTTCATAGATTGTGTCTTTATACTTATACTTTCTAAGCTTTTACAGTTAGGTACTTGTTTATTAAATATTATACCTCTTCCTTCGATTAGCTCCAGCACAGACACAGCTGTTCTGTCGATGGAGGATGTTCTGTTATCTATGTCTGTTTCACTCATTTCTAGCAGATAATCTCTCGAGTCTACCACTGTTGCGTACTTATTTGGTTCCTTCAACATAAAAACATAACTTATAAGAATCTTATAAGTGTTTACAGATCTTATTTGTGTGAAGTACTTCTTCTTCTTCTTTCTTTACGAAATGAGATGCGATGAAATAAAATGGATATGAATATGGCCTCATCCACAACTTAGCGGGTATTTTGCCAATGTCAAGTAATTAATAGCCATAACACATTCAATAAATACACGTTATAAATAAAATAATGGATGTGACATGATGATATGAAAATGGCGTGGCTTCGTGTGTAGTACTTACAGATAGAACTAACAAGTCCTGTATTTCAGGGGAATTATTTATAAAATTCCAAAACGAAACACATTTATTTTGCGTTAGCTGATCGTTATCTATTTCCGTAGGGGCAAAGTTGATGCGTATATGCTGCGCAATTAGTGGCTCCCCACAGGAAGTCTCGCCGAATACGCTGACAGTCTCATGAGACTTGCCCGGATTACTTGTAGTCTCAGGGCTTGAAATACTATCCCTAGCTTCTTCCATTTCATACGTTATGGATGGTTCAGTAGACTCCATTATTATGCTAAATGTATATCTAAATAAGTTTAAACTATGTATCAATATTTCTATACAAATTATTGTAAAAAGTAGATATAATTATTATTACACCAATTCAAAGAGAATATAAAGCTCGTCGTTTTTATTTTATTTAAAAAAAATGCTAGGTTTCATGCTTTTTTTATTGGCCAGTTACATTGATAAAAAAGGAAATACTTTACAACGACCAACGACCACACAATGACATGGAATATTAGAAGGAAGTCAGACAAATATTTATTTTCAAACGCGATTCATACCATTACAAAGTGCCGAATATTTTCATAGTGAAAGGAGTAGAGATAATTGTTTAGAATTCTTTATGAAATAGAAATATATAGGAACGCAAGGACTTTGTTTTATTAAAAATGCCTAAGACCCTATCGCGAAGAGACTCAACTTTGACCAAAGAAAACCAACCAAACAATCATCAGATTTACCTTGTACAGGATATAATAAGTCCTGCCTACGACCAAGCTGATAAAGAATACTCTAAGATTAATGTGGTTGGTGAACTAAGTGTAACAGAAGAGACCGTATCAACTTCCGATTACGAAGTAGCTTCTGGTAATAATGTAACTGCTAGCGATTTCCAAGACGCAATTTGCGGGGAGCCTATGAAAGAACAGATTATAAGATTGGATTTCACACCTCAAGAAGGCATTGATGATAACGAAGACGTATTCAAGAAGTGTCACGGTTTCTGGGAATTTTTGAAAGAACACACTGAGTTGCATCATTTGAGAGTTGTACCGGTGAGTTGAATTTGGATAAAGCGCGGCCACTGCCCACAAATTTTGAGGACTTCTTGCAATAGATGCTTTTAGGATAGGTCTACATTGCAGCCGTACTTTCGATGAACTCAGCACTTTCTTCTTTGCAAGAGAGTTTGCAATCGGCCAGTGAGTAAACCGCACGAGCTCCCTTATCGCGTTCATTGCCACATTTAGCCAACGAATTAACCTAATATACTTTTATAATTCAAATTCCCGTTTTCTTCACTAAACACACCTTTAGCAAGAAACGTTATACAGGAGAAACAAGGTGACTGATAGGTATAAGGCAGTAAAAATCTTCCGCGTTCTTTACTAATCATTTATCTTTTATTTGTAATGCTTCGGCCACATCTGGGTTAAAGTAAGTTAAAGTTCATGCAAATATACGCCTTAATTAAGGCATTAAAAATTACCACTTTAAACGCTTGGCTACATTATTGTAGTTTTGCTCTAATAGCTTAATGTCTAACGTCATTAGTAATGAAGTTAGAAAATGATGTGTTAAACTGTTGACCACATATGCTTGGTGACATTCAGTCACTAATTTGCGCACTAAGCCATAGTTGGCTGAACCATAAAAGGTATAAGTTGAAGGCTAAGTATCCCAGCTTCCACTTATGCAATGTACTAACAAAATAAATACCCGATGATCTCTCAATAGGTATTTGTTTTTGTTGTTAGGAGCAGCACGACCTATGTCAAAATGGAACTCAGATTCTCTCGCCGCCATCGCTGCCTGGAGAGTCGATTAAACAAGACGTAGTTAAGGACGAGGTCAAGACTCAGGAGATGACAGCTACGGACTGGGTGAATAAAAAAGGTACTTACACATAACCCCCCCCCCCCCCCCATAGATAATTACAAGGGTTTCCTGTACACTGTTTAGCAGTAAAATAATCTTCTTAATGTGTGTTTCGGCTGTGGAAAGTCACCCTAATTTTGGTCGACAGCAGCCTGTGCGTATAGCTATCTGTCATCGTTGTATATTTCTATAATTCCAGATATCATGTCAAACGCCATCAGGACGTTGGAGCAGCAGCGTTACTGCGAGCATATTAATGATGATTACTGCGATGCGAGAGCCAGTGACCAGAGAGACAAGATGGCCAGGAAGAGGAAGAGCCGCTTAGGTAGTAGAGTAGTATTACAGGACCTAATAATATACCCAAATTCGTTGGCAGTTTTCAAAAGGTTTGTAACGATATGGAAATACAACCAAAGCAACCAAGGCATTTCTATGTATACAGACAGGGTGTGCATTTGGGTCACGGGCAAGCCATTTCCATATTCACACTGACCTGAGTGGAAGCCCCTTTTCTAACGTGCGTCAATAAAGGCCGTTAACCCCATAAAAGGGATTTATCAGGGTCACCACACACCCTTGCGGGGACCTTTTAAGCCATTCCATTCAATGAAAGATCCATAAACATATTTACTAAGCGCATCGGACGTTACTTGAACATTCTTTCTCGTGAAAACCCTAGCCACCAAGGGTAAAGTTATCAAAATAAAGACGTAGACACTTTGATTTAAAGTTGTGTTTTGAGCGTCTAAAATATGCGGTCCCATGTGAACAGCTAGAGTTAATGGTGTCTAAAAAATGCACGGCCCATCACAGCGCTCGGTACAAATTGCAAGTGGGTTCTGGATAGTTATAACTTGGATAAGAAGTTTGTTAACGTGACAATAAAATGATCTCGAAAACGGTCTAACTGAATAAAAGTTATGTTATTAATGGCGTATTCGGTTTCTATATCGGAAAGGTTTGTAGAGCAGTGCAGGTAATCTTTATTGCAAAAAAAATAAGGACAACTATAGTGTGTTTACATTGTGTGGTCCTATACCAGGCTATAATCTCTCCTAGATAGTCTTTGGATACCGATGTTTTTTTAGTGTTATAAACAAGGTAGCTTAGAATTAAAAAAGTACGCCCTGGAAAAAAATATCATTATAATGAAGGGATAGGAATGTATAGGACACAAAGCCTGGTAGCCAATGCTGCCCTTGACTGGGCTAAAATAGGAATATATAGCTCAAGTCGTCATATTCAAACTTTGGATTATTTTTTCCATATCAATCGTCAACGAATCCCTGCACATGGCAGCCAACAGTGAAACGGTGATGCAATGCTTTCTATTTAGCACAAACACACACACAAACTGTCCCGCAAAGTATAATTACCCTTCTAAACTGGGACATGCCAAGTTTGAACGCAGTTCACATTGATAGTTTTGTACCTATAATAGACCGACGAAACGCATGAACGAGCAATGGAATGTAAGTTTCTGAACCATAGGAACCTCATACGAAAGTGTGTGTAATATTTCAGTTCAGTTCACAACAATGTCTACAAGAAAAGTTTGCCAAGGTGTGAGAGTATCGCCAGACAACTAGAAAGTTGAAGGCTAGAATACGGAAAGGACAAAAGAAAAACCATTTATTGGACAAAGCTCAATAACACAATATTTACTTAGGATACATAGATATAAAATAAAAATACAACAATAAAGGATACGATAGTGGGGAATGTGTGATTAAATTGGTCCCTAGATAACCTTTAGGGCATCAGGCAGAGGTTAGGCGCTGATTGAATTTGGAAACTTTGTGGTTTATGGGACCTTTGGTGAAAATTGCTTTGTCTATTTATTCTTGTTAATGGGTTAGTACTATTCGAACTCCAATTGCACACCACTAGAAAAAGACATCGTCGAGTATCACGACAAATTGCTGAAATGAGTTCCAACCATAAATTGCAATAATCCTGTAGTCTCCGGGATTAACTCCGCGCTCTAAGGTTACAAAAAAAATACTGAAAATGAGTTCCAACAATAAATTTCAATAATCCTGTAGTCGCCGGGATTAAATCCGCGCTCTAGTGTTTCAATATTAAATTATATACATACGAGTATATATCTAGGCCAAAAAAACACTTAGAAATAGTCAGAAGTTACCACCGGTTCGGAATGTTGATTCCACTGAGAACAACCGGCAAGAAACTCAGTGGTTACCTATTCAAAAGATCAAAATCAACTTCTTGTGAGCAGGCAACACCCTAGCCACGATTCTAAGTAATAATAAGTACTCAAGTTTAGGGCGTTCGTTCGTTCGCCTAACTCGACTACTAGTGCTTGATCCATGCCCTTATTCCCCAGCATCCATCACGCCATTATCCTCAAATAATATCAGTGGCAGGAGCGCTTGCCGCAGCAGGTCTGTGACGAGCCCTCAGGGCCAGAGGTCGTCACTATACGACGTGGAAGAGCTAATGTCGCAGATGAAGCAGTGGGATCTACAACACTCGAGGTAAGTAGATTACCATGAAATATAATGCTACTCAAATCAGGAGCCGTACATTTGTTTATCTACATCGCAAAGAACAAACGAATTGATTAATACGTTCTTGAGCTCCTGATTTAGTTGGGTGCTATTTATTAAAAAAGAAATGGTAAATAAATGTCTGTTGATAGGCAGCTGAGGCTGCTCGACCAGTCTGTACACAGCTATTAATTATTTGTTTCAGAACCCTCGACCCGCCCCACTTCCCGCATGCGCTGAGCCATATGACGATGCTACATAGTGAAAGCGTTGAAACAGGTCGCTAAATACAATAATATTCCTAATTACTTAGTATATTCGCAAACACAAGTCTTGTGCATTCGTAACCCGGGGGACCGATATATAAAACATTTCACGGTTTGGCCTACTGCTATTGATCCACATATTTCGGGCAATTTCTCGGGATTTAGGCCACAACCGATCAGACCCAGTGCGGGCTGGTTACTTTATAAATCTTCCGAAAGACATGTGCAGGTCTTACTTTGACGTCCCGATTAGTGCAATTGGTAGTGACCTTGCTCTCTGTACCGAGGGGACTGGGTTCGAATCCTGGTAGCGACAAACACTTTGTGTGATGAGCACGAATGTTTATACCCGAATCCTGGAAGTTTAATATCTATATAAGTATTATATACTAAGTTCAACCTCAGCCATTGTACGGTACCCATAATACAAGCGTTGCTTAGTGTGGGACCGTATAGTTTCTGTATTCGTCTGGCGATATTTTTTTACTCACGATTTTGGATAAGTGATTACTTAAATTAAATAGAGGCCAATACCTTCAAGCAGTGTCCGATACAAATACACCCAAATGAGCCCACTATTGGGTGACTTTGTACCACCGGAACACTAGCCACTATTTCAGTTTTTTAAATTGGACCTCTTTGGCAGATCCAGAGACTAGGAAGATGAGCTGCTGTCAGCTGTCCTGCATATCTGAATGTCCGTCCGCAGCGGAGAATACAAACACGAGCGCCCACGACGAAGCGGCCTAATGAATAATTTTAATTATATTTTAATAGTTAAGACTGATAATATAGTTTATACGATAGCACCTGTGTTTTATAGCCGGTCTATACGACATCGACTTGGTCTGGGCAGCATGTTTGCGCAAACCTTAAGTCGGTGTAAACGAGACATGAGGACGTTTATATTAAAGTCTATACGACGTCCACACGCGCCGACTTCATCTGCGCAGACATGCCGCACAGCACAAGTTTTTGTCTTGTGGACCCAGTTTTAGTTACAACAGGTTAGGCCAAATACCTCATAAAGTAGGCAAGGGGTATCCGCTTCCTTGTTACCTAAAGTAATAACTATTAGGTATTTATATCTTTGTATATAGCCTTTGATACAGGGGATCCTAGTTAGGGAATAGATTAATGTAAGTCTCCAGAAAAATAAAACACTTTTTTTAAGGTTTTTTTCCAGCTGCCACTCTGTTCACGTGTCAATTTGATAATTTAACCAGTTGATCTTATGTCCAGTGATTACGGAGGCCATTATGATTTCGATACAAAGTCAAAAATACATTTTGGAGGCTCATCTTATCTTCGTAGGACATATACAAATCATATGTTATACGGCTTACGGGGAGTGTTAGAAATTATCAATTCGGAACGCGATTGCAGGGTTGCGGTACGATCACCTAGGGTCGTCTTACCGCAGAATGACTAACATAAAGTATCTGACCAATGCGGCCCAAATCAACCTTTGTGTAGTGAAACTTTCAAGATGTTACGACATCGACCCTACTTACCCTGTAAGTGAAGAGCAAGAGGCGGGCGGGCGTCAGATAAACCGCATTTATCCTCCAGAGCGCTGATCGGTCACGCCTCGGGCTTGTCTCAGGTGTCTATGTTTGCTCGACGCGGCATATTCAAATCAGTTCGTAAAATTCACGTAAAACTATGGGTACAGGATGCTACGTTTCTGTTATTTAGAGCGTGGATTACTATTTCCAAGTCTAGGTACCCGTGTATATTTATTATTCCTAGAGGTACCCTTTGAGACACAGTGCTTCTTGCACTTTAAAAATTAAATTTTAATCACAGTGTTAACGTGTGTGCTCTTAGCGAAAGATTGGACTATTTTTGGATCAAAACCAATAGGAATGAAAATACATGTAAATTAGAGCATTTTGGCATACGTG